>CAUYUJ010014846.1:127500-140000 GCA_963575745.1 Prorocentrum cordatum | reverse complement strand
GTGCTCGCGGAGGCGAGGCGCGACGGCGAGGCGTTCCTTGGGGGGGGGCGGAGGCCTCCTCCTTCCCTCCTCCCCTCCCTCCGTCCCCTGCCTTCTCGTCCTCCGCCTCGTCCTCCTCTTCCTCGGGAGGAGGGGGGGGGCTGATGGGGAGAAGGTCAGGGTTCTACGTTCGGGGGAGGAGGACGAGGACGAGGACGAGGAGGAAGATACGGCGGGCGAGGTGAGAGGCGGAGGAGGAGGGCAGGGAGGAGGAGGAGGAGGGGGAGGAGCAGGAAGAGGAAGAGGAGAAGGACAAGGAAGAGGAGAAGGACAAGGAAGAGGGGACAAGGAGGATATGGGAAAGAGAGGGGGAGGATGAGCAGGAGTAAGGTCAGAGTTGGAGGAGGGGGGAGAAGGAGGTGCAGGAGCAGAAGAGGAAGGACGAGGAGAAGAGGAGGAGGTGGAGGCGAAGGACAGGAAGGACCAGGAGGAGGACGAGGAGCAGAAGGGAGGACGAAGAGGAGGAGGTGGAGGAGGATGAGGACGGCGAGGTAGAGAAAGAGGTGGAGGAGGAAGAGCAGGAGGAGAATGACCAGTGCAAGCCCATGACTCGCAAACGATATTGTAATAAACCCTCCCTCCAAGTTACCTTGTCATCGACTCAAAAACGGATCCAGTGTAGATGAGGGAAATGCCCTGTTGGAAGACAACCGTTTGAAAATCCGAAATTGCGCCAGCACGCAATTCCTAGGACCTCAACGCCGCGAATCACCTTTCGTGTTGCCTCTTGGCGGTTCTTAATCATGCCAGGCACCATCCCTGGGATTTTCACACCGCGAATCAACGTGACTGTTGCGTCCTGACTTTCCGACATCGGGCCCAAACACCATTCTCGGTACGCGAACCACGAGAATCTTGGACGCTGCTGCAAGCTCTGAGGACGACTGCGCGCGGCGCTGAGGCGAGAACCACACTCTGAAACGGAACCGCCCTCCCTGGCATCGCTCGGGCGTGTGCATTGTTTCTCTGCGAGAATCATCGGGGACCATCCTGGACCATCGAGCAACAAAAAACATACGCGAAACCGAACAATGCACGGGACATGGACGTCCTAGCGATGGCAGGCATTCATTCGTGAAGCTCCTGCAACTTGTAGAATTCCTGTGTGCGGCGCGAAGGCGGGAGCCACGTCTCGAAAACGGACGGCCCTCCGCCTGTGAAGCCCTGTAAAAGCACGAGTACGTACAGTGCCGTTTTTAACCCATGCTCCGCGTGACGGCCACGTATTAAAAGGGCAGGGATTTAGTATCAAAAACAATGATGAGTTCATGCATGCATGTATTCTTAAATTAGTCATGCATTAAAAAAACCTTTTTAAAAACAACAAAAACACCCTATGTATTAAACAACTGCCTGTAAGATGCATGTGCGCGGCGCGAAGGCGAGAGCCGCAGTTTGAAAGCGGGCCGCCCCTCAACCGTGAAACCGTTGCAGATTCCAAGCTTCGGGAGCAAAAGATGTGAGGCAGTCTCGGACGCAACGCCCCGCCCGCCCTCTCGACGGGCCTCGGGGTGCGACAGGAGGAGCTCTCGATGGGGAAACCGAATGGAGGAGGAGGAGGAGGAGGAGGAGGAGGAGGAGGAGGAGGAGGAGGAGGAGGAGGAGGAGGAGGAGGAGGAGGAGGGAGGAGGGGAAGAGAAGGAGGAGGAGGAGGAGAAGGAGGAGGAGGAGGAGGAGGAGGAGGAGGAGAAGGGGAAGAGGAGGAGTTCCCCCCCCCCCGCTCCGTCAGGCCGCCGAGGCCCGCGGGGCGGACTGCGCCAGGGCCCGGCTGGAAGCCGCCTGGGGCCGCGAGCGCGCGCAGTGGTCGCTGTCGCACGCGGGCCTGGAGGAGCGCCTGCCCGCGGCGGCGGCGCCGCCGCCGATGACGACGACGACGACGACGACGACGACGACGACGACGACGACGACGAAACGACGACGACGACGACGATTGCATCTTTTCCTCCTGGTCCGCCTCCGTCGTCGTCCTCTGCCGCCTCCTCGCTCCTCTCTCCTCACGTCTCATCCCTCCTCGTCCTCTTCTTTTCTCAATGACGGGGAAGAGAAAAGGAGGCCGGGAGGGGGGAGGGGTAGGAGAGGGGAGTATGATGGAGGAGGCCGAGTCCGTAGTGACTGTGGCTCAGCCTGAAGCCTCGAAGCCGTTGGGGGGGGGGGGGGCTCAGCTCGTGCGCAACCGAGGGGCAGGCTCAGGCCCCACGCGCTCTGACAGGGCAGCCCTGTCGGCCCAAGTTTTGTGAGCTCCTGGAGCATCCTCCCTTCCTATACAGTCAACAAGCCTAATAAGGACGCGCGACTTTGCTCATGGTACCCTTGCGGCCTTGCTCTTCCTTGCTCCTGCGTCCTTGAGGTTTTCGTCGTCCGCCGCCCCAGAAATCCCAACTTCGGCTTCCAAGGGTCTTGTGTTCTTACCGCGCGTCCTTATTCGGGTTTTGACTGTACGCGAGAGGTGGCACATTCAGGCGGGTTCCGTGAGCTCGAAGGATGTGCTTCGTGGGCCCAGGGACACACGTTGGCAACACCGTACGGATACGTGGGCAAATCGGGTAAAATGCTAGGGGGTCACACGCGAGCCCTACCCCTACCCCCCACGCTTTCTGAGGGGGAGGGTGGGGTTCACTTCGCTCGGGAGCTCCCGAACGAAGTGAACCCCACCCTCCCCCTCAGAAATCGTGGGGGGTAGGGGTAGGGTTCGCATGTGGCCCCCTAAATGCGCTTGCGGCGCACACACCCCGCCCACCGTACAGAAGGCGGCCAAGGCAGCACACGAGACGACGGGGGCAAACAGGAGCTGGAAAAGGCGGTCGGGGTCGAAGGGTTTCGTGGCAGCCTGACGCGCCCACGGCTGACCCCACGCTGCAGAGGATTCCCACGTCTAGCGGGCGGAAAACGGTGGAGCAGAGTTTTTCGCGCCGTCGGGGACGCCTGCCCCCCTGGCGGTTGCAACGTACCCTTTCGATGCCACGTGGGGCCATGAAGTTGCAGCCGCCTGGGGGGCAGGCGTCCCCGACGGCGGAACAGATGTTCCAACATGTGTTTTACTCGCCCTTCGAACAAACGCTTCAAGAGTCTGGAGAAAGGTGGCTCTTTTCCGACACCACCATGGGCTGCTTCGCTTTGTGCCCCCAGGAAGGGCGATGGCGCCAGGTTCGCGAGCCATCAGGGTAACAGACATCTGGCGGAGGAGCAGGCCGAGAAGTTGCAAAGGCAGGTCCAAGAAGCCAAACCTGACCATGCTCAGCGGCATTCCATCACTACTCGCCTGTCCAGGTTCGAAGAGATGTCGACCCAGCTCGAGGCCAAGCTGGCGGCCGTCCAGTTAGAAGTTGAGGAGGCCCAGCAGCTGCCGCAGCAAAATGCTGGTGATGCGGAGCGGGCCGTGCAGAGACCGAGGCGCCACGCGGAAGCGCGGGAGCACCACGCCAAGGAAAGCTCTGCCGCATCTGCTGCTGCGGGCGAAGGGCTTCGCCTCGAGAGGGAGGATCACCAGCTCACGAGCGGACCCGATGAGCTCAAGGCCTGGTTTCGGGGGTGGACGGACCTCCTACCCTGACACGTCGATTCAGGAATTGGCCGTTTTCGGCTCGCGAGAGGGCGTCGCGGCCGTCCGTCCTTTTTGCGGGTCCAGGTCCGTCGGCTTCGGTCCCAGGCCGTTTTCACTAAGGGTCACCACCCACCAAACCACCCCAACCCAACCCGAAGGATCAGATTTACCATCGATTTCCAGTGGGGGGGGGGCGGGAAAAATCGAAAAAACACACGTGGAACCCTTACCCCCCCCAACCCGAAATTCGGGTCTTCGGGTTGCGTTGGGGTGGTCTGGTAGGTAGTCAAAGGGGAGGTCTACTAAAGGGAGGTTTGTCTACCGCCGATGGTTCCGCCTCCAGAAGCCGGATGGCCAAGCCGGCAGACCCTTTCAGGGCCTTGGGCGCGCGCTCCGTGCGGCTCGATGATCGTGGTCAGGGCTTGCGGAGTGCGCCGCGAGCGCAGCGCGCCACGACAGCGCGGGCGTGACGCCAGGGGGTCAGTGCTAGCACTCTCGTGCCAGCGCCCACGGAGCTGAGCTCGGGGTCCACTTCGCGTCGTTCTGCTGGCGGGGTCCGCGCCGGCACCCCCCCAGGCCGGCGTCTGCCGACTTGGACGCGGGGCCGCCGTCGCCTCGGCACAGCCTCCTCCTCCTCCTCCTCCTCCTCCTCCTCCTCCTCCTCCTCCTCCTCCAGCGCCCACTGAGGCGCGGGGAGGAGGCGGGGGGGGAGGAGGGGGAGGAGGGGGAGGAGGGGGAGGAGGGGGAGGAGGAGGAGGAGGAGGAGGAGGAGGAGGAGGAGGAGGAGGAGGAGGAGGAGGAGGAGGAGGATGGAGGAGGAGGAGGAGGAGGAGGAGGAGGAGGAGGCACAAGAAGATGGGGCCAGCGCAAAGGCACCCCCCCTGGCCCGCGCCCACGGAGCGGGGCGCGGGGCCCCCGTCGCCCCGGGGGGGGCGACCGTCGGAGCCGCGAGGGCGAGCGCGCGGTGCTCGGGCGCGAGCTCGGTCGTCGCTGGCAGGGCGGATGGATCCCCCGGCTCTCCAGGGGCGGGGGCGGACAGAACCCCCAACAGTGACACGTCGATTAGTGAATTGTCCGTTTTCGGTTCTCGAGAGGGCGCCGCGGCCGTCATTTTGCAGGCTTGCGCCCGCCAGGTTTGGGCCTCAGGTCGTTTTCACTAAACCACGTTTTACTAAAGGGGGGTCTGTCCATCCCCGACAGGGGCGCGAGCCGAGAGGCGATTCACCGACGCGATGGGGGCGCCGATGGAGGCACGGCAAACGCTGGCTGGGCCGTCGGCTCTCTACGGTGGCCGGGTCGGCACGCGCCGCGCTCCTCGCCCCCGAGGCAGCGGAGCCCCCCCTTCGCAGAGGAGGCCCGCGCGAGGCCTGGGCGGCGCGCTGCGCCTTGTATCTGCGACTTCGCGCGGGGGCCGTGCGTCGAGGAGTTGCTGGAGAAAGGGTCGAAGCGCCCCACCTGCTGCAGGTGTTCCGCAGAGCGCTGCCGGGTCTCACCCTCGGGATGGGGTGCGACAGTCTTGCCGGGGGCGACCTCGGCTGCGCCGACGAGGCGCGGGCTCTCGCCCTCTCGCCCCCCCCTCGGCCCGGGGCTCCAGGATCAGGAAGGGGAGGGGGGGAGGATGGGAGGCAGGTCCAGGGGTGCTCCTCCTGCAGCGCGGAGCATTGGAACGAATTGCTCCAAACGTGTCATGGGCAGACGCGCGGAGGGCGCCGGGGGGGGGCCTGGGCCGCCGCGGTTACGCTGGCCGAGCGCAGGGGCGGGTGCTCAGAGAGCGCCAGGACATCGCAGCGTAGGGACCGCGACGGCGCCTGATGAGCTGGAGTCCGTCCCCGGGGCGCGAGGACGGGCTGTGACAAGGCGAGTGAATGGCGCCCCCTCGAAGGGCGGTTTGGCTGCCGGCTTCCTCGTGCAATTGCGGGCGCCTCGCGCAGCCCCCTTTGCCCAGCCAGAAACGATGCCCAGGAGAGCCGACGGGAGAAGGGAGGAAGAGACGCACGTAGTGAAACAGCGTGGGCAACAACGGTGAATTGGGAGATCTCGGGTAGCGAATGGTACGGGTGCTGTTGTTGGTGCTGTTGCTTCTGCTGGTACTGCTGGTGGTGGTGGTGCTGCTGCTGCTGGTGCTGCTAGTGGTGTTGTTGGTTCTTGCGCTGTCGGTGCTGCTGCTGGTGCTGCTGATGGTGCCGTTCTTTATGTTGTTGGTGGTGGTGCTGCTGTTGCTGCCGGTGTTTGTTTTGGAGGCCTCTTGGAGCGTCTGGGGGAGGCTTCTTGGGTGCCTCCGGGATCCTCTTGAGCTTTTTGGGGGCTCTCTTGGAGGCCTCTTGGAAGCGTTTCTTGAGCGCCTCTTGGGGCCGTCTGGGGGCCTCTTGGGGCCCTCCTGGAGCGCTCTCGGGAGGCTTATCGGGGCGCCCTCGAGGCCACCTTGGAGGAGATCGGTCAAGGAAAGGAGTTCCCACAGTACGCCCCCCCCTCCGGAGCCCCCAACATAGCCTCCTGGGCCACTCGGGGCGCTCTTGGAGAGTTTTTGGTCGCTCTTGGGGCCGTCTCGGGGTTCTTTTGGGCCCCTCTCGTGGCCCTCTTGGGGCGTCTCGGAGCCATCTCGAGGCCTCGGATGGCCATCGGAAGCGAAACGGCGAGAAGGCAACCATCATGTGCTTTTTTGTAAGTCTTCGAAGGATTCTAGCTTATTGGAGGCCTCCTTGGAGGTCTCGGAGGCCTCTTGGAGCCGTCTTGGGGCGGTCTTGAAGCCAGCTTGAGGCATCTTGCGCTATCTTGAACCATCTTGGAGTTCATCTTAAGCTTTCTGAGCCCCTCTTGGAGCCGTCTTGGGCCATCTTGGAAGCTCTGACCGCTCGCGACCCCCCCCCCGTCCAGGTTCAGGGGCAGGGGGGGGGGGGGGGGGGGGCAAACCCCTCCCCGAAGGGGGGGGGAGGGGGTTGGAAGAGGAAACTCCCCAGACCACCTACGCCCAGAGGGCTGGCGGGATTCCTCGGGCACGAATGGAGGCCACTTGCGCCTCGGCAAGTTTCGAGCGGCCCTTGGTTTTCGTGGGTCTTGGGGCGCGGTGAGCGCGCGAAGGGCAGCTCCGACGGGCTCGCGCCAAGCCGCGCCGAGCGCGGCGCCGCCCGCGCCGCCCCCAACTCAGAGACTTGAGCTGCAGGAAGAGGCCTCGCGTGCGATCTGTTTCCTGGGTTCGCCCCGCGGGCGACACTGGCCCCCGGCCTCGCGCGAGGCCCCGATGTTGCGCGTTCGCTGCCGACGCGCAGCTCCACAGGCCGGGCTCCGCCGCCCGACGCGCGTTCGCGGCGCGCGGGCGTCGCCCCCCCGCCGCGCGCCCAGCGGGATGCGCCACGGAGCCCGCCGAGCACTTCTTGGCGGGGGCTGGGACGTCGGGGGCACCGGTCACCACCCACCAAACCACCCCAACCCAACCCGAAGGCTCAGATTTACCCTCGATTTCCAGTGGGGGGGGGTCGGGAAACATCGAAAAAACACATGTGGAAACCTTAGCCCCCCAACCCGAAATTCGGGTCTTCGGGTTGGGTTGGGGTGGTCTGGTAGGTAGTCCACTGGGGACCTAAAGCTGGTCAAGGTCTGGGAAGAGTCCTCTCGCTTCGCGGGGTGCACGTCCCGGGCGCGCAGCGACTGGGCGCGGGGTGGTTTGCCTTGCGGGTCTGCGGCGCTTGTCGGCCGGGTCGTCTTCGAGAGTACCGGCGGATGCGCCCCCGCCCTTTCGGCACAATTATTGGGCGCATTGGATGCATTGCGTCATGGTATCCGCAGAACACGCCGCTGCTTAACGCGTCACTTCTGGACGTGGGCCCCTTTCGCTTCGCGGCGTGCTCGCCGGGTGCTCGCCGGGGCCGCGCGCAGTCCAGCTGTGGGACTTCTTCGTAGCCTTTTGGGGGCCTTCTTGGGGGTCTCTTGGGGGTTTCTTGGGGCCGCCGGGGGGCTTCTTCGGGGCCTCTTGAGGGCGTCTTGGGCCTTCTTAGGGCGCTCTCGCGCGGCGTGGCTCCTGCGGAGGCCGTCTTGGTGGCCTCGGTGCCGCCGTGGGGCTCTCTCGGGGTCCTCTTGGGCCGTCTTGGCGGCCTCTTGGACGGTCGGGGGCCTCTGAGAGTCGACAAAGGCGAGGACGCCAAAATCGTTCACAAACCATGCGACGATCAATCAGTTTGGCTCCGCCTCCTCCTCCTCTTCCGCGTCGTCCTCTTCCTCTGGTCCGGACCGAAACGGGGGCCCGAATCGCTGTCATAGTGAGGGAGGGGGCAGGCCACGAAACGATTCGTCCCTTTGTGTTGCTTCAGTCCCCTTTTGTCCTTGTGAGTTCTCCCCTTCTCCTTTTTATTTCATGTGCGTCGCTGTTTCTTCGTGTCAGTGGTCTCGCGTCGCTCGGGATCCTTTTCGTCGTTGGAGCCCCTTTCGTCGTGTGAGTCCTTTTTCGTCGTGTGAGGCCCTTCTCGTCATTGGAGTCCCCTCTCTTCGTCGGAGTCCCTCGCGTCGTCGCGGGATTCCCTTCTCGTCAGTGGAATCTCTTTTCGTCGAGTAGTCCCTTTTCGTCGTGGGGCCCCTTTCCGTCGCCTGGGCCCCTTCTCGCTGGAGCCCCGTGGTGCGCGCGCCGTTTCCGGCGCCCGAGCCTCGTCGCGCCGCGCAGAGTCGCCGCCGGCAGGTGCGCGCGGAGCCTGCCCGGTGCCACGCTGGGCAGAACTCTGCGCCCTCGTGGGACGCAGGAGGAGGAGGAGGAGGCCTCGGGGCCGCCTTGGGGCCCTCCCGGGGTCCCCTTGGGCTGTCTTGGAGACTTCTTGGACCGTCTTGGGGCTGTCCTCGGGCCGTCTTCGGGCCTTTTTGGGCCGTCTGGGGGCCCTCTTTAGGGTCCTCGTGGGCCGTCATGGGGCCATTGTGGAGGCTGGTTGGGCCGTCCCGGGCGTGGCAGAGTCGAAAAAGGTGAGAACGCCAAACCATGAGGAAATCTACGATCTTGGCCTCTGGAGGCGCTCTTGGGCGTCCTCTCGGGGCTCTCTTGGGCCGTCGCGGGGCCGTTCTGGGCCCTCACGGGGCCATCGTGGACCGTCTTGGGGTCGTCTTGGCCCGTCGCGAGGCCATCGTGAAGCGCCTGGGCGCCCTCGAGAGGCCCCAGGGGCCCAAATCATAAATTGTCGAGAGTTTTCTGTAGTTTCTGAGGCCCGGAAGGGGCCCGTCACGCGTCAATGTCTGGGAAGATTGACCATAGGCTCACGCCACATCCGCCGACCCCTATATAAACTACTGCGCCTCCAGGACTGCATGTCACGAGGCTTGTCCGAATCATGACGCGGCGCTCGACATCGTTCCTGTCGCTTCGTCGCCGTTATCGTACCTTTTGGTGCTCTCTTGTGGCTTTTTGGTGGCATCTTGGCCTGTTTACATGCCATATGTGGCTGCCTCGAGGCATCTTGGGCTAAGTTCTGGTGCCTCTTTGGCGCTTCTTGGAGATCCGGGCCGGGGGGGGTCGACTTGCCGGTTTGGGGCCCCTGGGGGGGGTGATTATGGGGGGGGTAATTTCGCACCCCTAGGGACCCGCAAGGGTGTCAGGGAAGATTCGATCGATCTCGCACGGAGGGGGGGGGCCGCGTCCGATTTTTGATAACCAGGGGGGCAGGAGAATTATGTTGGCCGAAAGGGCGTTTTCAGGGGGAAGCAGGTTGCCCTGAACACGATCGTCAACGCCAGATGGCTTGCCAACTTGACTTCCCATCCACGGCCCTGGAGGCCCCTTGCTTCGCTGCCAGGAGAGGCCTCGCGTGGAGTGGGCGACCTGGCATGCCCCAGTGGTTGGCAGTCTGCGCGGCGGACTCTCCTGCCGCGATATGTCCGTGCGTGCCCATTCGAACAAGCGCTGGGCCAACTGGAAATCGCGGTTCGGGAAGCTGTCGCATAGGGGGGCAAGGCTGTGCGCTTCCCCTCAAGGGGAGTTGCTTGTTGTCTGGCCATTTCGCCCTCGGGGCCGGCAGCTGCAGGCCGCGCTGGGCATTGGGCGCATTCAAGCATGAGACGGGATCAGGAGTGGACGGCCAGAACCCGCGCCTTTGGCCGCTGTCGCCCGAGAGCTCCCACGGCGACTTATCGACCTGATGACGCCTTGGGATCGCAAGCCTGCTCTTCCGTGGGGGCGCGCTGCCCTGGTCGTCTCCCAGGGCGAGCACGGCGGTGCTGGACTGCGCCCGATGACCCTCAGCGTCGGCGCGCTGAGAGCGCGGGCACGGGCGCGACAGGTTGGGGCTTCAGCCCAGGGGCGCGACCACTCGGCCCAGCGCTTCGGAGGGCGCCCGGGGCGCGACGGAGCAGAGGGGCAGTGCGCGGCGGCGACTGCGCCTGCCAGGACCGAGAGTGCCCGGGAGTGCTCGGCGGTCCGGGGCCCCCTTTGAGCTGCGCGACAGTGGGGCGAGTCACCTCCTTCGAGGGGGCCCGTGCTGCCGGACTGCGCCCGGGGTGGACTTGTTCTGCCATCGCGCCCTGCTACTCAGAGCGTGAATTACCTACCCCGCTTTCGCTTCCAGGCAAAACCAAGCCATACCACGCGCCTCCTCGTCAAGCGGCCTGACCAGTACAGGCTGCAATTTGGCATCGTTTGGTATCTCTTGGAAGCGAGGGTGGTCAAAAGCGAGGTAGGTTTGTTTTCCCCTAAGCTGCGGCCCTCGAGCGCCGACTCTTCAAAGCGCTTGTTCGGGCGCCGAAGAGGCAGCAGCGGCGGCGCTTGCCGGCTGTAGTTTGGCTGCGGCGGTGGCCAAGGTTGCGTTGTCAAGGTCGGCGGCGGGCGCCTTGCCCCGATCGCCAGGGACGTCATGAACGACGTCTTCGCGCAGGCAACAGGCGCGGCCTAGTTTGCAGGTGGGCAGCTGGGAGGTGCATCCACTGCGATTAGGTAAGGATGGGGCTCGTTCTGTTGAAGCTTGCGCCGTCTTGTAAGATCATCAAGCACGTCCTCCGGGTAAGAAGGCGCAGCCAGCATTGGACGCTCGATGGACCAGCTTTGTGGTCAACAAGCACCAGTGTGTGAGGCCCCTTGCGCGCGATGCAGTTGTTCAGGACATGCGAGGGAATGCCGCGGCCAGAAAACGGGCGGCCCAAACTGGTCAGCGGTTAGGCTTATTTTGCGGCTGAAGGGCGCTGGGGCTCTCAGGAAACATCATCGACGCGCGTGCTCTCGGGCTTGCGGGATCCCAGGGTACGCGGTAGCAGGCTTCTCGCTTCGACAGATGCGCAACGTGCGTCTGGTGGCTGCTTGGAGTCTGCCCAGGGACGAGTCTGGGACCATAATGTTGCCCAGGCCCAGGTCGCCCCTCCAGGTGCCACGACGAGCCCCTACATGGTGCATCATGGCAGCTCGGCGTCCCAGCGGTGCCGGGCCACCTGGGGTGGAGCTCCCGAGCTCGATGTTTTGCAGCACGTTTTCGAGAAGGCCTCGAAGGTCCTGCGGACGGAAGGCGTCTTTGGCACGTCGCCTCTTTGCCTGCCCGCGTACATCCTCGCGCATGCCAGTATAGGTCGGAGACAGCTGTCGGCAAGAACAGTCCAGCGCTGCGATGGCGGCATCATCGACTTGCCTGATGCGGCGCCATTCGTGGCGCGGGCTCTGGCAAACCGCGCGCTGCAAGACGCTGGTCCGACATTGGGGTCCTCCGACAGAGACCCAGGAACAATTTCGCCCTGTGCAAGACCGCGTTTTGGGAAGGGCTCCTGGCTCAGGAGCGGGAGAACTTCTAAGGCGTGGAACACGCGCCATCTGGCATGTGACACGAATGCACTTGCGCTAGGTACTTGGACCCAGGTCCGACTGAAGGGCCATGAACTGATTGGCCGAGGACGACATCTGCCAGCTGTGTTTGGCGGCCCCAAGCGCTTGGTTCCACAGGGGATTGTTCTGCGAGGCGTTCGAAGGTTATCGACGCGAGCAACTCGCCCCTCCGTGCCGAGCTGCAGCGCGTCACGCCCGCGATTGGAGCCAGGGCCATGCGAAGTTTGCAGCCGTCGTTTTTTCCGTAGCACAAATGGCTGATCTCTTTTCCGCTGAATGTGGATCAGTGTCCAATGTTTTGGGCCAGCAAGCCTGTTTCGGGAAAGCTCTAGGGAGTTGTATTTTCGGACGGGTCAGCGTTGCACCGGCGCGGACAAAAGGATAGTGGGGTGGAGCCTATTCCAAGCAAATTACCGTGGAGGAGTTGTCAGTGATGCCTTCGGTCCTGCGCCAAGGGATGTAGCTCCTTGCCACCAGGCACAGGACGGCGAGCATTATGCGTACATTATGGTGTGACGGCGGTTGACCTTGTTGTCCCGTTTTCCGATTGCGCTGGGTCTCCCGGGCGCGTCTGAGGGTCAGCAGATGCTCGTCCAACAAATTCGTGGCCCATGCTCGTAACAATTTCAGGGCTAACCAAAATCAAATGCCACCCCACGGCGACCGATGTCCTCAAGGATGTTTGTACTGGTATGGAGCGGCCAGGAAACAACAACACTGACAGCCTTGCGAGACAAGGAGCCGTGGCACACCCCTTGCCTGAGCTGGAGGCTCAGGCGCTGGATGCTGCCAGAAGGCTGCAGCAGGATCTAGGTAGTTGGGTGGGGAACGATCCAAGATGCCAGAATGTCCGATGGAGGCTTAGCTGAGTCGCTTGGGGTTCCGTCGCGTTTGCGTAGGACACGGAGACCGGTCAGCCGCGATCCGGCTAGAAGGATGTTCCTCTTGAGGCAGGTTCGGGACATTGACCGAGAAGGTTTGGCCTTGTGGAAGCTGACTGTGGGTTTTCCAGGGTTCCAGTTCGCTCGGATATTCTGGACGCTGGTCCAGGGAATTCTTACCAGCTTACGGAGCCCACCTTCCTGACCCGACTGCAGGGTCACAGTTTCTAGGAGGCGATCTTCTGCGTGGTTGTGATGGTTGCCGGGC
>CAUYUJ010014846.1:107500-120000 GCA_963575745.1 Prorocentrum cordatum | reverse complement strand
TCGCCCCCCGATCGCCCAGGGATCGCCGACGAGGGCCCGATATCGGGAGGGAAAAAAAACACACAGACACAATTCATCGTCTGTTACCCAGAGAATCTGGGAATCTGTGGCAAGTGGGGGGGGAGACGAAGACCCAACAGATATTGGAAAAATCGGGGAATCCTTTTATTTGTGTGTATTTCTTGGTGTGTCCCAGGGCATAGCAAGTGGGGGGGGGGAGACAAAACCCCAAAAGATATTGGAAAATGCGGGGAATCCTTTTATCTGTGCGTATTTGTTTGTGTGTCCCAGGGCCCCTTCACGATCGCCAATCCCGCCCAGGAGCGTGCGGGTGCGCTGCATCGGGGGCCCATCGGCGATGCATCGCCGATGCCACGTCGGTGTGCCTCGCCCTCCCCCTCTTCACGGGGGCCTGGCCCCGAGAAGCGGGGGGGCCGAGTCTGCCAGCCCTCGCTCCGTCGCTGCCTCCGACGGCCCAGGAGCTCGACCGATCTGGTGACCCCGCCAGCCACTGTGGGAAGGGGGGAACACTGTGATCAGGAGCGAAAGAAGGACGTACATGTACATGAATCCGCGCTGGTTTCGAGAGTACGCATTGCGCAAATGTTCGTATCACGCGGCTGGTCTCGCGGATCGAGGGGCCGTGTTCATGTACATAGCTGGGCGCGTACGTCCTTTGTGGGCTCCCTGTGTGAGGACGTCTGCGAGAAGCCAGGCGACATCATCTTTCAAGAATCGTGGGGGGATGCTGTGGGAACGTCTGCGCGAAGCCCAGCTCGGGCAGCCCGCGCAGGGCGCGCTCCGGCGCACGCGGGTTCACTGTTCACCACCATCATCCCGTCAGTCACTCTGAAATTACCTTGGCAAAGGACCCAACCATATGTAGTTGTGGGTACCGCAATTGTGAATATCTTCTTCGGTGACGCTCCCTGTGGGGCCACGAAGCGCTTCACTGGGCGGGGGGGAACGCTGTACTGGGTGGGTGTTGTGCCAAACTGGGTTTCCAGGACGCATGCGGATGGTCTCACTG
Source organism: Prorocentrum cordatum (assembly GCA_963575745.1). Classification (NCBI taxonomy): domain Eukaryota; class Dinophyceae; order Prorocentrales; family Prorocentraceae; genus Prorocentrum; species Prorocentrum cordatum. Next base: position 118,970 of record CAUYUJ010014846.1, on the reverse strand, counting down.
GGAGCTTCGGTGGAGCTCCCTATGGGGCCACGAAAAGCTGTACTGGGTGGATGAGAATGCCAAATTGGGCTTCCGGGACGCATGCGGACGGTCCCACTGGGGGCTTCGGTGGAGCTCCTTATGTGGCCACGAAGCGCTGTATTGGGTGGGTGAAAATGCCACATTGGGTGTTTCGGGACGCTTGCGGACGGTCTCACTGGGGCCTTCAGTGGAGCTCCTTGTGGGGCCACGAAGCGTTGTACTGGGTAGGTGGAAATGACACCTTCGGTTTTCGGGACGCATGCGGACGGTGGCACTGGGGCCTTCAATGGAGCTCCCTATGAGGCCACGAAGCGCTGTATTATAAGTGAGTGAAAATGCCAAATTAGGCGTTGCGGGACGCATGCGGACGCATGCGTGTATGCGGGACGCACGCGGACGGTAACATTTTTGGGCTGCGGTGGAGCTCTCTATGGGGCCACGAAGCGCTTTATTGGGCGTGCTGGACGCATGCGGACAGCAGCACTGGGATCCTCGGTGGGGCTCCTCATGGCCGCCTCTTGGGGGCCTGTTGGGCCGTCTTGGGCGGTCTTGGACTCTCTTGGAGCGCTCTCGGGCCGTCTTGGGGGGGAACCCGAAGCACATGCAAAACCAGAGGGACAACCCGAAAACGGCCATTACCAACCCTGCGTCTCCGCCTCGCCCCTCCCCTGGAGGCTTCCCTTAAGGGCTTTGCCCCAACACAATGTCATTACCTCGTACCTCGCTCTTTCCGTTACCTGGGACCTTCGGTGGAGCTCTTTGTGATGCCATGAGGCGCTGTATTGGTTGGGTGACACGCAGGGAGGAGGGGGAGGAGGGCCACGAAACGCTGTATTGGGCGGGGGGGGGGCATGCGGACGGTAGACCTGAGACCTTCGGTGGAGCTCCCTATGGGGCCACGAAGCGCTGTACTGGGTGGGTGAAACGCAGGGAGGAGGGGGAGGAGCTCTTGAGCCGTCTTGGGGCGGTCTCGGGGGCCTCGTGGGGCGGTCTTGGCCACGAAGCGCTGTACTGGGTGGGCTCTTGAGCCGTCTTGGGGCGGTCTTGGGGGCCTCGTGGGCCGTCGTCAACGCCGTGAAATCCGAAAAGCCGTACATGCTAAACATGCACGTTTTTCCGTACCGCCATTACCAACCTTGCGTCTCCGCCTCGCCTTTCCCCTGGACCCTTCCCTTAAGGGCTTCGCCCCAACACAACGTCATCACTCGTACCTCGCTCTTTCCGTTACTTGGGACCTTATGTGGAGCTCCTTGTGATGCCACGAAGCGTTGTATTGGTTGGGTGAAACGCAGGGAGGAGGGGGAGGAGGGCCACGAAACGCTGTATTCGGTGGGGGGGACGCATGCGGACGGTAGACCTGGGTCGGCACGGAAACGGAAAGAGCGCTTCAGAAACAGAAAACATAAAGTATTCACACCACCGTTCGTATTGGGAGGCTTGGCGTTGAGAGTTTGGTACGTCACCCCCCGCTCTTGGGAGCCTTGATGTTCAGAGATTGTTGCGTCGCCGCCCGTTCCTGAGTCTTGGTTGGGCCTTGGCGTCAGTAACTTGTTACGTCACCGCTCTCTGCTGGGAGCCTTGGTCTTATCAGCGTGTTTATGTCACCGTTCGCTCTTGGGAGCCTTGTGTGAAGAGCTTTTTGCGTTACCGATCGCTCTTTATGTGGCGTCTCTGGGCCTTCTTGGGAGTCCTATTGGGGCCCTTTTGGAGCCCTTTTGGGGGCCTCTTGGGGGCCTCTTGGGGCTTCTTGGGGGGCTCGCGGGGCCTCCTGGGAGCTTCCTGGGGAGAAAGGCTAGACTGTTCGGTTCGTGGTCCCCCTCTTGGGGCCGTCTTGGGGCCTTCTTGGGCCGTCTTGGGGGCCTCTTGGGCCGTCTTGGCGCCCTCTTGGGCCGTTTTGGGGGCCTCTTGGGCCGTCTTGGGGCGGTCCTTGGGGCCTCTTGGACCGTCTTCAACGCCGTGAAAGCCGAAAAGCTGCGTATGTTAAACATGTACCTTTCCCAAAAAGAAATCTATGATTTTGGCCTCCTGGTGGCCTCTTGGGAAGCCTCTTGGGGGCCTCGTGGGGGGCTCTTGGGGCCTCCTGGGAGCGTCTTGGGGCGAAAGGCTAGACATTTCGGTTCGTGGTCCCCCTCTTGGGGCCGTCTTGGGGCCCTCTGAGGCCGTCTTGGGCGCCTCGTGGGCCGTCTGGGGGCCCTCTTGGGCCGTTTTGGGGGCCTCTTGGGAGCATCTTGAGCCGTCTTGGGGCGGTGTTGGGGGCCTCGTGGGCCGTCGTCAACGCCGTGAAAGCCGAAAAGCCGTACATGCTAAACATGCACGTTTTCCCGTACGGCCATTACCAACTTTGCGTCTCCGCCTCGCCCCTCCCCTGGACCCTTCCCTTAAGGGCTTCGCCCCAACACAACGTCATCACTCGTACCTCGCTCTTTCCGTTACCTGGGACCTTCGGTGGAGCTCCTTATGGGGCCACGAAGCGTTGCATTGGTTGGGTGAAGCGCAGGGAGGAGGGGGAGGAGGGCCACGAAACGCTGTACTGGGCGGGGGGGGGGGGGCATGCGGACGGTAGACCTGGGACCTTCGGTGGAGCTGCCTATGGGGCCACGAAGCGCTGTACTGGGTGGATGAAACGCAGGGAGGAGGGGGAGGGAGGAGGAGGGGAGGAGGAGGAGGAGGCGGAGGAGGACGCGGGTCGCTGTCTCTTCAAAGCGAGGACCCGACACCACAGGATGGTTGGGAAAACCGAAGATTGAAACACATTGTTGAATGAAGGTTGAACAAAGCAAACAAACCAATGTTGTTTGCAGTTTTTAATGTAAAACATGGTTCAATTGGTTTTCTCAGTTTTCTGAGCCCCCCAATTTCCGGTAGGACGACAGGGCGGGATTGGGAACGGGGGGTGCGAAATCTGCTGCATGCAGCTGGCTTCGGACCCGCCGTCGGGCGCATTCCTCCATACATTGGCGCCTCCAGAGCCGAGGGGCGCTGGGAACAAGAGCTACGGGAGCAGGTTCGCTAACCTCCCCCCGTTGCTCCCCCCATTGTTGTCCGACCTTACGCTCGAGCTGTCGTTTTCCTGAACCTGGCAACATGGGTGACTGACCTGACCTTGGAACGTCAGTGAACAAACAGTGCCATACAAACATAGAAGTTTCCGAGGCTCGCTCGGATTTCTCAGATCGGCGCTGGACCCCCCCCCCCTCCCTGGCGCGCGGAGCGCTCAAATGGGCGGCGCCTGATGCGCCGCCAGGTGGGCCCCAGCACCAACCCGAGGAATCCGCTCGGACCCCCGAGTTCTGTTTGTTTCGTCGCTGTGTTCTCCGACATTGGAAGCTAGCCTCGGGCCCTGCATCTCGAAGGATGCCACGCCGAGCACTTTGGCGACTGCACGCCCTGGGGGGCAGCGGCAGTGCTGGCGCAGTGCCCGTCCGCCCGCATCTGTCGGTGCGTCCGTCCGCCTTCCCCAGGAGGTGGACGACGACGACGACGACGACGGCGACGACGACGACGATGACGACGACGACGACGACGACAACGACGAGTCGGTCTTGGCCCTGCCCTCACGCAGGCCCTGGCCTCCGCCTGTGCGTTCGCCGATGTCTGCTTGCTGCTCGTTTGGACCTGGCGTTGCTGGGGCGTTGACGAACCAGGTTGTTGTCACCGTCGTACCTGGGCCTCCTCGAGACATAACTAATTGTCAGAATGCGACCTATCCAGCTGCCCGCGGCAAGTCCGCCACGCTGCCAGCCCAGTTTTTTTTTTGTGTGTGTGTGTGTTTTTGCGCGAGGGAGGCACGGAGGCCCTAATGCGTGACATCTTGTAGCTCCGATCTCCGGAACGCCGTGACACGTGGCGCTCTTTTTGTAGGGCCGTCTTGTGGGGGTCTGGGAGCAACGTGTTTGACGCCGTCTCGTGTGACAGCTCGGCTGTGACGGTGGTGGTCATGATGATTATGATGATAATTATGTTGATGTTGAGGATGATGGTGATGCTGGTGATGATGATACTGATGATGATGATGATGATGATGATGATGATGATGATGATGGTGATGGTGATGGTGATGGTGATGATGATGATGATGATGATGATGATGATGATGATGATGATGATGAGTATGAGGATGATGATTGTGATGATGGTGACGACGATGATGCTGCCGATGATGGTGACTATGGTGATGTGAATGAATATTCGGAGGATGATTGTGATGATGAGTATGATGATGCCGATGATGATGATGATGATGATGATGATGATGATGATGATGCTGATGCTGCTGATGATGATGATGATGATAGTGATGATGATGATGATGATGCCGATGACTATGATCATGACCCATGATGATGATGATGTTGATGATGCAGATGATGATGATGATGATGATGATGATGATGATGCTCATGCTGATTGCGATGCTGCTTGTGACGATGATGATGATGATGATGATGATGATGATGATGATGATGGGTGGTGTTGATGGTGGTGGTGATGATGATGATGACGACGATGGCGACGATGCCGATGACGATGGCGATGGTGGTGGTGATGTTGATGGCGATGACGATGATAATATCGGTGGTGGAGATGATGGCGATATTCATGATGATGGTGATGATGCAGACGCTGATGACGATGATCATGCTTATGGGGATGATGATGATGCTGGTGGTGGTGATGCTGATGATGATGATGATGACAATGACGATGCTGATGCTGACGATGAGGATGATGCAGGTGATGATGAGTATGATGATGATGATGATGATGCTGCTGCTGATGATGATGATGATGATGATGCTGATTATGATGTGCATGTTGGTGGTGATGATGGCACTGATTACGGTGATGCCGATGATGATGATGATGTTGATGATGCTGTTGATGATGATGATGTTGATGATACTGATGATGGTGATGATGCTGATGATGCTTTATGATGGTGATGGTGGTGATGATGGTTATGGCGATGGTGATAGTGATGATGGTGATGATGGTGGTGATGATGACGCTGATGGGATGGATGATGAGGGTGTGTGATGAGGGCGATGACGAGGATGAGGAGCTGGAGGAGCAACGCTGTCATATGTGACGCCTTGCGTCTTCACATCTTGAGGAACCCTCATGGACCTCATTTGGTCAGTCTTGGGGTCTGCTTTGGGCTTCTCGGGGGCCGTTTCGAAGCCTCCTGGGGGTCTCTCTTGGGCCTCTTAGGATCTATTGGGGGCCTCCCGGGGCGGACGTCTCGCATTATCGATTCGTGTCCCCCCTCGTGGGCCCTTCGGCGCCCTTTGGGCTGTCTTGGAGCCCTCTTGGGCCGTCTTGGGGCCCTCTTGGGGGGCCTCTTGGGCCGTCTTCCAGCGGTCTTGGGGCCCGGTTGGTGGCCTCGTGGGCCGTCTTGGGGCAGTCGTGGGGGCAGCTCGGTTCGTCTTGGGACGTCGGAAGCTCGAAAAGGCGAGACCCCAAGGACATTGGAAAGCCTAAGGAAAATCAAGCCTTGTTGCCTCTCGAGGCCCTCTTGGGAAGGCTTTAGGGGCTCTCTTGGGACGTTTCGAAGGCCTCTGGGGCCGTCGTGAGGCCATCTTGGGTCGTCTTCAGGGCACGGTGGGCCGTCTTGGAGCCATATTGGGTCATTTGGGAGGCATCTTGGCCTCCAGAGCGAGAATCGGTTGTATTTGCGACACGACGTGGCCTCGAGAAACGGGGGCGATGCATGCGACCCAGTGTGACAGGAGGGGGGGTCCCTAGAAGACTACAGGATCTTTACCAGACAGCACATGGAATTCTAGCAGGCCCCATGGTGCCAGAGGGCACGGTAGCGGATCGGGACACATTGCACTTGCCCTCGAGAGTGCATCTCAGAAGATCTGCCACGCTGGGCGCTGCGCCCATGCGCGCCCGCCTCCTTCGGCCAGGGCAGCGGCAGTGTCGAAGCGGTGTCCGTCCACCGATCTGTCGGTCCGTCCGTCCGCCCGCTCTCCCCAGACAACGTTTGCGACGAGGACGGCGACAAGGGCGACGGCCATGACGGCGACGGCGACGAGGCGACGACGACGACGGCGACGACGACAAGTCCGAGGCGGGGAATCATCCATAACCGCCGCCGGGGGGACCGTTCTTCGGCGACCTCGGCTGGCGGTGGATAGGAATCTGTTCGGGCCTCGTCCCTGCCCTCCCCCTCGCCCCGCCTCTCTCGCCCTCTCTGTGTCTCTCCCCCTCCCGTCTTCTTGCGCTCTGTCCTCGTCTTTGTGTTTCTCCTCCTCTCTCCCTCCTCCCCCTCTTCGTCTCCTCGGGTCGCCCGGGTGCTTGCCTCGCATCCTTGGCCTCTGGCTTTCTTTGAGCTTATGCTGGATGGGCATTTCGGCGCCTCCAGCCCGTGGGGGCCCGACTGCGAAGCAGCCGAATACCTCGCTCCAGACCTCCTCGCCAGCATCCGGCATCGTCGTCTTGCTCCCTTATCACTCTGTTCCCTCCCCCCTGCCATCTTCCTCTCGGGAGGCGCCGACTGACCGCATCACAGATGCTGGCTGGGTCGACCTTTGGGCCAGGAGCAAAGCCAGGACGGTATATGTATTGCTACTTCCACTTCCCAGCTGCCAGGACGCTGCCTTTTTTCTATGGGGACGAACGCGGGAGGGTGAGGCCACGGCAAATCAGGAGCAGTGAGACTGACAGCTGCTCCCGGCGATAGCCGCACGCCTTCAAAGTCACTGCCCAGAGCCACCCGAATCCGGCAGAGCTGACCTGGCCACGTCAGTTGGCCGACAACGACTTACGCACGTTTATTGTGTGCCCTACATTGACCACGCAAAAAATCAGGGAAAACGCCGTGCAAGCCCCTGAAATTCGTCAAACACAAGGTGTTGTGCAACATCCTGCAGCGGCGAGAAGGCAAACGCCCGCCAACGCAGAAGGCATCGACCACCCCATTAAGACATACTCGTGCAAAAGTGCTGTGTTTTGCGAGACAGAGGGGGTGACGCACGGGAAAACATTGTGTTTTTAGCAGCACGCACGTTGGCCGAAATCAATTCAATTCGTAGAGCAGCATTCATCATCCAGTCTTCTTTGAACGCATTGGCCGAGCGTGTCATGGCTGAGGCAGCAGCGCGAGCGAACTGAGGCGAGCACGCCGCGGCAAGTTCTGTGCGGCGATCTGGCGCGCCCTTGTCCCGACCTTGGCAAACGACGAGCAGATGCCGCTCTTGCAAATGCCAGATCTACACAAATTTGGGGAAACACCTGCGTTCCAGCTGGCCACCGAGGTGGGCGTCTTGAAAGGCGTACCGAACTGGCACATGCCCATCTTGTGGACCCTGCAAGATTCGAGAGAGAGAGCAGCTTGACCATGTCTGGAGCATGCCAGAGCAGCGAACCTGGAGGGTTCTCTAAAAAGACAGGGCAGCCAATATGAGTGCAAAGCTGGATGAGCCGGCAAGACAAATTTAACGAACGGCTACCTGAGCGGAGGCGCTACAAACGAGGTCCAGACAGGCCAGGCTTACCCATAGGAAAAAGCTTGGAGCGCAATGGATCCCTCAGCGCCAGCGACCAGGACGCACAGGCCGCGCCGAGCCACAGGCCCACGACGGCCTTGCTAAGCAGCCACCCTCAGACCACTGACTCGAAGGTGAAGTTGAGGTGATCCTCGGCAACCCCGCGCGCAATATCCAGATCTAGGCAGCCGTGGCCCATGTCCCGGATGCGCTGGGAGATGCGGCCCCGCCCTCCGAACAGCTCGAGGAACAGGCAGGTCCCCCACTTGTCAGCGGCCGCTCGGCAGCGGCGATATCGTGCGCAGCACGTCGGGGCCCACCCTCGCCGCCGCCCTCAGGAGGCGCGTCTCCTTGCCGTGCCGGCGGAGGGGGGCCTGCGTGGCCCAGCGGCCCCGCCGCATCACTTGCTCTGGGGCCCTGGCGCCCGACGGCAGGTGTTCGCTGGCCCCCCCGCGGCGGAAAGGGCACAAGTGGGGCTGCAGGTGCATCGAGCCCAGGGCGCGACAGGCGTCGACAAAAAGCCGAGCAAGCGACGTAGGCTGGAAATCCCAGAGAGGGCCATCGCCCGGTCCAGGAGCACGTTCTCGTTCCAGAGGTTGGTCTTCCCAGGCAGCTGAAGGTCCGAGTCGCGCAGCAGCAGGCCCCGCGGGGTCGGCGCCTGGCCAAGGTGGGCCACCGGCGGCGCGGGGTGACGGCCCGCCACCCGAAAGGCCTCCTGCGGACGGAAGTAGGCCGCGCGAACAGGCCCACGCGGGGCTGCCCCCATGCCGCAAGCGCCCCCGCGATGGCGAAGGCAGCGCGGCGCGGGAGAGGCAGCCGCAGCCTGGTGGGCACCCGCTGGCGCCAGCCCGCCACGCAGTGCGTCGCCCGCGGCAGGGCCTGCGCCGCCCTCTTGCACAGCGCCGGCGCGTAGAGCGCCAGCGCAGCAGCGCAGCCAGCAGCGCCATGCCCTCGCTGGGGGCCCGGCCTTCGAAGTTCAGCGAGTTGAGGCGCGTGGCCAGCGCCAGGTCCACGCCCGCCTCGTCCAGCCGGTTGACGCCGCGAGGCAGAACCGAAGCAAGGCCCATGTAGAGGCGCTCCGTGCCCGGCCTGATCGCGGTCCGCCCCAGCACTGACGGGCCGCCCGAAGCGCCCCGCGCCGCCCCGCGCCGCCGCCACCTGCCGCGCAGCTGCGGCCCTCCGCTGGCGGTCCGCCACGCGGTGGGAGGCCGCAGCGCCCGCCATCGACTCCCGCCGCGGCCGAGGGGGGCCAGGAGGTCGGCGGCCGCCGACGCGGCCCCGTGAACCAGCTAAGACGGCCACGGGACAGGGAGTCGGCGGGATTGGACTCGCCACAGGCCCATCGGACGTGAATGGAGCAGTTAGAACGCAGAGCTATGCAACAGAGCTTCCGCAGAGCACGGCGCACATGAATAGATGCAGCTCAACCTTTGCAGCGCCCCAGGGCCGCAGGCACGTTGTCAGCGAGTGTCAGGATGTGCTTCCCGAAACGGCTCTGGACCTGAGGATGTGCTTTATTCCCAAGATGCACGCGCCCCTCTCCAGGGCAAGGATGTCGTCGGGCACGGCGACTCGAAGCGATCACTGGCGCCCAGCAGGGCCCCTCGAAGAACTCCCGGGGCACCTCCATGAACTCCCTCGGGCGCGCCCGATGAACGACTCGAGCCCTGCGAAGTCCAGGCCGCGCTGTCCCGCGGGCAGCGTAGCTGCACTGGGTGCGGAGAATTGCAGGGGCAGAGACTGGGGAGCTTTTTATCTTGTTTTTTGTCACGCGATAACGCCACCTCTCGCTCTGGCGGCCGCGCGGCGCCGCGACGCCCGGCTGCGCAGACCGCGCGGCGACGCCGACTCCGAACTCGGCGTCGCTGACCCCGACCACGTCACGCCAGGGGCTTCTCAGGTCCTCCTGGAGCAGAGGCAGCGGCGAACGCACCAGCCACCGCTCCTGCCGCGCGGCAGGCCCGACGCGGGAAGTAATGGGCAGGCCGGCCGCCACTCGCGGGTACACGGCGTTCAGCGCGCGCAGCCCTTCGGCGTAACACCGTCTCCCGCGCCCCTGGGGCGCCGCAGGTTGCGCCGATTGATCGACAGCTAGCGGCCCCCCACCAGTTCGAGACCCACCAGGACGGCGCCAGTCGAGGCCTCCACCTCCTCGTGGACCGAGAGGCCCCAGCCCCGCAGCACGGCGGACACGCCATCGCGGCGCCGCGTGACCAGCGACGCGTCGTGGCCGAAGACGTAGAAGTTGCCCGTGTAGCTTGCGGCAGCAGTGGCGGAGGCGTCGAGCAGTGCCGCGCTCGAGCGGCCGTCCTCGACGACCTGCGAGTCCGCAAATCCAGCCACCGCAATCGCCCGCGTGGTGACGGCCTGACAGAAGTGCATCGCCCACGACCATCCCGGCGGCAGGCGCGGCGAGGCACAGCGCCAGGCTGGTGCCCGCGGGGGAGGGCTTGCCGCCCAGCTCTGTGATGCCCGCGAGGGCGGGCGACAGTGTCGGCAACGAAAAATCGTCCTCCAGGACCGACATGGGCCGCAGACGGTAGAGGGCATTCTCCAGGTCTCCATTCGCCACGCACAGCGGCACGTCGCCCGACTCGATCGCAGAGACCGCGATTGCGGTTGGCAGACGAGTCGGAGGAGCGGGATGGAGGCGTTCGCGAAGCGCGCGTCGAGGACGACGCTCTGGTTCCCAGACTTCTTCCCGACGAAAAGACACCAGTCATGCGCTTGGAAGTGGAGGCCGTCTTGAAGCGCAGCATCCCACGCTGATAAAGCCGCCGAACGAACTCACAGTACAAAACTGGGCCCCGAGCCAACCGAGGGTCAACAAAAGGTCCACGGGGCAAGATTGTCGGGCTCCGAGTAGCGCCTCGTCGGGCGTCCTGAGCAAGCGACGTCGCCAACCCCGCGCCCTGTCCGCAGCATCCTGAGCGAGGCAGCCCAACGGGTCCGTCGGGCTGGAACCAAGCTCAGGCCAGGGGGCCACCTGCGACGAGCGCGGGACCCGGGCGCCGCCGTCGTCGGAGTAGACGGTGGGGCCGCTGAGAAGCTCGCGCAGGGCTTCTTCGCAAAAACCTGGATCGCTCGGCATCGCGCCCATGCCTTGGTAGCAGTCCTCTGAAAACTTTGAACTGGTCTGCTGTCTCAGGTTGTCGGGCGCAGAAGGAGGTTCACCAGAGTGGCCACACAGGCTGTCGAGCGCGTCCATCCCGTCGTCGGCCCAATGGAGGAGCACGTCGGCGCGGCGCGGCCGCTGGCGGACAGCCAAGCAGGGGCGGCGATCGGCCGCGCGAACAGCACGGCGGCTACGCGAGGTAGCGGAAAAAAGATCCCGGCGACGATGGTCACCAGCGGCGGCGGGCGCGCCGCGAAGAAGGGCCTGATGCTCGAGTTTCGACGCAGCATTTGGCCCCACGTCCTGCCGCGCGCTCCGGTTTACCCCTCTGTCTCGTCTTTATCCTTGTCTTTGCCGCCCTTATTGTCCTTGTCGTTGGGGCCGCGAGCGTTCTGGCGTTCCTCTCTCGCCTTGTGCCTCTCCTTAGCCACCGCGCACTCTTTCGTCAGTTCGCCGCTGATGTAGGCCAGGAGCTGGGGATGCACGCGAACGTTTCCCCGATTCGCCGAGGTGCCGTAGAAGTGCGAGTCGAGCGACTCGTCGGCGTTCGTGATGAAACGCCCCCGCCTCCCCTCCTGGACCTGGTTGCTGCGGCAGATCATCTCTGCAGCCGCAACGTCCCCGACGTTCAGCTGGTCGAAGCAGACCATCTGCTCCGAGTAGAAGCAGCAGCGTTCATGCTCCGCGACGCCCGAGCCTGTCTGGCCGAGACGGCCCTCCGACCGCCACTTGCTGTGGCGTCCCAAGGGGGACAGGCCGTTGTCCTTGATGAACTGGCAAACCCACAACGTGGTGCGGAGGCCTGCGATAGGGCAGTCCTGCCACTGGTGCTCCACGAGGC
>CAUYUJ010014846.1:102500-105000 GCA_963575745.1 Prorocentrum cordatum | reverse complement strand
TAGTTGTAGTAGTAGTAGTAGTAGTAGTAGTAGTAGTCGTGGTGGTGGTGGTGGTGATGGTGGTGGTGGTAGTAGTAGCAGTAGTAGTAGTAGTAGTAGTAGTAGTAGTAGTAGTGGTGGTAGTAGTAGTAGTAGTCGTCGTCGTATTAGTAGTAGTAGCAGTCGTAGTAGTAGTAGTAGTCGAACTAGTAGTGGCCGTAGTGAGCAGTAGTGGATTGGATTCCCGTTATTGTTCGCCGTGCTGGTTGTTGGTGGGTGGTTATCTTTCCTGGAAAAGAACCTCGCGTGGGCGACAATACACGGGCGAGGTTTCCCGAGCTTGTCCGTACAAGGCGCGTAGTACAAGATCGTCCCGTCTCAGGTCGCTGCTCATGTTCAGTCAGTCCACATCAACCCAGTCAGTCCCCATCAGCCCCCATCATCCCAATCAGTTCCCATCTTCCCAATCAGTCCAATTAGCGCCAATCAACCGAATCAGCCCCCATCAGTCCAATCCGACCCATCAGTCCAATCAGTCCCTCCCTGCCCGCTCGGCCAGGATTCGATTCCCGATATGGTTCGCCGTGCTGGGCATTGGTGGGAGGTTTTTTTTCTCTAGGAAAACAACCCCGCGTGGGCTACACTACACGGAGGAGGTTTCCGGAGCCTGTTCGTGCAAGGCACGCAGTACAAGATCGCTCCGTCTCGAATCGCTGTTCAGTGTCAGCCAGTCCAAATCAATCCAGTCAGTCCCCATCAGTCCCCATCATCCCAAGCAGCCCCCATCATTCCAATCAGTCCAATCAATGCCAATCAACCCGATCAGCCCCCATCAGTCCAATCTGACCCATCAGTCCAATCAGTCCCTCCCTGCCCGCTCGGCCAGGATTCGATTCCCGTTATTGGTCGCCGTGCTGGGCATTGGTGGGCGGTTCTTTCTCGTGGAAAAACAACCCCGCGTGGGCCACCCTACACGGGGGAGGTTTTCGGAGCCTGTTCGTGCAAGGCACGTAGTACAAGATCGCTCCGCCTCGAATCGCTGTTCAGTGTCAGTCAGTCCAAATCAGCCCGGTCAGTCCCCATCAGTCCCCATCACCCCAAGCAACCCCCATCATTCCAATCAGTCCAATCAATGCCAACCAACCGAATCAGTCCCCATCAGTCCAATCTGACCCGCCAGTCCAACCAGTCCCTCCCAGCCCGCTGGGCCAGGATTCGATTCCCGATATTGTTCGCCGTGCTGGGTATTGGTGGGTGGTTCTTTCTCTTGGAAAACAACCCCGCGTGGGCTACCCTACACGGAGGAGGTTTTCGGAGCCTGTTCGTGCAAGGCACGTAGTACAAGATCGCTCCGTCTCGAATCGCTGTTCAGTGCCAGTCAGTCCAAATCAATCCAGCCAGTCCCCATCAGTCCCCATCATCCCAGGCAGTCCCCATCATTCCAATCAGTCCTATCAATGCCAATCAACCCGATCAGTCCCCATCAGTCCAATCTGACCCATCAGTCCAATGAGTCCCTCCATGCCCGCTCGGCCAGGATTCGATTCCCGTTATTGTTCGCCGTGCTGGGTATTGGTGGGTGGTTCTTTCTCGTGGAAAACAACCCCGCGTGGGCCACCCTACACGGGGGAGGTTTTCGGAGCCTGTTCGTGCAAGGCGCGTAGTACAAGATCGCTCCGTCTCAGGTCGCTGCTCATGTTCAGTCAGTCCACATCAACCTAGTCAGTCCCCATCAGTCCCCATCACCCCAATCAGTCCCCATCTTCCCAATCAGTCCAGTTAACGCCAATCAACCGAATCAGTCCCCATCAGTCCAATCCGACCCATCAGTCCAATCAGTCCCTCCCTGCCCGCTCGGCCAGGATTCGAATCCCGATATTGTTCACCGTGCTGGGTATTGGTGGGTGGTTCTTTCTCTTGGAAAACAACCCCGCGTGGGCTACCCTACACGGGGGAGGTTTTCGGAGCCTGTTCGTGCAAGGCACGTCGTACAAGGTTTTCCTTAGGTTTTCCTTTGGTTTTCCTTAGGTTGTCTTTCGGTTTTCCTAGGTTGTCCTTACGTTCTCCTTAGGCAGTCGTAAGTTTTCCTTAGGATGGATAAATCGAGGATGAAGTTTCTCACGGTCCTCGTGGGTTCCCTCCCTCCCCGTGGGGCCCGAGTTCCACACGGAAAATATTTTTTTCCATTATTGCTGGGGTCCCAGTCCGTCAATAAGCCCGCGGGACAACCATATATTTGCGCACTATTGGGGGGGGGGGTCAAAGACCCTCTGGGGTTATTGTGTTGTGTTGTGTTGTGTTGTGTTGTGTGGTGTGTGTTGTGTGTTGTGTGATGTGTGCTGTTTGTTGTATAATATTGTGTGTTGTGTGTTTTGTCTATTGTGTGTTGTGTGTTGCGTGTTGCGTGTTGTGTGTTGTGTGCTGTGTGCTGTGTGCTGTGTGCTGTGTGATGTGTGTTGTGTGCTGTGTGCTGTGTGCGGTGTGCTGTGTGTTGTGTGTTGTGTGTTGTGTGTTGTGTGTT
>CAUYUJ010014846.1:0-100000 GCA_963575745.1 Prorocentrum cordatum | reverse complement strand
TGTGCGCGTGTGCACGCGTGTGCGTGTGTGCGCGTGCGCGTGCGCGTGCGCGTGAGTGCGTGTGTGCGTGTGTGCGTGTGTGCGTGTGCGCGTGTGCGCGTGTGCGCGTGTGCGCGTGTGCGCGTGTGCGCGTGTGCGCGTGTGCGTTTGTGTGTGTGAGTGTGGTGTGTGTGTGTGTGTTGTGTGTGTTGTGTGTGTTGTGTGTGTGTGTGTGTTGTGTGTGTTGTGTGTGTGTTGTGTGTTGTGTGTGTTGTGTGTGTTGTGTGTGTGTTGTGTCATGTGTGTGTTGTGTGTTGTGTGTTGTGTGTTGTGTGTGTTGTCTGTGTTGTGTGTGTTGTCTGTGTTGTCTGTGTTGTGTGTTGTGTGTGTTGTGTGTTGTGTGTGTTGTGTGTGTCGTGTGTGTTGTGTGTTGTGTGTGCGTGTGTGTGTGTTTTCTGTGTGTGTTTTCTCTGTGTGTGCGTGTGTGTGTGTGTGCGTGTGTGTGTGTGTGTGTTTGTGTGTGTTGTGTGTGTTGTGTGTGTGTGTGTGTGTGTGTGTGTGTGTGTGTGTGTGTGTGTGTGTGTGTGTGTGTGTGTGTGTGTTTGATTTGTTGTCCAAAATCCGCCTCTTGGGGGACATGCCCGACCTTATTCTGGCGTCGGCCAGGTGGTTTCATCGCCGCTTGGCCACCTGAGGGGCCCTGGGGGCCCAGGAGCAGCCCAGCAACCCCCCCCGCGTGGGGAGTCCTGTGGGCTCGCGGGGCTTCCTGAGCCGATGTGCAAGGGCAATCAAAAGCTGGTGGGCCTTGGGCCATGTCGAGTGTGCGTCCGTTTCGGCCTCGAAAGGGTCTGCCTCGTTGTTCCCTGGTCGGCCTGGCCCCCCTGCGTGGCCAAACGACGACGGGCGCCAGGTGGCTGTACTTCGCACAGTTCGCGTGGGCCTCTTGCTTCTCGGGCCGGACGAAAGGGGGGGATTGGGAAAGGGGGGGTTACGAAATCTGCTGCATGCAGCTGGTTTCGGCCCCACCGAGGGGCCCATTCCTCGATGCATGGTCGCCTCCGGCGCCGGGAGGCGCCGGGAAAATCAGCTACGTGAGTTCATTCTAAATCCCCCCCTTTGCTATCCCCTCCTTTCGCCCGACCCGAGCTTCGCACGCTTCATGAGCCTGTACTACCTGGCGGAGGGCCTCGACGAGGCGGAGATCGGCGCGGTCTTCGCCGCGGGAAGCCTCACGGGCCCATTCGCCTCGACGCTCGTCGGGTTCACTGCCGACCGCCTCTACCAGAGGTCGCCTGCGGCCAGGCACGTGTGCTATGCGATCTGTGTGGTGCTGGGCACGTTCAGCTTTTCTATGCAGCTCGTACGTGCGGAATCGCTGTCGCGGTTCCATGTCATGATTGTTTGCAGGATAGCGTTCAATGCCTGCAACAACTCGGCCCTCGTCCTCCTGGATGCCATCACGCTCGAAGCTCTGAGCGATCGCAAACGCTATGGAGAGGAGCGGCTCTACGGCGCCGTTTCATGGGCAATCATGCACGTTGCGCTTGGGATATTGATCGACATTGCCGGGCGTTTCGTTCAGCACCGATTGATTGTTGTTATGTGCGTTTCTTTGTTGATTGTGTTGGCGTCGATTGGATTGCCCGGTGTGCCAGCGCCAACTTCCCAGGAGGTGAGTAACGCTAAAAAGCCGACTGGATTAGTGGTTCTTGCCGACAGTCGTGCTCTAGGTGTTTTGATCGCGGAGTGGTGGTCAAACAAGGTTGTGTTGGGTTTCTTCTTGTATACAATTGTATTGGGATATGGGATGACTATCGTAGAGAATCTAATTGAGAAGCCTCGCGGCGACGAAACCGTCTGTCCCCTGAAAGTTGCCAGGAGGGTTGAACTCAGACAGTGCTGGCGGTGTGCATGCAAAGTGTGAGCGGCCCTTATACAGTTGGCGAAGCGCACTGGGCAGGGCGTAACATGTATTGGCTTTCCCTGGTGGTTGGTGGGTCCTCTGTGTCAGGAGTGCTGAGAGCGCATTACCGTAAATGTGCCTCAATGCTTTCAGGATTCCAGGAGTGTCAATTTCAAGATTGTCACGAAATGCTACCGAACGGGCTTCGCGCGCGCGCATGTCGAAATCAGTCGAACGCCCTTGCGCGTGTGCCGTCGCGAGAATCCTCTGCAAAAAATGCGACGAAGTGCAGACGCGCGCGTCGTCGCGCGCGTATGTCGAAATCCGTCAAAACCCATCGGTTTCGGAAGGATTTCAAAATCGTGCGTCGAAAAAACAAACAAAAACACAAGGCTTGGCAACACGGATTTTCAACAAAAGCGTGCGCGCGCGCTCTTGCGCCGTCGTCGTCGTCGTCGTCGTCGTCGTCGTCGTCGCCGTCCTCCCTCCTCCCGCGTCGTCGTCGTTGTCGCCTACGTCGTCCTCTGTCTTTCCTCGTGTTCGTCGTCGTCGTCGTCTTCTTTGGAGTCGTGGTCGTTTCCGTCGTTGTCGCCGTGGTCGTCCTTCCTCCTCCTCCCTCGTCGTCGTCGTCGTCCGTCGTCGGCGTCTCGTCGTCGTTTCTCCTATTTCGTCGCCGTCGTCGTCGTCGTCGTTGCCGTCGTCGTCGTCTTCCCTCTCCCCTCGTCGTTGTCGTCGTCGGCGTCGCCGTCCTTCCTCCTTCTTCGTCGTTCGCGTCGTCGCCGTCCTCCCTCCTCCCTCGTCGTTGTCGTCGTTGTCGTCGTTGTCGCCGTTGTCGTCCTCCCTCCTCCCTCGTCGCCGCCTTCGTTGGCGACGTCGTCGTCGTCTTCGTCGTCGGCGTCGGCGTCGACGTCGGCGTCGTCGTCGTCGCCGCCGACGTCGTCGTCGTCGTCGGCGTCGTTGACGTCGTCGTCGTCGTAGGTGTAGTCATTGTCGTCACCGTCGTCGGCGTCGTAATCGTCGTCGTCGTTGTCATCGTCGTCGTCGTCGTCGTCGTCGTCGGCGTCGGCGTCGTCGTCGTGGGTGTCGTCGTCGTCGTCGTTGTCGGCGTCGTCGAAGTCGTTGGAGACGTCGTCGGTGTCGTCGTAGTCGTTGTCGGCGTCGTCGTCGTCGTTGTCGGCGGCGTCGTCGTTGTCGCTGTCGTCGTCGGCGTCGCTGTCGCTGCCAAGTGCCATTTGGTACCCACCGTCACGGTCTTAAGAAATTTTGAAAACCAAGTTGGGGTTGGGTGGGTGGGATGATTGCGCAAGCAGTGGAGTTGACAATTTCAAGTTCGGCAAGTGAATTTCATTAGATAGATTGCACCAAATCGTTTGCACAACTTGTATTTATTCGTTCTAAAAAGACAGGATGCCCCCCCAGTGTTCGTTGTACCCCCTGGGTTCGTATGTTAGCCCACAGTTTTGCCCCGTCGTTTTTTGTTTGTCTGTCTATAAGAAAAATAGTCATATCAACCCCGGGGGTGTTTTTTGTTTATCAACCTCCCGTCATCCCTGTCATATATATATACATATATATATATACATATACATATATATGTATATATGCACGCACGCTCGTAGTGGCCTTCTAAACGATGTGACAGAATCCACGCGCGCGTCGTCGCGTGTGCCGGCCGAAGTTTTTCAACAGCGTGATCTCTCGCAGGTTTCAACACATTGTTTCAACACGGTTTTGCAGCAATGCGTTTCAAATAAATTCGCGCGCGCTCTTGCAAGTTCACGCGACAACAAAAATTGTTCAACGTGTTCATCAAATGCGACCAAGCGGGCCTCTCGCGCGAGCATGCCGGAATCATTCGAACGCCTTTGCGCGCCTGCTTGGGAGCGGCACAATCCCTGTCAAACAGTACCATGCGGGCCACTCGCGCCCGTCGCGCCGCGCGCGCAATCATCATCGCCACCCTCAACGCTACTGTGATAATCGTTTCTGCCGTTGTCGGCGTCGCCATAATACCGCGCCTGCCCGAGCCACCGACTCGCACGGACTGCCCGTGCGTTTGCGCGGCCTGCGAGACGCGCTGGGAACCCCCCAGCGGTTAGCGCCACCGCAACCGCGCCTGCCGCGGCACACTAGCTGGCCGCTCTGCGAACGAGCCTGCGCTCGTTAGCACGGCAGAAGCGATGCGCCAGCCAGCGCACAGTAGTCATCGCAATCGCCACCGCATTTGTTTTGCAAACAAAGTTGCGGGCGGGTGGGTGGGATGATTGTGCGAGCAGCGGAGTCGACACTCTAATAGTTAGCACCAGCTGGTTGGAATAGAAATATGGATATCCTTTCACCTCCGGGTTGATCGTTCCCCATGGGTAGTGCGACATACGATTTTGCCACATCGCTCGTTCTATGTATGAGTCCATACCAGCCCAACCAGATCTTTGTACCGCCGCCCTCACCCGTGTCGAATAATTTTGTGCGCGCACTCGCTTATCAAAACCAATTCAGTTTCGAAACGCGCACGGCGTGGCGCGCGCATATCGCAATCCATCAAAAACGTTCGGTATCGCACGGGTTTCAAGATCCAGCTTCCCGGGAATTTTTGTTCAACCCAGCAA
The DNA here is from genome assembly GCA_963575745.1 of Prorocentrum cordatum. Lineage (NCBI taxonomy): Eukaryota > Dinophyceae > Prorocentrales > Prorocentraceae > Prorocentrum > Prorocentrum cordatum. The sequence goes on along the minus strand of CAUYUJ010014846.1, from coordinate 95,509 downwards.
TGGTTTCGCAACACGATTTGTCAACAAGAAATTGTACGCGCATCCCCTGCAGCTTTTTACCTAACAGCGAAGACTGATAGGTTTCTAGTGGTGTCAAAAGAGAACATCTGACTGATGACTCAGAAGGGAGGTCTGGGCGGCATCCGGACAGCGAGGGCCGGGCTCAGGGCCGGGCTCGCTTTAACCAAACAGTCACACACTTCGTGCTCTTCGACCTCCCAGAACTCCATTCCCGGGCCACATTTTGAATGCCCGGAGCCAACTTTAGGCCACTTCGTGTTCTTCGAGTTCCCAGAACTCCATTCCCGGGCCACATTTTGGATGCCCGGAGCCAACTGTAGGCCACTTCGTGCTCTTCGAGTTCCCAGAACTCCATTCCGGGCCACATTTTGAATGCCCGGAGCCAACTGTAAGCCACTTCGTGTTCTTCGAGTTCCAAAAATTCATTCCCGGGCCACATTTTGAATGCCCAGAGCCAACTGTAGGCCACTTCGTGGTCTTCGAGTTCCCAGAACTCCGTTCCTGGGCATGATTTTGAATGCCCAGAGCCAACTGTAGGCCACTTCGTGGTCTTCGAGTTCCCAGAACTCCGTTCCTGGGCATGATTTTGAATGCCCAGAGCCAACTGTAGGCCACTTCGTGGTCTTCGAGTTCCCAGAACTCCGTTCCTGGGCATGATTTTGAATGCCCGGAGCCAACTGTAGGCCACTTCGTGTTCTTCGAGTTCCCAGAACTCCATTCCCGGGCCACATTTTGAATGCTGAGGCTGCAGGCTGAGGCTGAGGCAGGCTGAGGCTGAGGCGAGGCTGAAGGCAGACTGAGGCTGAGGCTGAAGCAGGCTGAGGCTGAGGCTGAGGCAGGCTGAGGCTGAGGCTGAGGCAGGCTGCAGGCTGAGGCTGAGGCTGAGGCTGATGCAGGCTGAGGCTGAGGCAGGCTGAGGCTGAGGCCGAGGCTGAAGGCAGACTGAGGCCGAGGCTGAAGCAGGCTGAGGCTGAGGCTGAGGCAGGCTGAGGCTGAGGCTGAGGCAGGCTGATGCTGAGGCAGGCTGAGGCTGAGGCTCAGGCTGATGCAGGCTGAGGCTTAGGCAGGCTGAGGCTGAGGCCGAAGCTGAAGGCAGACTGAGGCTGAGGCTGAAGCAGGCTGAGGCTGAGGCTGAGGCAGGCTGAGGCTGAGGCTGAGGCAGGCTGAGGCTGAGGCTGAGGCCGAGGCAGGCTGAGGCCGAGGCAAGCCGAGGCAGGCTGAGGCTGCGACCGCGAGGACAGCAGAATTCTACAATTTGATTATCATCTAAATCTTAAGGGGAATGCTTCCAGGTATGCTTCTACACATCTCTGTTAGGTTGCTTTGCCGTGATAATTTCCCAATGATATTTGTTTGTTACTTTGTTCATCAAGTGCGACCAAGCGGGACTCTAGCGCCCGCTTGCCCAAATGATTCGCGCGCCGTTGCACGTTTGCTGGGGGGCACCCAAGGCACCCAAGACACGTCTACAGTAAATCAGCTCATAGGCTCGCACCTTGGAGAGTCCCCGCGCCCCTAAGTACATGCCTAGTCGGGCGCCCAAGGAATACCTGTGTGGATACCAGTGAAGATCCCGCAAAGAGCGCGGCGCTGTCGCAAACGTGCAAATCTTGTCTCAGCAACATATCGACTTGTAGCCCTTGCGTTGTAGACCAGCCCCAACAGAGTTGCAAAACGAAAACAACGGTGTCTTTAAGGCGCACAAGGGCACGCAACACATGATCGTGTCCCACGCTTGGGCATATGAAGGCGCGTCCCACAGGCAGTGTTGGAGAACTCTCGCGGGATCTCCTGGCAGTCTTGAAAGGATCTGCGGGAATCTTGGGGCAAGCGTGGAGCTGTCGCAGGCTGCAGTCCAGTGATCTTGACACCTTTAGGCCATATTGAGACAGCCCTTTCCCGTCGTCGGCGTGCATGAAAGCATTTCGGCACCCTCACAAACCGAATCGACACAACTGGCCGGGCTGTCCCAGCTCGGCTTTTCCAGACTGCGCACTCGGATTGCCGACCCGCCCCAATTCGGGGAAGGGTTGGGGGAGGGGCCAGAATATCGTTCGATTGTGTACCTCAGAAGGGTCGGCGGCTATTTCTTTATTTCAAGGAGCTAAACGCATCGAACTTTCTCTGTGGCCTCAGTGTCGTTGTGACGGTCGTCTTCGAGATTCCCTTGTTCTCACGTTCCAAGCAGCTCCTGGAGAGATACGGCGAGCACGCCCTGCTGACCATGGCTGGGCTGTGCTACTCGTTCCGCGTGGTTGGTTACACCCTCTGCCCGGGTGGCTGGTATGTCCTGCTCTTTGAGCCCTTGCACGGTGTGACGGTAGCCCTCTGCGGCACGGCGTCGGTGCAGATGATGACGTCGATCACGCCCGCCGCTCTCGTGGCAACCGGGCAGGCCTTTATGAACCTGCTGCGCTCGTGCTTCGGGTCTTCGCTAGGGACCTTCGTCGGAGGAGCTATCTCGGGCAGTGGCAAGGGGGTCATCTTTAGGGGGTCACCTACTCCTCCTGGAAAAGAGGGTTCCAGGAGCGAAGCCCGAGAAATGTCTTGGACGCTGGGGCCGTTTTGGAAAGCTCTGGAGGGCTCTTGTGGGCCCGTCTCCTGGAGGCAATGGCACTGCCTCGAGAAGAGGTGGCGATTCCCTGGGACCGCAACTCAGCTCGGCCGGGGGAAACTCTGCCAGGCCGAGCTCGGGCAGCTGAACTCGACCAGGCTGAGCTCGGCCGAGGAGGAGGAGGAGGAGGAGGAGGCAGGAGCAGGCGGAGCTTGGCCAAGCTGAGTCTGGCCGGTGCCGAGGCTCCGCCTGTGGCCGAGCTCCGCCGGGCCGAGTTTCGCTTGGCTGGGTCTCTCCCTCGTCGTGGCCCTCCCCCTGGCAGGAGGCCACGACGAGGGCCGAGCTCTGCGCAGGGCCGACTTGTTCGATCCGGCGCAACGCGGCCCCCCCCTGGCATTGCCAAGCGATCATCCGGAACTACGGCGAGGCAGCGTGCTACCGCAGCAGCGCTGTCCTCGTCGCCAGCGGGCTGCTGCTCTACCGAGCGGCGCTCCCCCGCCACCGCGAGGAGTCCAGAGGCCTCCCAAGTGGGGGCCGAGCAGACGAGGCCGGCGGAGGATCGCGCCGCATCGCCGCTGCATCGGCGATGCAGCTCGATGTGGGGCCTGATGTTCTCCACGCCGACGTCGCCGAGGTATCGGCGATGCGGCGCGATCCGCCGCCCCCATCTACGCGGACCCAATCCCCAGATCCCTGACGCCATGATCTTTTCAGCACACCTACACCCAGGGGTCTCGACCCATTGCTGGACGAGCATCGCTTCATTTCAGAACGTGCTGTAAGTCACCCTCATGCCTTTCAGGGGGGGGGGAAACAACAACAAAAAACAACAACAAAAAATCCCCGGGACTGGTTTCCCATCCTGAGCCGTTTCCTGACCGCCCTGCGGCCAGGCGAGGGCCCCCAGAGAGGTCGAATGCCACCAAGAGCCGCCCGTTTTTTCATTTTTTTGTGAACGCCCCGAGGGGGCTGGGGCGCTCGGACCCCACGGCCTGGATAGTCAGGAGGAGGAGAAAACATGGACACGGACACAAAAAAGGACGTCGATTGCAAACGACGCCGGCTGGACAAAGAGGGGCGGCGGGCGGGAGGGCGAGCACCCCGGAAGCGCGGACGGGGCAGAGGCTCTCGGCACCCCGTCCTGCTTCCTCCCTGCTCGTCCCTGGGCCCCCCTCCCTCGGGCCGGGCGAAAGGGGGGGATTGGGAAAGGGGGGGGTACGAAATTTGCTGCATGCAGCTGGTTTCGGCCTCACCGAGGGGCCCATTCCTCGATACATGGCCGCCCCCGGCGCCGGGAAGCGCCGGGAAAATCAGCTACATGAGCTGATTCTCAAACTCCCTTTTTTGCTATCCCCCCTTTCGCCCGACACCCCTCCCGCTCTCGAGGAGACTTCCGAGGAGCGCCCGCGCAGCGAGCGCTGCGCGGAGGCCTCCGAGGAGGGCCGGCGGGCCGCCGGGGGCGCGGGCGCGGCGGGCGCGGCGGCGCCCGCGGTGCTCGGGCGGGGTGGCGCGGCCGCGCCGCCGTGACCCGCCGGGGCGCGGGCGCGGGGCTCCCGGCCCCCGCTGCGTGAGGTGCGACCTCGATCGCTGGCTGGGTAGTCGAAGGCCAGACTGTCAGATTGGACTGGGCCCCAAGGGCCAATCTTGCCCGGCCAAACTGGATGATTTGGGTTATTCGCCAGACTGGATTCGCGTTGGCTCCCTCGCCAGATTGCCCCCGTTTGCCAGATTGGGCCTGCCAGATTGGCGCCAGATTGGCTTCGACTACCCAGGCTGGGCGCGCTCCACCACTCTCATGTCGGGCCTGCCCCCCCTACAGGTGGATTTTCGATGAAAAATGAAGCATACCCCCAAAAATGCCCCAGAAGGATAAAAAGAAATTCAGAAACTAGTCCCCAGATCATTTTAGGATTATTTGTTACCTACCAGCGAAGACTGATAGGTTTCTAGCGGTGTCAAAAGAGAGCATCTGATGACTCAAAAGAGAGGTCTGGGCGGCATCCGGACAGCGAGGGCCGGGCTCAGGGCCGGGCTCGTTTTAACAAAACAGTCACACACATTTCGTGCTCTTCGACCTCCCAGAATTCCATTCCCGGGCCACATTTTGAATGCCCGGAGCCAACTGTAGGCCACTTCGTGCTCTTCGACTTCCCAGAACTCCGTTCCCGGGCCACATTTTGGATGCGCGGAGCCAACTGTAGGCCACTTCGTGCTCTTCGACTTCCCAGAACTCCATTCCCGGGCCACATGTTGGATGCCCGGAGCCAACTGTAGGCCACTTCGTGCTCTTGGATTTCCCAGAACACCATTCCCGGGCCACATTTTGAATGCCCGGAGCCAACTGTAGGCCTTTTCGTGTTCTTCGACTTCCCAGAACTCCACTCCTGGGCAACATTTTGAATGCCCAGAGCCAACTGTACGCCACTTCGTGCTCTTCCACTTCCCAGACTTCCAAGACTCATCATCTTCATCATCATCATCATCATCATCATCATCATCATCATCATCATCATCATCATCATCATCATCATCATCATCGTCCCCGTAGCCTTCTTGGCTACAGCCCTGCTTCCGAAGATTGCCTTTCAAAGGAATCTGGACAGAATGCCCCGGAAAACCGGGGATTCATTATTTAGCCAACAGTAACACACTTCGTGGTCTTCGAGTTCCCAGAACTCCATTCCTGGGCATGATTTTGATGCCTGGAGCCAGCTGTAGGCCACTTCGTGGTTTTCGAATTCCCAGAACTCCATTCCTGGGCATGATTTTGAATGCCCGGAATCAACTGTAGGCCACTTGGTTTTCTTCGAGTTCCCAGGACTCCATTCCTGGGCATGATTTTGAATGCCCGGAGCCAACTGTAGGCCACTTCGTGGTCTTCGAGTTCCCAGAATTCCATTCTTGGGCATGATTTTGAATGCCCGGAGCCAACTGTAGGCCAATTCGTGTTCTTCGACATTCCCAGGCCACATTTTGAATGTGGAGGCAGGCTGAGGTTGAGGCTGAAACAGGCTGAGGCTGAGGCAGGCGCTGAGGCTGAGGCCGAAGCTGAAGGCAGACTGAGGAGGCTGGCTGAAGCTGATGCAGGCTGAGGCCGAGGCTGAATGCAGACTGAGGCTGAGGCTGAAGCAGGCTGAGGCTGAGGCTGAGGCTGAGGCTGAGGCAGGCTTAGGCTGAGGAGGCTGAGGCAGGCTGAGGCTGAGGTTGAGGCTGATGCAGGCTGAGGCTGAGGCAGGCTGATGCTGAGGCCGAGGCTGAAGGCAGACTGAGGCTGAGGCTGAAGCAGGCTGAGGCTAAGGCTGAGGCAGGCTGAGGCTGCAGGCTGAGGCTGAGGCTGTGACTGCGACTGCCGTTGCCGCTGCGACTGTCATCGCGAATGCGCGACTGCGAGAACAGCAGAATTCTACAACTGGATTCTCATCTGAATCTTAAGGGGAATGCTTCCAGATATGCTCCTACATGCAGCTGGTTTCGGCCCCACCGAGGGGCCCAGTCCTCGAGACATGGGCGCTTCGGGTACTGGGAGGCGCCGGGAAAATCAGCTGCGCGAGCTGATTCTCAACCCCCCCTTTGCTATCCCCTCCTTTCGCCCGACCCGATATTCGCAAAGCGCCCTTTCGCAAACGTCCGATAGAAATAAGCTGTTTTTCCTACGCAATGTATCGTGCATGCCCCGCGGCGGATGCAAGCCGTTTGCGAGGAGTCATGTTGCGAGTCGTCGAGCGTGTTTATCCATTCGAGCCAAACCTCCGGGCCAGTTTTGCTATTTTGCTCGAAGATGAAAAAATGCCACACGGTAGGTTCGCGTCGTGCCGACCAGCGGCGACCCCACCGCGCGCGTTCAAGGTTGAACGCCGCCGGAGGCCCAGAGTCGGCCCGTCGTCGAACAATCCGGCGTTCGCAGAACGTCCGATCGTTCAAGATTGAACGATCCCCGCGGTGTGAGGAACCAACGCCGGGGTCGACACGACGCGAACCTGCCGTAAACATAAGTTTTGTTTTCGCTCCACGCGGACTTCTTGCAACAGAATATGATTACGCCGTTTTTTCCCCAACCATCCTGTGGTGTTGGGTCTTCGTTTTGAAGAGACAGCGCCCCGCGTTCCTTCCTCCTCCCGTTTCTCCCTCCTCCTCCTCCCTCCTCCCCCTCCTTGCCTCTGCTCTCGGCACACCTCTTACACGTTTCGTAGCTCCACCGAAGGCCCCAGTGGGGGGGATCGCATGCGGCTCCCCCACCCAGGGCAGCGGTTCGTCTCCATATGGGAGCTCCGCCGATGGCCCCAGTGGGGGGGGGGGTCGCATGCGGTTCCCCCACCCAGGGCAGCTCTTCGTGGCCCCATAGGGAGCTCCGCCGACGGCCCCAGTGGGGGGGGTCGCATGCGGTTCCCCGCACAGGGCAACGTTGCGCGTCCCCATAAGGAGCCCCCCCCGCCGATGGCCCAAGTGTGGGGGGGGGGGTCGCACGCGGTTCCCAGCGCTTCGCAGCCCCATAGGGAGCTCCGCTGATGGCCTCAGTGGGGGGAGGGCGCATGCGGTTCCCCCACCCAGGGCAGCGCTTCGTGGCCCCATAGGGAGCTCCACCGATGGCCCCAGTGAGGGGGGTCGCATGCGTTTCCCCCCCATTCAGGGCAGCGCTTCGTGTCCCCATAGGGAGCTCCGCCGATGCCCCAGTGGGAGGGGGTCGCATGCGGCTCCCCCACCCAGGGCAACGTTTCGTGTCCCCATAGGGATCTCCACCGAAGGCCCTAGTGGGGGTGCCCGCATGCGGTTCCCCTACCAAGGGCAGCGCTTCGTGGCCCCATAGGGAGCTCCGTAGGCCCCAGTGGGGGTGCCCGCATGCGGTTCCCCCTACACAGGGCAGCGCTTCGTAGCCCCATGGGGAGCTCCACCGTAGGCCCCAGTGGGGGTGCCCGCATGCGGTTTTCCCACCCAGGGCAGCGCTTCGTGGCCCAATAGGGAGCTCCACCGAAGGCCCCAGTGGGGGTGCCCGCATGCGCTCCCCCACCCAGGGCAGCGCTTCGTGGCCCCATGGGGAGCTCCACCGAAGGCCCCAGCGGGGGTGTTCGCATGCGGTTCCCGCACCCAGGGCAGCGTCTCGTGGCTTTATAGGGAACCCCATCGAATGCGTTGTTCACGAAGACGGTACTCACAACTGCATATGGTTGGGTCCTTCGCCAGGCGAATTCTTTTCCTATTTGCTACGTTCAGCCCCCTGGGGCCCTGGCGGGGCCTCGGGACAGTCAAAGACGATTCGGGATAAGAAGCCAGTTTTGTCGTAGAGATCGCTGCTTGGAAAACCGCCCTGGTGAGGTAAGTGCTTCAAGGTGATGTATACCGATTGTATACAGGCTGCGAGCCACGTGTTAAACGTGTGGTACAGCTTGTACGTTGTCGATATAGACTCGAGTTGAAGCCATCACGAGAGCTTGATTGCTTAAGTAGGTGATCGCCGAAAGTTGGTTATACACGTGGTTACCGCATCCTGTGAAACAAGATAGCCACGCTTGTGCATGTAGGTTGCACGCAGGTTGATCGAAACATGAAAAGGCTGGAGGACTAGGGAAAGGCGGAGGAGGACGAAACGGAGGAGGGGGAGACGGAAGAGGAGGATGAGGAAGAGAACGATGAGGAACAAGAAGGGAAGCAGGAAAGAGGTTGAGGAAGGCCAGGATCAGGAGAAGGAGAATGAAGGGGAAAAAGAAAAGGATGGATGGATGAGTCGGAAGGAGGAGAGAGTAAGGAAGAGGAAAGAGGAGAAGGGAAATGTTATCGTATTGGACAGCTGCCCCGTATTTCCGCCGCCTCCTCGTGGGCGATCTCTAGCGAGTGCGCCACACCAACTTCATTGATTTGTTGCGGTGCGGTACCATGCCGCTGGCTGCGCAGGTGGAGGCCAACCTGCAGAATGTCAAACAAAAGGGACGAACCTCGTTGAGACTAAGGAAACCCAAAAAGTTCGACGAAGCTGGAGATGGCGACGTCCCAACAGATCCGAGCTCTAGTGTTGGATCGTGACTTCGCGTACGAGGTGGTCAAAGATAAGGAAGATAAGGAGGCGTCCACACCACACCCACAGAACTGGTATTCGATGGGCATCGGGCCGAAAGGCGCGCATTATCATTTCAATTATCCCGGCAAAGCAACCTAACAGCGATGTGTAGGAGCATATCTGGAAGCATTCCCCTTAAGATTCAGATGAGAATCCAGTTGTAGAATTGTGCTGTTCTCGCAGTCGTAGTCGCATTCGCGATGACAGTCGCAGTGGCAACGGCAGTCACAGACACAGCCTCAGCCTCAGCCTGCCTCAGCCTCAGCCTCAGCCTGCCTCAGCCTCAGCCTGCCTCAGCCTCAGCCTCAGCCTGCTTCAGCCTCAGCCTCAGTCTGCCTTCAGCCTCGGCCTCAGCCTCAGCCTGCCTCAGCCTCAGCCTGCATCAGCCTCAGCCTCAGCCTCAGCCTGCCTCAGCATCAGCCTGCCTCAGCCTCAGCCTCAGCCTGCCTCAGCATTCAAAATGTGGCCCGGGAATGGAGTTCTGGGAACTCGAAGAACACGAAGTGGCCTACAGTTGGCTCCGGGCATTCAAAATCATGCCCAGGAATGGAGTTCTGGGAACTCGAAGACCACGAAGTGGCCTACAGTTGGCTCCGGGCATCCAAAATGTGGCCCGGGAATGGAGTTCTGGGAACTCGAAGAGCACGAAGTGGCCTACAGTTGGCTCCGGGCATTCAAAATGTGGCCCGGGAATGGAGTTCTGGGAACTCGAAGAGCACGAAGTGGCCTACAGTTGGCTCCGGGCATTCAAAATGTGGCCCGGGAATGGAGTTCTGGGAAGTCGAAGAGCACGAAGTGGCCTACAGTTGGCTCCGGGCATTCAGAATGTGGCCCGGGAATGGAGTTCTGGGAGGTCGAAGAGCACGAAGTGTGTGACTGTTGGCTTAAAACGACTTCTGCGGCACCCTGTCCGGCACCCGCCCAGACCCCCCTGTGGAGTCATCTGCTGCTCTCTTTTGACCCCACTAGAAACCTATCAGAACAAGCTGTTAGGTAATTATCCCGGCAAAGCAACCTAACAGCGATGTGTAGAGCATATCTGAAGCATTCCCCTTAAGATTCAGATGAAAATCCAGTTGTAGAATTCTGCTGTTCTCGCAGTCGTAGTCGCATTCGCGATGACAGTCGCAGTGGCAACGCAGTCGCAGTCACAGCCTCAGCCTCAGCCTGCCTCAGCCTCAGCCTCAGCCTCAGCCTGCCTCAGCCTCAGCCTCAGCCTGCTTCAGCCTCGCCTCAGCCTCAGCCTGCCTCAGCCTCAGCCTTGCCTCAGCCTCAGCCTGCCTCAGCCTCAGCCTCAGCCTTGCCTCAGCCTCAGCCTGCCTCAGCCTCAGCCTCAGCCTGCCTCAGCCTCAGCCTCAGTCTGCCTTCAGCCTCGGCCTCAGCCTCAGCCTGCCTCAGCCTCAGCCTCATCAGCCTCAGCCTCAGCCTCAGCCTCAGCCTGCCTCAGCATCAGCCTGCCTCAGCCTCAGCCTCAGCCTCAGCCTGCATCAGCCTCAGCCACAGCCTCAGCCTCAGCCTCAGCCTGCCTCAGCCTCAGCCTGCCTCAGCCTCAGCCTCAGCCTGCTTCAGCCTCAGCCTCAGTCTGCCTTCAGCCTCGGCCTCAGCCTCAGCCTGCCTCAGCCTCAGCCTGCCTCAGCCTCAGCCTCAGCCTCAGCCTGAGCCTCAGCCTCAGCCTGCCTCAGCCTCAGCCTGCCTCAGCCTCAGCCTCAGCCTGAGCCTCAGCCTGAGCCTCAGCCTGTTTCAGCCTCAGCCTCAGCCTGCCTTCAGCCTCGGCCTCAGCCTCAGCCTGCCTAAGCCTCAGCCTGCATCAGCCTGAGCCTCAGCCTCAGCCTGCCTCAGCATCAGCCTGCCTCAGCCTCAGCCTCAGCCTGCCTCAGCCTCAGCCTCGACCTCCTCTCCTGGTGCTTCTCTCCTCCTCCTCCTCCTCCTCCTCCTCCTCCCTCTCCTCCTCCCACCTCCTCCTCCTCCTCTGGTGTTCCTCGTTCTCCTCTCCTGGTGCTCTCCCCCCCCTCCTCCTCCTCGTCCTCCACTCCTCCTCCCGTACCTACTCCTCCTCTCCTCCCTCCTCCTCATCCTCCTCCTCCTCCTCCTCCTCCTCCTCCTCTTTCTCCTGCTCCTCCTCCTCCTCCTCCTCCTCCTCCTCCTCCTCCTCTTCCTCCTGCTCGTCCTCGTTCTCGTCCTCCACGTCTTGCTCGTCCTCCTCCTCCTGGTGCTCTCTCCTCCTCCTCCTCCTCCTCCTCCTCCTCCTCCTCCTCCTCCTCCTCCTCCTCCTGGTGGTCCTCGTTCTCCTCCTCCTGGTGCTCTCCCCCCCCCTCCTCCTCCTCGTCCTCCTCCTCCTCCTCCTCGTCCTCCTCCTCCTCTTCCTCCTCCTCCTCCTCCTCCTCCTCCTCCTCCTCCTCCTCCTCCTCCTCCTCCTCCTCCTCCTCCTCCTCCTCCTGGTAATCCTCCCCCTCCCCTCCTCCTCCTCCTCCTCCTCTTCCTGGTCGTCCTCCTCCTCCTGGTCGTCCTCCTCCTCCTGCTCGTCCTCCTCCTCCTCCTGCTCGTCCTTCTTCTCCTGCTCCTCCTGCTCCTCGTCCTGCTCCTGCTCGTCCTCGTCCTCCTGGTCTTGCTCGTCCTCCTCCTCGTCGTGCTCTTGCCCCTGCTGAAAATGTAGCCCAGGAATGGGAGTTTTGGGAAGTCGAAGAGCACGAAGTTGCCTACAGTTGGCTACGGGCATTCAAAATGTGGCCCGGGAATGGAGTTCTGGGAACTCGAAGAGCACGAAGTGGCCTACAGTTGGCTCCGGGCATTCAAAATGTGGCCCGGGAATGGAGTTCTGGGAACTCGAAGAGCACGAAGTGGCCTACAGTTGGCTCCGGGCATTCAAAATGTGGCCCGGGAATGGAGTTCTGGGGACTCGAAGACCACGAAGTGGCCTACAGTTGGCTCCGGGCATTCAAAATGTGGCCCGGGAATGGAGTTCTGGGAAGTCGAAGAGCACGAAGTGGCCTACAGTTGGCTCCGGGCATTCAGAATGTGGCCCGGGAATGGAGTTCTGGGAGGTCGAAGAGCACGAAGTGTGTGACTGTTGGCTTAAAACGACTTCTGCGGCACCCTGCCCGGCACCCGCCCAGACCCCCCTGTGGAGTCATTCTGTGAGCTCTTTTGAGTCAACTAGAAACCTATCAGTCTACGCTGTTAGGTAAAAACGTCAGCAACAAGGGTTGGTCTGCGGGAGCCACGGCGCTCGAGTTCAGCGAGGGCCCACAGACTGCGACAGCGCAGCTGAAGTTCCAGGTGGCGCAGGCCATCATATGGCGCCCATAGGTTCTCTGGGACGCTATAGGACATATGCTACACATCTTCTCACATCAATTCTATGCGCCCTGACGCCCATGGAAGCTCACCTCGTGGCGCCGCCCTTCGAAGGCGAAACCCGTTGCCCGCGCGGACGAGGTGCTCGCGCTGTCGGAACCCCACTGGGGCATGCAATCAACGGCCAGTGGTTCCCGCGCGCTCGCTGGCAGCAGGCGCGTGCGTCGCAAGTGCAAAAGTTGTATCCCCCAGGTGCCATATAACGGTTTACTGGGGCTTGGGCAGTGGAATTTTCGGGAGCATGTTGGTGATCCCAAATTAACTACTTCAGATGGGCATATGGTTTTGCAAAACAATATTTGCATGCAGCTGTGTTAATTTTCGATGCCGCAAGGCAGCACCGTTGATTCTAGAAGGCCTTGGATGTGGTTTCTCCCAGATGCTGCCCCCCCTGACGGAAAGGATGGTGAGAGAGCGAGGCAGGTAAGGGGGGGGTGAGCCGCGAAAGGGAAGGGAGGAGGAGGAGGAGGAGGAGGTCACGGAACGGGCAGAGGGAGCAGAGACGAATGGAGGGCACGGCGTGAGAAGAACAAGCGCGAGCAGGTAAGAGCACGAAAGCGTTGCCCATAGCCAGTTTGGCTGAAGCCACGTTTGTGGCCCATGTACAGAGGGTTCTTCGACCCATCGCCGCAGGCAGACCTGCCTGCAGCGCCGCCACCACCAGCAGCCCCACCAGCAGCCCCACCAGCAGCCCCACCAGCAGCCCCACCACCAGCAGCCCCACCTGGACCAGGAGGACTTCTCTCTTACTCCCTTCCCCTTGCCTTTTCCGCTTCTCCATTCGGGCAGGGCGGCAGCCTGCGGAAGTAAAGCGGCTAACTCCAGTTCAAACCTCTGATTGTTTTACAGGGTGTGTCGTTAGCAATTCCTGGAAGAGCCCCTTTGGACCCTTCAGGGCTTGAGCGCTGGCTCACAAGATTTTTTGAGATTTTGCTAAGGCCCCAACGCGGCCTCCAATATTTTTGGGGCTTCTCTACAAGCATTGCCTAAGAGGGCCTTGCAAGGGCATAGAGAGAACCCTGGAAGGCTCACCCCCTGCCCTCGACTGCACCCCGCGGGCCACGCGTTCCCTCATGGGCCTTTTGGGGGGGACTCTGTGGGGACATATCTTGGAAGGGGGGGCAACAACACATGGTGTGAAACATACAAGGGCAATCTCGGGCATTCCTGAAATTGGCTTGGGCTCTTTGGGCGTGAATCACTGAGAGCCTCGGGAGGACACCATGGTCGCCGCGGGCATCGTCGAGGCGCAGTTCTTAGCGCCGAGACCCGCATGCGAATTGCACGAGGCGTGCTGCAACATAAATTGAAAACACAAGCTTCGACGATTCAGAGGACACTGGTTTCGAGGCCGCAAGAAGTTTCGTCTTCGATTTTTGGTCCTGGCGGGCGTCTTGGTCGAGAGTACTGGATCGATGGGGGCCCACGTCCAATGGATAAGCAGGAGAAGGACGACAAGGCTGCCCGACGCAATCTTGACAGAGGCCTTGCTTCAGCAGTGTGTCAGCAGAGCAAAGGATTGGCTTCATTTCTCGATCACGGTATTGGCACTGCTCTGGCGATATGTACTTCTATTTTCGACGACGCCTCGATGTGGATGAGAGACAATGTGCAGTCACAACGGCATGTGAACAGACGCATGCAGAAAAACTACAGCAGAGGGGTAAGAACAAGCATGAACCAGTTTTGAATTCGTGCGAATGCATATTTGCCCGTCAAAGTGCAGCGTCTTGTTTGAATAATTTAGGCCAGCCTGCTCCTGAGAGTTCCCTCTTCGCCGCCGAGTATTTCTCGCCGCTGCAGCCATTACCCAAAGCGAATTCGACGACGGTCAGGGGTCATTGGCGACGATGGACGGCGGCTTCAGCAACGCATGTTGGTTCAAGGTTGGACCCCGACGGCGACATCAAGTGAAATGTTGACAGAGTGCGGAAGGTCAGTGTTCTTATCAAGGATGGGCACATTGCGAATAAAAATATCATTGGGATGGAGGAGGCTGCACTTAATGATTATAACAACAATATTCCGCCTGGCCAGGGGAAGAACAGCCAATTGCACTTAACATGCATGTGCCATTCGGCAGCTCTCTGTCAGAAGCCCATCTTCGAATCGCTGAAGTACGACGTCCCTTCAGTTTTGTGCACGCTGGCTCACAAGTTGATGGGTGGACGATGTATGGATCGATATTTGCAACCCCTAGAAGCTGAAATCAAGAAGACGTTCAGATACAGGCAAGTCTTTGAGCTCACCCCGCAGATGCAAGAGTGGCAGGATGCTGCCCGCTCGCAGCTTCGAACTACCATGCCCGCTCGCGACATCGACGAGTCGGCCATCCAAGCAATTGTGGAAGCTGACAATGGGAATTGGGCCGATGAACACATTTACCATTATTGCGTTCTGGACGGATGCCCCTTGGGTTGCAATGGCGATGCGAACGTATCGTTGCAGATTGTTACGGAGCGCATCAAAATCGGCCCCGGCACCAGGATCACGGAGCCATTGAAATACAGATGGAAAGGTTTCGATGAGGCGTCTGCCTGGGCTCTTCGAGGATTGGTTCAACATGGGCTGGGACCTCGATCTTTCAAACGAGCCTTTAGTAGTCAGGGTGAGCGCGACGAAGATGGTGATGATGCCGATCGTGACGGCGGCGGCAAGGCAGGCGTCAAGGTTGACAAGATAATCAAATTTTTCGACTTGCCTGATTGTCGATACCAGTTTGAGATTGCAGAGATATTGTCGAGGCCACTTCAGATATTTTTGAACCACTGCTTCACGGCTGAGAAGCACATCGACATGGCCAAAACACTTCCACAAGGTGCAGCTGGTGTGCCCATCGATCGCATTCTTGAGTTGGAGGTGATCCGAAAGAGGACCGCGCAGTTGAACCTGGAGATACTTGACGGCACGAGGGCATGGAAGGTAATTGACTCAATGGGTAACATGTTGCACGATCTTGATAGTGCTGGTTGGATTGGCGAGAACACGCTGGGGGAGGCCAATATGTGCCAACAGGTGTGCGATGCGATGATCTGTGCTGCTGCTGATGCGTATTACAGACTTGTGGTGCCGACGTGTGACCCCGAGTATTTGATATTCAATGCGTGTAGGTCGTGGGAGTTCAATGCGGACATCGTTAGACGGACAACGCAGAGTTTGAGAGAGATGGACGTTGCAACAGATTGCGAAGAGTGCTTGGACCCATACTTTACCAAGATATGGTTGGCAAAGTTGGAGGGCCCCCTGCCAGTTGCGAAGCAAGCTCATTCTGAGTTGAAAGACATCCTCAGCGCATTGCCAGTGGGCGCGACGAAAGTCGAACGGCAGCATGTGATTGGCCAGCAGTTCAGACCAGCAAAAGGGAAGCGGGGCAGGGCATTTTCAAAACGGCAGTTGTCTAAACATGCATTTTGCAGATCGGTCAGGATATCACATTTGGCCTTGCAGAAACAAGTGCTGTCCGATGTGATTGGAGGCGCTGCTGCACGGGCAGAGTTCTTCAGGTCATTGTCGACGTTCGCTTTCAGGAAGGCTTCGAAGCGCAAAGCCAACCAGATGGCCAGCATAGATCCTGGCTCAGCTGCGAGGTCACGCCCCAGGAAGACCCGAGCCTATGACTTGTTCGTGGAAGACATTCGGGACACATTCATCAGCATTGCCTTTCCGCGAGCGCCGTCAGAGGGTGCTGGCAGATTGGAGAGCGCTATCTCTCGAGGATCGTCGATGTTACGAGGAGAGGGCTCCTGGCATTGACGCTGCTGCCCAGGGAGGCGCGCCACTTGCTGCAGGGAGGCAGAGGAGGCATACTGATCGCATGCGAAGGGCGAGGCAGAAGTTCTCAGAGATTGTGAATCATTATTCTTGGGGCGGTGGGGGGGGGGGCATTTGGAGGGATTGCGACGTTGTAGCCATGATGTGTTTGCGCAGCAATGTTGCGAGTGATGCGTGGCCTTGACGTGGGGTATGTTTGCAAGGCGGAAAAACTAGCATGGATCAAACCAATCGCCTATTGAAAGACGCGCCCTAGCCGGCAACATTTTGGTTTTTTGGGGGGTCATGCCGTCATGAGTGGGTATATTGTTATAGCAATCAGAGTGCGCGCGCTTGCCAGAAGTCCAGCTCACTCGTTTTTGGATTGTTGGAGACGCTCTTTGTTGCATCCGTTTCTTCTTCAGCTTTCTCGCCCTCTGCCCTTTGATTCCTCATCCTCGCCTGCGCCTCCGTCATCGGTGCTGCTGCTTCTGACTACTGCCCATGCTTTGAGCTGGCCTCCTGCTAGGGGCAAGGAGGAGAGAAGGAGGAGGATGAGGAGGAGAACAAGGAGGCCGAAGAGAAGGATGAGGAGAAGGATGACGGGGGAGTTGAAGATGAGCTGGAGGAGGGGGAGATGAGAAGGTGGATGACGACGACGGAGTGGAGGAGCGGGAGGAGAGGGAGGGAGTCGGAAGGAGGCGAGGGAGAAGAGAAGAGGAGCGGAAGATGAGGAAGATGCGAGGGAAGGATGAAGGGGGATAACGAGAGGGAAGGGGAGGAGGAGGAAGGGGCAGGAGGGGCCCACATGAGCCCCCGCCCAAGAGAGGGAGTGGAGGTGGCTCGAAGCTCCACTGCTTCGACACGGGCTTGAGGGAAGCCATGGTGCTGGAGGGGAACCAGGGCGAGATGGAGAGGCGGGCCAACGCCGCCGTCGCCACGGATGAGGCGCCAACCCCCAACCCAGCTGAGACCAGGACCTGCTTCACGTGCTGCTGCGTTCGTTTTGGTGGGGTTTGTCGGGCAGACCCCCTCCTGCAGCCAGGCATCAACTTCTGTAAGAACGTGTACAATCTGATGTCTGCGAACAGGAGCAGGCTTCTAGTGAGGCAGGTTGGCAAGAAAGAATTGATTAAGTATCCCATCGCCATCCCCCTTTCAATCGAAGGCATGTCAGAGATATTCTTTTTTTTGGCAAAGGTCTTCAACAGGGGGGAGTCGATCACTCTCGTTCCAGCATGCTTTACAGACGAGTACGATGGGTCTGACATGGTCGGCATCGTTAAGCCGATGCGTCCTATCCTTGCGTTTGGGGCCATTCGTAAATATGTGATTGATGCTGCTGCCGTGAGAGGGGTTTCGCCTCATGAGACCGGGTCCGTGGACGTTCAATTCTACAATCATTCTGGAAGGAGCGACGTGAGCGAATGCGTTGTGAACGTCGCGCCGAATTTCGAACAAGCGGTGCCCCTTATCAGCGTCGTGAAGCCAATCAAGAAAAGCATGCCCAAACCTTCATTCAAAGTTCCGTTTTTTTGGATCCCCCTGAAGCCGACGAAAGAACGCCCAGCCCCAGAGAAAGCACGAGACGACGACAACATCGGCAGCGATGTATCCGATGATGAGGAGGCGGTCTTAAAACAGAGGGGCGAGGAGGAGTCAGAGGGCGAGGCGGCTTCGGAGGAATCTCCAGGAATTGAAGATTTAGACCAAGACCAAGTGGACAAAGACGAGGACCCTCGGTATTCTATCCGTTTTCGTTGCCCTTCCATTCATTTCTCTTGTTATTGTCTACCCTCACGCTCCCTTATCCTTCTCTAACGCTCTTCATTCCCATGCCCGTCGCCCTCCTCCCCAACCCCAGTCTCCGTCGCTTCTAGGAGCCAGTGGAGCCCAAGGGGCCAGAGGAGGTGAAGGCGCCAGAGCCTCCACCGCATCATCAAGACATCGTCGGGCTAGTCGAATGCCACATCTCACTGTCGAATCGTCCCGTGTGTCCATGGTGCGACGAGAAGATCCCCAAAGGCGTCTGGCGATTCAGGTACCGCTTGTTACCAGGTACCAAGATCAATGCAGAACGTTACATTCACTCCCAGTGCCTCGTGAAAGCACCTGAAGAAAATAGAGAACACGATCGGGCTGTGCTTGCTGAGCTGGTAGAGTCGACACCTGAGGCGCGGCCTGTTCTTGTTAGGGTTGCCGAAGAGATCGGCTGATGTTAGTTTCTGATTTGATCTTTTGAGAGACCTGGCCCCCTCCCGAAGATGAAAACATCAATGCCCATCCGAGGGCGTTTCGGGATTCCCACGCTGAGGGGCATGCTACTTTCGGGGGAAACTCTGGGAGGACCGCGCCTCTGCCGCCAGAATCTAAGAACACAGTCGAAATCTAAGAACACATTTAAGAACATTTTTAAGGACATAATGCGTTCTTAAATTCCCTGGGGCTGTTTTTTGGCACCTCTCACACACTTCAGGGCCGAAATTTAAGAACAGAATGTGTTCTTAAATGTGTTCTTAGATTCTGGGAATGTGTTCTTAACTTTCCTGGGGCCTCTCTGGGACTCGGTTTCGGCATGGGGGGGGGGGGGGGGGGGGGGGGGGGGGGGGGGGGCAGGCGAGTTGATGCGCCCGCGTGTTGGGCATGCCCTACGCGGCCTGGTCTGCGGAGGGCGGACTGGACCTAAGGGCCTCAGGACTGAGTCGGAGCAAGGGCTGCGGCGCGCGTGAGCGAGAAAGTCCAGCCACTCGATCAGAGTCGAGGTGAACGGTCGGCAGGTCCGAAGAGGGTATCCCTCTCATGGCCCACCCCTCCTCGTCGCATACTTGCCCCCAGGCCGTGCCAGCGCAGCAGTGCACAGCAGCGCGCAGGAGCACATCAGCAGAAGCCGCAATCACGATTTGGATCAGAGGAGCCATCAAGCATGCTACTACAACAAAACACAACAATAACCGACAACAACACGCAATATTGATCAGTCGGAACACCAACACACGGCACATAAACGAAAGAGGAGGAGGAGGAGGAAGAGGAGGAGGAAGAGAGAGACGAGGATGAGGAGGAGCAGGAGGAGGATGAAGAAGAGGAGGAGGAGGAGAGGACACGGAGGAGAACGAGGAAGAGGAAAAGGCTGAAGACGAAGGGAAGGAGGGGGGCCCGCAACAAATGCCATTTTGTTGCGGGCGTTGTCGGGGATGGGGGGGGGGGGGGGGCTAAGCTGAGGAAGGAGAGAGAGGAGGAGAAGGAGGAGGAAGGAAGGGAGAGGAGGAGGAGGAGGAATATCGCCGTCTTCGTCGTCGTCGTCATTCGGATCGTTTTTTCCGTGCACGTCGGAAGCAGCATGAGTGCCAGGCATCGCACAGCAAGAGCGCGACGTCCAAGCATCAGCAGAGTAGCAAGTCACGCAACAACAACGCATCTTCCATTTTCACGCCAACTGCACCCATCACTCCACCGCCCTCCCCTCCGTTGCCGTTTTGGCCCAAAGGATTCGAGGGTCAACCTCCAACCGAAGTTGTCGTTGACTCCGGCCTGCAGAGACTCTTGACGGCATCATGCCTCCTAAGAAGTCCAAGGCCAAGAAGGGGAAGAACACGAATCCCCTGCTCGAGTTCGACCATAGGTTCTGCGTGGACTGTGAGCAGTGGACGCATGATGCCGATCGCGACGGCGATGGAAAATTCCTCGAGTGGCACAAACGGAACAACACAAAAAAGGGAACCTCTTTGGCGGGGGACGAGCGCTACGATTGCTATAAGACCCGCAGGAGGGTCCACGGTACGAAGGTCACTTTAGCCGAGGCGAGAGAGCTACGTAAACAGGACAAGGATCTGGCTGAGAAGTTTGCTACCTGTCGTAGGTCTGCGGTGTCTGGTGAAGGCCACTACGAGAGAAACCACACCATGAACGTGGAGCGCACGACACAGAAGAATGACAAGCAGTTCGACCAGGACTACGACTCTGGCGTCTTCCAGCCGATAGACTACATTGCCAGGACGCGATGGGGGACGAGGAGGAGGGAAAGGAGGAGGAGGAGGAGAAGGTGGACGATGAGGAGGAGGAGCAGGAGGTAAGGAGCAAGGGAAGGAGGGTGGGGAGGAGGAGGAGGAGGAGGAGGAGGAGGAGGAGGAGGGCTCCCCATAGGATCTGGAATCTGAAGTACTCGGATGAGGACGACCTGATTCAGCAGATCGAGTCTAAGGGTAAGACGGTGATCGAGGACGACGACGGCGCGCTTGGCATCGAGGTGTCCGACGTGTCAGGCGCCGAGTTCGGGGCCTACCGATTCAAGCGCGGCAGGGAGAGGGCCAGCCAGAAGTCGAAGACGGAGAAGCATGAGTCGAAGGAGGGCGCTGATGAGAGACACGGCATCGTCGCGACGAAGATGGGCCTCGGCCGCAGGCGCATCACTGGCAAGGCCGACGAGGAAGCTGCCGAGGCTGGAGCCCCCGCGCCTTCGAGCGCCAGGTTTGCTTCTCGCCTCACGGCGACAGTTGAAGAAGACGAATGTGATGATGTTGTTTCGACGGCCAGGTCATCATGTCGATCAGGGGCAGACCTTGCCAAGCCAGCCTCGCTGCCACCTACCACGCCTGCGGCTGCGAAGAGGCCTGCCGATGCACCTGGCGGCGTGGACGCTCCAACGGATGCATCTAAGAAGCCGAGGCGGACGGGGGCCATGGCCAAGATCGACAAAGGCGAGCTCGCGCTACGACAAGCGGAAGAGAAATATTCTTGGGAGAACCACTGGGAGAACCGCAACCGCGAGAAGGATTTCCAATCTTTCTTATCTGAGTTGCAGCGTGCTGGTAAAGCAGCTGGGGGTTTGGCTGGGAACGACTCGGCGACTGACCTCTCCGCCAGGATCTTCACAGAGGCTGACAAGTTGGAGTGCAGACAGGAGCTACTTGACAAGGTGGGCGGTAAGCCACGGGAGTTTGCCTCGTTTGTCGCCTCGCCCATCGAGGCGCAACTATTCGACATGCTGAAGTCTGCGCCCAACGACCTGATGTCTACGATTCTCTCGATGAACTTGCATGCGTTGGTGGAGAAGGTCGGGACCCACAAGGATTACATCAGCAGCATCTTGAATGTGCTCCAGTTCGACGAGGCGGCGCTGGGGGAGAATCACTTGAACGTGTCCATGTTGGGCTTGTCTTGCGAGGCCAGCAGGGCGAGGGAGATGGCTGGGAAGCTGCAGGTGTCCACTGTCTTGGCCTTAGGGAACGTTGTGTTCAAGCTGTCGGACGAATCGTCGATTGGTGCCATCGCCAAGGCGATTTCAGAACGTTGCCCGAAGCTGATCGAGGACATCGCTGACGTGGACGCTTGGGGCGATCAGCTCGTGTGTGGCCTGACGCCCCAAGCAGCCGTGGATTTGGGCGCCGTGGCGATCGTCGGCCAGGTCGTTGACGCCAGGAGGAACGTCGACCTCCAAGGCGAGACCGTGCCTATCCAGCACTCTACCCGACTTGCGGCCATGGCATTACTCAAGAATGCGTCGAAGCTCTCCCCCAGAATGAAGGTGAATTTCAAATCTCTCGGTGGATCTCATGCTGCGCATGGCAAGCAGGCCTGGGACACGATGACGAACTTGAGCGAGATGCATGCCAAGCAGTGCGAGAACATGTCTCAGAATAGGTTCGCGGGGAGGGTCAAGGAGATGATCAGGAGGGGTGATGGTGGCAGGCTCGAGGAGGCGTACGAGGTACTGGTGGAGATATGCTCTGATGGTGTTTCTGAGGCAAAGCAGTTCGGCGACGTCTTCTGCCAGGGAGGGCCTACTATTGATTCGCAGGAGGGTCGAGATATGTTTGGCCTGGGCGTGAAGTTCATCGAGGTGTCGCTAAAGGTGTTCAACGAGGTCGTCGACCTCACCGACTCGTTCAAGGACCGTGTGGAGGGCATCTACAGTGGGAGCGGTTACTCACCAGAGCTACCAGATAGGCAACAGCCCCCCGAGGATGAAGTGCCAGACCTGTGGGACATGGCCAACGTGTTCTACCACATCTTCAAAATCCTGGAGCACTTCAGCCCGCCGGCTGAGGAAGCATGCGTCCTCTTCCATCTCACGAACCACCTCGCTGTCACGATCAAGCTTGCGGAGGCCAGAGACAAGGAGATCCTGCCCGATCCCACTGAGATGATCAACAAATGGACGGAGGCTTTACAGGCTGAGAACGCGAAGAACTTGGCTCTACATTCGAGGCCTCTTCCAGACACGTTCCAACAGTCTCCTTCAGCTTTATTGTTTTTGAACATTCTGGCAAAGCGAAGCATGCGCGACTGCTTCAGGGATACGCTCGTAGAGTACATGAACAAGGCACCCGCTCAAGGGATGAAAACGCTCACTAACTTGCTGACCATCAAGAAAGACATGCTACCTCCTGGAGCTGTTGACGTTTTGAAGGTGGCGGTGATCTTCGATAGGGTTTTAAGCGCAGACGAGCGCCAGAAGGCGGGCCGTTCCGTTAGCCTCATTGACGTCAACGGTTTGCTGAGTTCCATGTCCTGGGCTTTGACTCAGTTTGTATCTGCTTGCGAGAAGCACGCAGTGTTCGACCGTGTCTACCAGCAGGGCCTCAAGGAGTGGGATGCGCTCGTTGCACAGCAGAAGACTGCGATGGCATTCATTTCAAGCTTGCAGGGCGATTGGATCGCCAACTACTCCAACGACCTCAACGTGGCCATCGAGAAGTGGGACTTCACGGACGTGGCTTTGCTCAATGGCGGCGCGGACCCCAAGGTGAAGCAGCTCGGGCAGCAGATCGCGAACGCCGTGGCCCAGTTCCCCACGAATGAGAAGATCATCGGCACAGTTGTGAAGAGCGTTGATTGGCACAACCCCGACAATAGGCAGGAGATCGAGGAGCTCCAGGCAATGATCAGCCACCGCAAGGGCATCTTGGAGAAGAGCGCGGTGTTGGCGGCTTCCATCGCACTCGTTCACCTCGTCACGACCACTGATGGGAAGCCTACCTTGGCCGACTACGACCAGACGACGAAGTGGGTGAAGGTGAACTTGAACGTGCAGCTCGAGAACCTCCCGCAGAACCTCAACCGCCACCTCGGCGAGTTCAAGAGCCTACTCGCTGGCGCCCCCGTCAACAAGCCTCCGACGGATGTTGCGAGCATTGCGAGCGTTTCTACGGCACCGTCGGGGAGCAGCAGGAAGAAGTGGGCCAAGTCGGCGCTCACCAACAAATAGGTCAGACATGGTCGGTCGCGCAGAGCGCGGTGGCTCAGGAGGGATATAGGAGGATGAAGGGATGAGGCCAAGGGGTAACACGTCGAACTCTTGCTTTAGTGCGTGACGCTGCCACTCGTTGCAGCGCAGTGGCAGAGTTACAATAGTGGCCAGGTGGGGCCAGGCCGCTTTGCAACACAACCCCCGAGCATCATGCACCCATCCTCAGTTTCAGTTCCATCCATCGTCGTCGGCGTCGTCCGCCTCCTTCTCATCCAAACCTGTCTTGCTCATAGTCGGCGGCCTTTTCTTCAGACGCACCCCCCACACGTTGCTCGTCCTATCCTGTCCGTCCCTGGCGCTGGCTGCTGGCTGAGATCTTCGAGGGGGTGGTTCGACTGAATGAGTTCGAGGGGCCTGACGGTGAGAGGGTGAAAGGGAAGCGCGATCCTTGAGGACGTTTGGGGGGATGGGCTTGGAGGGGCACAATAGGGAGGGAGGGAGAGAGAGAGAGAGAGAGAGAGAGAGAGAGAGAGAGAGAGAGAGAGTCAGAGGAAACGAACGTGAGCGAGAGAGGGTCAGCACGGCGCGCGAACGGCGGGTCTGCGGCCCCGCCAACCCCCTGCTTATTTCGAGAAGGTCTTCACTCCGAAGGCTCGCGGCTTGCAGCTGCCGATGTTGATGTTGTCGTTTGAAGCTCCCTCCTTTCTCTTCTTCTGTGCCCCTCCCTTTCTCCATATCCTGCCCATTCGCTCTCCACTGTGCTGTCTTCGGTCCTTGCCTCTCCTCCCGTGGCCGCCTCATAGTCCGTCCGACCTTTCACGTGTCGTCGTCTCTCCTGTCCTCTCTCTCCGTCTCCATTCCCTCCACCCCAAACGTGCTCTTGCTCACCGCCATGCTTCGCCAATCCCTCCGTCTCCCCTCCGTTACCCATTTGACCCTCCATTACTCCAGCCTCCCACTGCTCGTCGCCGACGTTGCTAGTTTATCTGGCGCTGTGCGTCCACATTGCTCCAGGCCCCCGTGCTTCATATGTCCTGAGATCAATCCCTTCCAAAGTCTGGCGCTGTCTTTAGCTATGGTCGATGCCCGAGTTCCCGTGCTACTATCACGCTTGCCCTTTCTGACAAGCCCAATCCCTCGACCTCCACCCTCACCCTGTGCTCATTCAGTGCAGCCGCAGGCAAATATCCTGATGCCACTTGTGGGTCTCATACGATAGGGCCGTCAGACAAACTCTACCTCTGCCGTGCCACGTCTGCAAACTATGTAATGTCAGCTGAATGGTCTCGAAATTTCGGTTGCTTTTTCTTCCTCTCAATCCCTGAAACCACCATATGACAAGTGGGGGTAACAATGCAAAAGCTACGTCGCTGCATTGCGCGCGTGGAAGGTCGGCTATCTCGCGAGACGATGTCGCCGCATTGCCCTGCTTCCGCCGCGTCGCTCGACAGAGGCATCCGTTTCTCCATAATCAAAAAGGAATCGAGCAGGCGCGCCTGATGCTGCCAGAGTTTCTCCGGCGCGCCGGCAACTCCAAGCACGGCGCGGGCGCGGAGAGGCCGCGTGCGCAGATGCAGGCGCTGCGCCAGATCCACCAGGTGGGGAACGGAAGCTACGCGAAACACAACGGCTGCGGGCGGGGCTGCATCCCCGAAGAGGAGACAACGCCCCGTCATCAAAGGGGCGCGCGCATGACACGCGCGCGCCTACGCTTGCCGGCGGGGCGGTGGGTCGTCGGCCGACTGGCTCGCGGATCTGAAAGAGTTTGTTCGCATCGAGTTTCAACGCGCGCCGCGGGGTGAGGGGGCCCGCGTGGCGGGCGCTGCGAACTTGGAGTTCTCGCGCGGGGGCCGAGCGCATCGCGTCCCGCGCGATGGCGATGGCGGGTGCGCCAGGCCAGTTCACGCGGGACGGAGGGTCGACTTTGTCGGCGTCATCTGAGACCCAAGCGACGACTGAGCATGAGAAAATCAAATGCAAGCGCGCCGATTTGGCTTGCAAGTCACGCGCCGCCGCGCCACCATTGCAGCAGTTACCTGATGCCCCGAAGAGCGAACGCGCCAAGCTACTTTCTCAGACTGAGATTCGCGCAGCCATGAACACCAGCGGCTAGGAGACGCGCCGATGGCCGCGCCGCCACTACCTAGAGCGGGGGGGGGGCACGCGACGTCCACGAAGGGGCCGCACATGCTGCGATGGGGCGCCAAGGCCGTAGGCGCCTTCACCATCGGAACCAGCTCCGCGCAGGACTCCGGCACGGGCGGCGGCACTGGCGCGCGCGCGTTCGCGGGCGCGCCCATCGCCGCGGAGGGGGCCGAGGCCATGGGGCGCACGGTCGGCTGCGCGCTGGAGCAGGGCGCCCCCAGCGACCCGGGCGACGCTGCCGCGGCGCCGGTGCGTTTCGACGGCCGGGGCCCCAGAGTTCAACGGCGACAAGGGCGACGTCGAGTCCGACGGCGGCGCGGCCCAGGTTCCGACGGCGAAGAACGCCCCCATCGCTAACGTCATCGACAAGTCCAAGGCCACCGCCTCGCACTTTGCCCGACTTCAATCGGGGGGCCTTGCGCCGCAGGAAGGGCGGGCGCCCCCCCGCCCGGGCAGCGCCCCCCGCTTGTAATCGGAATGGCGAACGAGAATCTGCAAGCCAGCAGTCGAGCAGGAGCGAGGAGGAGAAGGGGCGAGTGGGAGGAGGAGGGGGCGGGGTCGAAATCCAGCGCGGCCCCGAGGGATTCGTTGCTCGCCGCGCGAGCGGGCGGCGATCGATTGGGGCCGCGGGCGAAGGGGGGCGAGGGCGCGCGAAGAATGAAGGGCGACGAGTGCGGGGGCGGCAACGAAGGAGGAAAAAGGAGGGTCGGAGGGACAGGAGGGACAAGTAAAAGATGGGAGGTGCGCAGAGGACCGGACGAGGAAGAGACGAGGAGGCCAGGGGGCCATCGCGCCCGCCACCCACCCCCGCCCCAGCCTCCGCAGGCACGCGCGCGACCCTTCGCGCGACGACGCGCTGGGCCGCCCGCGCGCATTCCCCCTATGGCCCCCCCTTCCCATTGCGATATTATTTTCCCCGCCGTTCGCCCTCCTCTCCCGCCCGCGCTCGTCGCCCCCCCATCCCCCGTCGCCCCCGGCCTCGCCCGCCCGGTCTGCCGCTGCCGCCCCGATAGAGAGAGAGCATAGAAATTCAAATAAATTGCATTAATATTATTCCCCCAAACAATCACACACACACACACACACAGACACACACACACACACACACGCACGCACGCACGCACGCACGCACGCACGCACGCACGCACGCACGCACGCACACAAGCACACACACACACACACACACACGCACAAATTTGCTGAGCACCCCGCTCACCCGTAGCTGGGTTGCGTCTGCAACCACAGCGTTGGGCGCGCGCCGGAGCCTGCGCCGCGCCGAGAGGGCGCGGGCGCCACGAGGCCTCGGTGCTGGTCGCAGCACGACCCAGCAACGGGCGAGAAACGGGGCGGGCACGGGCGGGTCAAATCCCGAGCGCGGGGCGCGCGCCCCAGGCACACACACAGACCAGCGGTACCTGCGCGCGGGCCTGCCCACATCGCCTGCGGCGCGCCGCGCCGCGCGCGAACCAAGCGGCGGCGCGGCGACTGCTCGCGCCTGCGTCCGCCGCGTGCGCCTGGGGCCAGCGAGTGTGCGCGATGGAACCAGGGGCCGAACTCGTTCCATACACACAAATTCGCTGAGCACCCCGCTCAACCGTAGCTGGGTTGCGTCTGCAACCACAGCGTTGGGCGCGCGCCGGAGCCTGCGCCGCGCCGAGAGGGCGCGGGCGCCACGAGGCCTCGGCGCTGGTCGCAGCACGACCCAATGCAACGATACGACCAGCGCCGTGCGCCGCTCACCCATTGCGCACGCGGAGCGCGGCGCTCGGGCGCGCGCCGGGATGTCGCAGCCACACTAGGTGTCTGAGCTGCTGTCAGAGCTGTCCGAGCAGTCGGACGCGGCGTTGCGCGCGGCCGCTGCCCTCTCACTTTCGACCCGGACGCGGTCGATGTAAGCCAGGTAGGCGTTCGACGCCCAACCTCCACGTTCCTTCGTTACTGCGATCGGTGCACCCGCGCGATCGATGTCATCGGCGTGCCCCCTTGTGCGCGCAAGAGGGGCGGAGGGATGTGCGCGCCGAGCCGCGCGGGCGGTCGCGGGTCGCGACCTTCGCACGCTGTCTGCACGTGCCCGCATTAATTCTGGAACGCGCCCGCGCAAGAGACAGCACAACAGATCGCCCTGGGCGCACGCCGCAGATTATATGAGTCTGCGGGCCGCGCAGGAGGGGTTGCGCGGATTGGTCGCGCCTCGCTGGGCGGCAGCGCGAGATGCCGGTCACGTCCGAGTACGTCTATCGCGAAATTGAGCCAGCACCGCGCACCGCTCTTCAAAGTTTGGCGGGTGGATGGTATAGTGCTGACCAGGACCTCCAATCGGGCCCGTTCCGCCCATTCGCGCCGCTCCCCCTGCGAGGGCATGGAGCACGCAAGCCGCTGCGCGTTGCGACGCGGTCCCCCTGGCACGGGTGGCGAGGGCGGTCCTGGCCGCGCCATCGCCCTTTCGAATGCAGGCGCTATCGCTGTCAGGCGCTCTGGAGAACGGCTCCGCGCATCCCCGCTACGCGCGGAAGAGGGTCCCGCGCCGCACAGGCGATCGAGCTCCGACAGGAGGGGTGCTGGCAGGACATGCAGGTCCGCGATGCACCTCAGCTGCGCCCCGACGAGATCCTGGTGGGTCTCGAACACTTGCTCCGCCAGCATGCTGGCCGCACGCGCGATATCGGAGGCATGCCCTGCGCGCCGGCGGGCGCGCGCGCGCGCGCGCCGCTGCTGTTGCCGTTATACCTTTCAGACGGCCGCTCCATTCCCAAACCCAGCTGATAGAACGGAGCAGATCCTCGACATCCACAGAAAAAGGCATGGCTGCCTTAGCGATGGTGGCGAGGGCTCGGAGGGAACAGACACCCCTGCCTCCCGGCGTCCTTGCAGACGCTCTCCGCGACATGGCTCGATTGCCCGCTTTTCCTTTCGGAGAGGTGGAAGCCGGCCCAAGGGCTGCTGCCAAGCGAGCCCGGACAGGCAGCGCCACGGCGGACGCTTTCGAAATCCAGGCTGCTTGGATCGAGCTCGCCGGATGGAGGCGCAGCGCAGCACGGCACGCCAGCGCGGTGCAGTTGTGGGGCGAGGCTGCGGCGCTCGTTGGCGCACCGCCCTGGCCGCCCTCTCGCGCGGCTGTGGACGCCTTCTGCACTCTTTTCCGAAGCAGCGCGTCGCTGGGGCGCTATTGCTCGCACATCCGCTCCGCGCTAGCGCTCCTTCGTGCCCCGGCAGGCGAGCTGGCGGACACAGCTCGGCTGGTGCGAGGAGCCGAGAAGGCGGCACAACGACAGTTCTAGAGACCCGGACAGCAGAGATCGAGCAGTTTCTCTGTAGGTTCTCTGGTTTGCCTCAGTATTCGATTCGAGTCATCTCGACACGTGCTGTCGGTTTTTTGTACTTAACTCGGGCTGTAGAAACGCTACAGAGCTAATACTTACAGAAACCGTCGCGAAACTATTCGTATTGTTCGAGTCATCTTGAGAGGTGGCGTCGATTTTCGCACGTAACTCGGGCTTTAGGAGAGCTACAGAGCTGGTACTCACAGAAACCGATTCAGAATCACCAGGCGCGTTCGTCTGTTGCATCCAGAGGTGCTGGCGTCTGCAGCTCTGCTCTGCTGCGCGCATTTCGGCACAATTCCAGGAATCTCGCCACAAAAGCGGGAGAGCAACGCGCCAATGGCGCCCAGATATTTTGGCAGTCCTCTGCGCCCAAACCAGCGAAACCCAAAGGATCCTGAGCCTCCAGATTACCCAGTTCGCCGCACAGCACGTCCAATGATGGACCAGTGGGGTGCGCGCTTGCAGCTTGCCGGATCAAATCGGCCACTGCGCGTGGCAATCAGATTGAGCATCTGAGCCGACCCGGCTACGGAATGTGCATCCGAGCAGACGGTCATATCTCAGGCCACTGACGAACGGGACAAAACAGCAATCTGAGCAATTTGCAACCAAATCGCGCCTGGGTCACCAGATGTCACGCCTCGACGGGGAACCCGGGCCCCAGGAAGCCCGAACGTGGAAAACGACAGAATGGGCAACTAGCGCAACGAGACACCAAAACGCCCAAATCGGCAACGTGTGCAGGAGGACGACGCTGTCGCCAACCGAGGACTCGGTCCGCTCCAAATGCGCAATCCTGACGCGAATCGGACCTGAGCACTGCAGGCTTACAAGCACTGGGAGCAGAAAACAAATGATGGCCATGCAGACGCAAACGAGTGGACGATCAGATTCATTTTCCATTCAAGGCGCGTCTCTCACTGAGGCCACGGGGCGTCAGGCGGCGAGCACCACGGAACACATGTGAACCCTGCGGCCTGCAGCGCCTCCAGCGCCGCGGCTTTCTCGTGGGGCCGAGTTGGCGCGTCTGCCAAATTCAAACGGGACGGCACGTAAAAACTGCAAAACAGCATGCCAGCGCGGGCGACCCGGAGCCAGAGGTCCCCGACGAGGTCATTCCAGTCGGACTGCCCGGAAGACCCGCGGAGCAGGGTGGCCAGGGCGGTCTGATTGCCCACGAAAAGGACGACTTCCAGCTCACCCAAATCTTGCTCGAGAAGCCAATTCAGAACGCATATGGCTGCGAGAAGCTCCCAGGTGGCGACCTGGTTCTTGCGGAACCGCGCGCACTGCCAAACTGGGTCGGGCACGGTAGAGCTCGCCCAGCAACGCCGACCTGGGAGGCAAATCGCCCACGCCACGTTGCCATTGCCTGTCGCGTCGGAATAAGGTATACAGCGCTGCCGCGCAGATGGCCTCGCGGCGCGCACCGTGCGCTGAGGCGCGACGCCCAAAAACCGCAGCCACCATTGGAGAGACCTGCGCACTCGACCCGTCAGCTGCGCTGATGCGCCAGAAGCGTGCCTAAACAGAGGCGCCAGGTGCACACGCGCAGCTTTGCCGAAAACTGCGCTGGAGCCCCAACTGAGGCGCCCGGCCAACTTCTTAGCACTGGCGGGTTGCAGCGCTCCGCGCAGCAGAATATGGCTAAGTTCGTTTTTCCAGCGCTCCAGTCTCGCTGCGCAGATCCCGAGCCGCACCGCGCCATCCTTCTGGTCGAGCGCCACGCTGACCCCAAGAACCTGCGCCGACGGAGCATCGGACACGCGCTTGGCGCCGTCGAGCTCCCAGCCAAGCAGACCGGTCACAACCTCCCGCGTCACCTCTGTGGCCCCAGCGAGGGTTGCGAAGAAAGGCGCGCCCGGCAACAGAACGTCCGATCCAAATAGATCGCCCACGTAGCGCAGGAACACCACATGGAAAAGCTGAGCAAGCACTGCTCGGACTGCTGCCGCAAAACGCCCCCAGTTGCACACTGATGCTACCGCCCCAAATGGGCACGCCAGGAGCTGAAGGCACTGGCTCCGCGCCACGGCCGAGTCCCAAGCCACCGCAGCAAACTGCAGGTGGGAACTGGCCAGTGGCAACGTCTTCAAAGCGTGAGCGAAGTCCTCCTTGCGAACGGAGGCTCGGCCACCTCCCGCCAGGAGCACGACGCGCAAAACGGCCACAAACTGGTCCAACGTGTCGTGACGAACCTCCTCGCCCATTGACACGGCTGCATTAATACCAGACGACGTGAAGTCATCTATGCAGCGAACCTTTCGCGAATTATCTGCCGTCCAGCCCTCGTCGGCAGGGAAGCGAGGCGTTAAAATACAAGTGTCGCGCAGAGGGCGCCACCTCGCGTGACCCTCGGTCGCCTCCCTTTCGCACTTCTGTTCAAAAACCATGCGCACGGACGGCTCCAGGTCGGCCGGCCGCCGAGCGCGACGAATGGCTCCAGCGTTCAAAACTGGTGCCTGCGCACGCAGGCTCGCCACTGTCTCAGTGCACGCGCCAAAAGCTTTGCGCGGCAGCGCTCCGCTCCGGGGGATCTCCCCCAGCAGAGGGAAACCATTCTGAAGGTCCACCAACAGCCGAGCGTCCGGCCAACCAATCGCACGCAACATCTCGCCAAACACAAGCAGATTTTTCTTCGGACACAAAACGCCCTGAACGTGCGCTGGCAACGCTGCCAATCTGCACGCCCAGATGGGGTCCAGCACACGCTTGCGCTCGCGCCAATGCTGCAAGCTCCTAAACCGGGATTCTGCCAAGGAAGGCCCGTCTAATGCCAGAACTTGGTCGAGCCACGAGGCGACCGGTTCCGCCACCTCTGGGCGCTCGCCGCAAGACGGTAGCGCAAGGGCCCAGTCTAAATGCCCAAAGGGGTCGAGTTCTCTAGCAGCTGCACTCAAATTGAAACTATATACACGATCCTGCATCTCGGCAAAACCAGAGACACCAGGATATTCAAGCTCACACACAGAGCGCGCAGGCTGCTCGACCTGCCCGTCGCCAGCCCGGCGTCTCAGTTCCCTTTCGGAGTGGGGGAATTCTGAACAGGAGCTCTCTGGGGACCTGCTGTTGGCCGGCGGCCTTCACTTTTTCCTTTGCTGCGTCCAGCCGCGCTGCTGCCAGCCCTCCTGCTGGCCCCAGCCGCCTTGCTTGCGAGGCCAGGGGCTGCGGGAGCGGGGCGGCACTGCCGGCGACAACGACCGCGGGGCCTGCGCCTGAGACGCCACAGCGCCTGTCGAAGCAGAGTCGTCAGTCTTGCCGGGCGCCTGACCCCTGCCACCGCCGCCGACCTTGCCGCCCGCCTTGCCGCTCGCCCCCTTGGCCGCCTCGCCTGCCCTCGCCGTGACCTTGTCTTTTGCTTCTTTGGCGAGGTCGCGGTCGACCTTGGTGAAGTAGACCTTCCAGTCTGGGTCGCCGCCTTCCAGGGCCCTCGCCATGGCTTTCCGCGCGAGGATGTCGCACTGGCACGCAATCCTTGCGCCGCCGCGCTCCTCGGCCACCTTAGCAACCAACATGGTGTATCCCAGCACCTCGAGCGGAGTGGCAGTCTTCATCAAGATGAGCTTGACGCCCCAGTCGAGCAGATGCGCCTGGAAGGTCGCATACCCAGGGTAATCGATCTCAGCCGCCGCCCGTGAACGCTTGACATCGGTCATCTGGCGCTGGCGCTCTGGCACGGAGCCCTCGCCGATGGGCACCTCGACTGCCGGGGCGTGCGACCAAGCAGGGCGGAAATTCCGCTGAAGGTCCTCTCCATCAGCACTGCCAACGAAGAGGCGACCTTTCTCCTTGGCGACGAGGCCTGCGGCCTCGAAGCCGGCGAGGTTCTCCTCAGAAGGCAGGGCTTCCTTCGGGAACGCGCCCATGCCAAGCTCGGAAAGCCTCTCAGACAGCTTGAAGGACAGAGCCTTCGCAGACCGCTTCTGGCTCGCAGCTTGTGCCTCCAGGTGCTCTCTCATGGTCGTGGCGAGCGCGACTTCAGTTGTCGGCGCTGGGGGCTCGAGCTTTGCGCACTTATCCTGCACGCGGAGGGCGAATGCAATCTGGGAAGGCTGCGCCTTCCTCTCCCTGAAGAGCTGGCTCTCGCCCTCGCGATCGCAAGGCGTTTCCCTTGGCTTGATAGCTGCCGTAATCATGTCTCGCATTACCGGGCCTGCCAGGTCGAGTGGGTCGCAAGCGCCCATGCTCTCCGCCAAGACACGACCGATAGACAAGTACCAGAACAAATCGCGGCGCGCCCTTGGGGCTGGGTCACACTCAGCAGAAAGGAGCACCACTCCTCAGCCGCCTGCTTGCTGGCGCCGTGAAGGGCCCCCGCCGGGAGCGCCTGCGCAAATCCGCAGACCTCTGACTGCTCGAAAGCCATAGCGGACAGCTTCTATCTGCCTGGAAAGCGATTCACGAGGGCGGAGTTGCGAGCCAAGCCGACGGCCAACACTGAGCCATCATGGCGACAGAGAAACCTGCACAATAGCCTTGCCAGCGCCCGCACACGCCCCAGAGATGATGACATGGCGATGCAGGAGAGCGCCAAAATTTGACGATGTTTGCCGCACGGGAGGGCTTCCGCACATCCCGCGCTACGTAGCCCCGCGCTGATGGCGCCGTAGCTCACCGTGCTAGCAGCCCCCTTGCGCGCAAACCTGCAAATCGCGCTCCGGCGCGGCGTGGGCCGCTGAGCCTGCGCCCCTGGGCGCGCGCGCGGGCGGCCTCCCGGCGAAACCTGCGCCCACTGCGGCCAGGGCATGCACGCAACCACCCAGCGCGCAGCAGCCCTGGCCACGCAAAAACCTCCCGGCGCACAACCTACACCTTGCGCCCACCGACGGACGGCGCGAGGACTGGCAGCCAACGGGTGCGAACCCACCGGCCGCCCACGAGCCGCAGCCCAAGCAGAGCAAGCGCCCCTTGGCACACAAACCTGCCCACGCGCTCCCGCGCAGACCTGGGCACGCAGGCGGCCTCCCGCCACGCAAACCTGCGACCCTGGCCCTGAACCACGCAAAACAAAGAAACGAGAAACGACCAGGAGCTTCGCCAGCGCGCCCAGCGCTGCCGAAGCAGCGAGGTAGGAGGAAGAGGACCGCCTGCCGTCCAGCAGCAACCAGGCCATAAGGATTCCCCTGCCGTAGCGCAGAAGCGGAGAGCGGCGAAAGCCAAGAGGCCCACAAGGGCCTGCCCTGAGATTTTCCTGCTTCGCAAACCGCTACGCGGTTTGCGGGCTATGAAAAAATGCCAGCTATCGCAGACGCCCACGGCGAACCACCGCCGCCCCCTGCCTTTTTGGAAGCGCTTTTGCGGCCGAGCCTTGAGGCCCGACCTGCCGAGCCATCGGACCACGCGTTCCCCGAATCGGTTTGGAAGGCCTTCGGGGAACACGTTGGCATCTTGAAGGTCATCTTGGCCGTCTTGGAGGCCTCTTGGGCGATCTTTCGGCGATAGTTGGGGCTCTTGGGCCGTCTCGGGCCGTCGGAAGGCCGAAAAGAAGGAAATGTCAAAATCCGTCAAAAAACCTTAAGACAATCGATGTTTTTGGCTTCTTCTGGTCTTCCTGGAGGCCCTCTGGGGGCTTCCTGGGCCGTCTTGGGCCAGCTTCGAGCCAACTTCAGCCATCTTGGTGGGTTCCTGGTACGCCTGACGCCGTTGGGGGCCGTCATGGGTGCCTTTCTGGGCCAGCGCGGTGCCCTCTTGGGGCGCTTCGGAGCCGTCTTGGAGGCCATCTTGGGCGTCTTGAAGGCCATCTTGGCCGCGTCGGAGGCCTCTCCGCATCGGGGCCCTCTTGGGGCCATCGTGGGGGCCACTCGGGCCGTCATGGGGCCCTCTTGGGGGCCCCTTGGGCGATATGGGGGGTTTCTTGGGCTGTCTTGAGCCGTCGGAGCCGAGAAGAAGCAAATCCCAAATTCTTTCAAAAACCGAATGCAAATCAATGATTGTGGCCTCTTCGGGCCCTCCTGGAGGACCTCTTGGAGGCCTCTTGGGCCGTCTGGGAAGCCTCTGCGGGGTCTCGTGGGCCGCATTGGGCCGTCTTCTATTCTCTCGGGCCGTCTTGGATGCCGTCGTGGACCATCGTGGGCAGACTTGGAGGCCATCTCGGGCCATCCTCGCGATTTGTTGAGGATGTCCCGAGCGAAACGGCCGTTTCAGGAAGGATTTTTCGCAGAGTTTGCGCCCCCGGGCAACCCCCCCGGGACCCCAGCGCGACGGCCGAAACCCGCCGGGAGAGTTCTGTTGGATAAGGAACCAAAGCCAAACCGAGAGGATCTAACGCGCCAGGCACCCCTGCGATGTATCGACAGGGGGCGGCGGATCAAACAGCCGTCGATCCCGCCACCGTGCTTGGGTTTTGGGTCGGAGTCCTCAGGGGTGCTCCCCGGGGTCTCTCGCGAAGGCTCTCGGTGGCTTCTGCGGGCGAGTTTACGGGGCATCTTGGGGGCCATCCTGGGGGCGTGTGGGGAGCCTCTCGGGGCTGTCTCGGGCACTCATGGGGCTCTCTTGGGCTTTTCTTTCTTGGGGGCCCCAGGGGCCTCTTAGAGCCTCCTGGGGCTTCTTGGGACCGAAAGCTCGAAATGTACATTCGTGCCCCTCTTCTGGGCACCCTCGTGGGGCCGTCCTGGGGTCCTTCTTGGGCCGCCCCAGGGGCCGCTTGAGCCGTCTTGGGGCCCTCTTGGCTGTCTCGGGGCCTTCTCGGGGGCTCGCTCGGCCGTTGAAGGGCAATCTCGAGTGCCTCTTGGGCCGTCTTGGAGCGTCGGTAAGCCGAAATGGCGAGAACGCAAACATCCGTCAAAAACCATCGAACAAACTAATAGCGTTGTCTCTTGGGGGTGCTCTTGGAGGCCTCATGGGCCGTCCTGGAGGCTTTCTGGGCCGTTTGGGAGCCGTCTGGGGGCTCTCTTGGACCGTCTTGGGGCTCTTTGGGATCGGCTTGGGGCGCTCTTGGGTCGTCCCTGGGTTGTTCTGGTGGACATTCAAGGGCTCCAGTGGGGAGGGGTGGTCCGGCGGCGGAGTGGAACCCCCTCGGAGGGGCTTCAGGGGGCCCCCGATCAGACACTGGCGAAGGGCGCCAATGATTGCGACAAACATTCTGTCAGAGACGTCTCGCGCGGCCCAACCCGCCGGGCGGGGGGGGCCGGATCGCGGACGCCGGCGGCGCATCGCCGGCCGCCCCTTGGGAATTCGCCGAAGCGATGCGCAGCGTCGAAAGTCGTGAGGCGGCGCGCGTGCCAGCAATCAAATGGCCGTCGGCCCACCCCGCGACTGCGCTCGGGTTTTGGGTCGGAGTCCTCATGGGCGCTTCCTGGGGTCTCGAGAGCGCTCTCAGGGTTCAGGGGCCTCTCGGGGCCTCCTGGCGGCTTCTTGGGGGCCTCTTGGGGTTCTCTAGCTCGGAATGTTTGTTCGGGCCTCCCACCTGGGCCCCCTCTCGGGGCCGCTCTGGGGCCCTCATCGTGCCGCCCCGGGCCGCCTCTGAGGGGCTGCCGGGGAAGTTTTGGACCAGGCACTGGCGAATAGGGCCACAGACTGCGCCAAACACTTTGTCAGAGAGGTCTCGCGCGGCCCACTCCGCGGGGCGGGGGCGGCCGGATCCACGGGCCGCCGCCTCTGCCGCCGACCCCGGACGAGCCGGCAGATCCGCGGTCGACGAGCCGCGCGAGAAGAGAGTAGTTCCCAACCATGCAGGATCTGCGCGAGGAAGGGGAGAAAGTCTTGTCTTTCTTTAAGATGGGCCCGCGCGACGGGAAGGAGGCGCCTTCAACTCGCCCCATGCGTGCCCGGGGGCAGAGCGCCAGGTCATTGCGTCGCATCCAAGAGGCGAAAGAGAGGCAACAAGGGCAGCGATATCGGCGTCTGTCCCTCCCCCAGAGCACCAGGCCCAATCTGTTGGATGCATGTTCCGAGCCGCTTCGATGCGCGACGGCCATGTGGCCCGACGTTCGCGCGGCTCGCGGGGGGCGGGCGCTCCGGCGCGGCGGGGGCGAGGAAGGGGCGTCGGCAAGCTTGGGGCCAGAAGTTGTCGCGCGGGGGATCCCAACAATTGAGCTCGCGCGGGGCAGGCGGGCCCGGGCGCGGCTGGGGCGCGGCGGGGGTCGCCGGTAAATTTCGGGCCTGAAATTGCCATGCGGGGGGGCCCCGCGAACTGAGCTCGCGTGGGTTGGCGGCGCCGGAACGCGGAGGGGGCACGGCGGGGGGCGTCGGTAATTCCGGGCCAGAAATGGTCGCGTGGGGGGGCCCAAGAACTTGAGGCGCCGTGGAGTGGGGGCGCCGGGAAGCGGCGGGGGCGCGGCGGGGAATATCGGCAAGGTTCGGGCTTGAGATTATCGCGCGGGGGGGGCCCGATGAGGTCGAGCGGGGCGGCGGCGCTGGGGCTCGACGGGGGCGCGGCGGGGGGCGCCGGCAGCCGGGGCGCGATGGGGGCGCAGTGGATGGCGTCGGTGAGTTTGGGGCGCGAAATTGTTGCGTGGGGGGGCCCAAGAACTGCGCTCGCGGGGGTGGGGGTGCCGGGGCGCGACGGGGGGCATCGGTAAATTCCGGGCCTGAAATTGTCACGCGGGGGCCCCGCGAATTGAGCTCGCGCAGAGCGGGCGCGCCGGAATGCAGTGGAGGCGCGGTAGGGGGCGCCCGGAGGTTCCACGCCAGAAATGCTCGCGTGGGGAGCCCCCCAGAATTGCGCTCGCGCGGGGTGGGGGTGCCTGGGCGCGGTGGGCGCGCGGGCGGGGGCGTCGGTCAGATTCGGGCCAGAAATGGTCACGGGGGGGGTTCTAAGAATTGATGTCGCGTGGGGTGGAGGCGCCGGGGCTTGGCGGGGGCGCAGCGGGGGGTGTCCGCAAGTTTCGGGCGCGAAGTTATCGCGTGGGATAACTCAAGATTTGCGCCGGGACGCGGTGGGGCCGCGGCGGGGGGCGTCGGTCAATTTCAGACCAGATGTTGTTGCTGCAATTGGCGCCGCTTCTGCGAATTTGTCTGTCTTTGGGCTGATGCACCAGCCAGGCTCTATTCCAAGCCTGATGCCCTGTTGCTCAGTAGAGCTACGTCGCTCAAATCAGCTAGAGATCTCGAGCGGGTCTCGCGATGGAAGCAATGGCTTGCGCGAGGAAGATTCTCCGCCGTGCCCGCACGCCACCGGCGTGTTAGAGTGCCCATGAGCTGTCGTGTAGGCTTCCTGTGAGATGCTCTGAGGGTCGCCTGCAAGCCCCGTATCACGCTTACTGCCGTGCGCCCCTGCCGCGCACGTAACCGCGCAGCCGCCCTGGCCCTGGGCGCTCGCAGAGCGTCAACAACGCGCAAGAAAACGGGGGGCGTCTGGGGCCGCCCTCTGCCTTGAGAAGGGGGCCGACCAGCAGGTGGCAGACCAGCGGCGCACGCTGACCGCCAGTCTCCGACCACGCTCCAACGCTACACACAAAAATCCACTGGACTGCTTCTGGTGAGTGTTGCTTCGATGGTCCAGCGCGCTGCTACTGGAGAATCATGAGCTGATGTAGCGCGACGCAGTGCTGCAGGCAGCAAAAACAATGAAAAACCTGCCGCCGAGATTCTCTCATGACTCAAAGGGTGTGGAAATCGTGGTGGGCCAGAACCGGCGTCGCGACACGCTAAGCCATAAAATTCGCGCCTCGCACCGCCTGCACTGGGCAGGCTGCGCTGCCTGGGGGGGGGGGGAGAGAGGAGGAGGAGGAGGAGGAGGAGGAGGAGGAGGAGGAGGAGGAGGAGGAGGAGGAGGAGGAGGAGGAGGAGGAGGAGGAAGACGAGGGGCAAGGGGAAAAACACACTGAACAGACGCCGACCAGGAAGGGGAGCAGCAGAGGCAGCGCAGAGCAAGCAGGGGGCGGGCGGAGGCGGTCGTCGTCGTGGCCAAGGCCAGGGGGGGGTCGCCGGGGCAGGGCGTCGGGGGCGGCGGTCGCGGTCAGGGGAGGGAGTGGTCGCGGTCAGGGGAGGGCGGCGGCTCAGGCGGCGTCGGCCGCGCTAGCCGCCGCGGCCGCCGCCAGCTTGGCCGCGGGCGCCCCGGCCGGCGCCTGCAGCCTGAGAAGCACGGCCCGCGCGTTCTCCTTCTGGAGGAGATGCGAGAGTCGCTGGGCGTGCTCCGCCGCCACCTGCGAGGGGTCGCGCCCGTGGCGTCCGCCGCGCGCCTGGCCAGGACGGCCAGGGCGCGCCGCGCCTCCTTGCCCCAGCCACCGCCGTGCGCCTCGACCACCATGGGAATGAAGGTGATCCCGGCGGCGGCTTTGCTCCTCGCGCCGCTCGGCCGCGGCGCCGGGCGCGGCAGCCGAGGCGGCGAGCAAGTCGCCCCGCAGCCCCGAGGTGACCGCGAAGTCCAGGGCGGCCGGGGCACCGTTACGCCCGAGGGCGCCCAAGAACGGAGCGCGCGCGGGGCGGGCATGCCAGGGCGCGGGTGGAGGCGCGGCGGGACTACCAAGTGGCAGCCCGCCACCACCCTTTCCATTGATATGGAAGTTGTTTGCGATCCTCTGTCGCTCCTGCTGGCCGAGATAAGAAATTTGCTGACCTGTGGGGGGATGGGAGGAGCCAGGATTGGTTTTGTCATGATCTGGTGGACGAAGACCCCCTTGTGCCTGTTGAGGCTGTCCGTGCCTTCTCCCAGGGCTTTAAGGAAAGCACCTCGGCGGTCACGGATGGATTCCACATGCGTCATTTTAGCATGATGAGCGATCATGCTCTTGAGGGGCTGGTTCGCCTTTTCGCTGCCATGGAAAGAGCCGCCCTCCTACCGAGCCAGACCGCCATTGCGCTGCTCACCCTGATTCCTAAGGCCACGGTTGGTTTCAGGTCGATAGGGACTTTTTGCGCAGTGCATCGGGCCTGCGGCCGCGGCACGCCCACCCTCGGGGGTACTTTGCGGCTGGGCCCCTCGAAGGGGCCCAGGATATGGTCTGGCGTCAGTCCCTCCGTGCCGAGTCCAGCGTCAGAGACACGGGTCAGGCGGCCACGGTCTTTCTCGATCTCTACAAGTATTATGAGACGATGGACTTTCGGAAGCTGCTGCATCGATGCAAGCAGTTCGGTTTTCCGTTGGCGATTGCTCAAGTGGCCGTTTGCATGCACCTCCAGAGCACATGGTTCAGACTTGCTGGTTTCACGGATGGGCCCTTCTGGGCCGCGAGGGGAATCATTGCGGGCTGTGGATTTGCTACCGCGCTCATTCGTGCATATGCCGCTGGCACTCTGGACCATCTCGCGTTGCCGCGCCAGGTGCGTTTCAAGCTGTAAATTGATGATTCTGGCCTGTCTGCCACGGGATCATCGACAGGCCACACTCCCACGCTCTTTCCCACCCCCCACCTGCTGCGAGGGCCCGGAGAGGATTCTCTCGAAGGAGGTTGGCGCGATTGTGTTTGACGATCCTGGCAGGAGGTCTCTAATTGCGTCGCCGAAGTGTCTGGGGCAACAGCAGGGCGCGCGCCTCGGGGGTCTGGCTGGCCCCCTAGTGCCCAGCGCTGCCAACTTAGGTGTGGACGACGCCGCAAGGCCTCGCCGACGACAGGGCCCATGCAGCAAAGCTAAAACCAGGAAAACCAAATCCAGGGCGTTTTGTGCGAGGCTGGCTCGCCTCCGACCACTGTTGGGGGCCGCGTTGCCCGCGGTGTCTCTGCTCCTGGGTCCATGGCCGCCCGCGGGGTGAGGGGGCCCGCGTGGCGGACGCTGCGAATTTGGAGTTCTCGCGCGGGGGCCGAGCGCATCGCGTCTCGCGCGATGGCGATGGCGGTTGCGCCAGGCCAGTTCACGCGGGACGGAGGGTCGACCTTGTCGGCGTCATCTGGGACCCAAGCGACGACTGAGCATGAGAAAATCAAAAGCAAGCGCGCCGATTTGGCTTGCACGTCACGCGCCGCTGCGTCACCATTGCAGCAGTTACCTGATGCGCCGAAGAGCGAACGCGCCAAGCTGCTCTCTCAGATTGAGATTCGCGCAGCCATGAACACCAGCGGCTAGGAGACGCGCCGATGGCCGCGCCGCCACTACCTAGAGCGGGGGGGGGGGCGCACGACGTCCACGAAGGGGCCGCGCATGCTGCGATGGGGCGCCAAGGCCGTAGGCGCCTTCACCATCGGAACCAGCTCCACGCTGGACTCCGGCACGGGCGACGGCACTGGCGCGCGCGCGTTCGCGGGCGCGCCCGTCGCCGCGGAGGGGGCCGAGGGCATGGGGCGCACGGTCGGCTGCGCGCTGGAGCAGGGCGCCCCCAGCGACCCGGGCGACGCCGCCGCGGCGCCGGTGCGTTTCGACGGCCGGGGCCCCAGAGTTCGACGGCGACAAGGGCGACGTCGAGTCCGACGGCGGCGCGGCCCAGGTTCCGACGGCGAAGAACGCCCCCATCGCTAGCGCCATCGACAAGTGCAAGGCCACCGCCTCGCACTTTGCCCGACTTTAATCGGAGGGCCTTCTTGCGCCGCAGGAGGGGGTGCGCCCCCCCGCCGGGCAGCGCCCCCCGCTTGTAATCGGAATGGCGAACGAGAATCTGCAAGCCAGCAGTCGAGCAGGAGCGAGGAGGAGAAGGGGCGAGTGAGAGGAGGAGGGGGCGGGGTCGAAATCCAGCGCGGCCCCGTTGGATTCGTTGCTCGCCGCGCGAGCGGGCGGCGATCGCTTGGGGCCGCAGGCAAAGAGGGGCGAGGGCGCGCGAAGAATGAAGGGCGACGAGTGCGGGGGCGGCAACGAGGAAACAGGAGGGTCGGAGGGACAGGAGGGACAAGTAAAAGATGGGAGGTGCGCGGAGGACCGGACGAGAAAGAGACGACGAGACGAGGGGGCCATCGCGCCCGCCACCCACCCCCGCCCCAGCCTCCGCAGGCACGCGCGCGACCCTTCGCGCGACGACGCGCTGGGCCGCCCGCGCGCATTCCCCCTTCGGCCCCCCCTTCCCATTGCGATATTATTTTCCCCGCCGTTCGCCCTCCTCTCCCGCCCGCGCTCGTCGCCCCCCCATCCCCCGTCGCCCCCGGCCTCGCCCGCCCGCTCTGCCGTTGCCGCCCCGATAGACAGAGGCATAGAAATTCAAATAAATCGCATTAGTATTATGTCGCCCCTAAATCACGAGGCACGAGTGATTTGGGGGGCAGTGAAATTTGAGGAGTAGGATTCTTGTCCACTCTTAGCCTTTTGGCCTCCTGGCCTCCTGGCTTCGGGCGTCAGGCTCATGGCCGGTAGCTTCCCACGGAAGCTGCGGAGTTGGAGGGGAAGTTCTTGCTCACGCCTGGCCCCTTCAGGGTGCGGTTTCCCTTTCTGCCCGTCTGTCCGTGTCCGTCCGTCCGTGTCCGTCTGTCGTTGGTCGTAGGGGCCTTGTGGACCCTGCGTCAGCGCGCGGACGCAGCAGGGCCTGCGGGGTCAGGGGGTGCGCGTGCGCATCGCTTCTCGTGGGTGTACCGCTGCCGCGGTGCAGGCTGCTCTCGGGTTGGGTTCACCTCGCCTTCAGCGCCGCGTCACGTCGCGTGCTCTCGCCTGCGGGCCGTTGGGCCGCGGTGCCGGCGCCCCTCGTCGCATTTGGCGTTCGTGCACGGGTGCTCTCGCAAGCGTGCAGCTGGTAGTTCCAGGTGCGCCCTTGGCTGGGGTTCGCCAGTGTGCACTTCGTGGCGCCGGGCGGCTCCGCTGCCAGGACCCTTGCTAGCGCTGGGGTCCGCTGGCGCGCCCTTGCTAACGCTGCGGCTCCAGTCACGGCAAACCCTTGCTAACGCCGGGTTCCGCTGGTGCGCCCTTGCTAGCGCTGGGCGGCTCCAGTCACGGCAAACCCTTGCTAACGCTGGGTTTCGCTGGTGCGCCCTTGCTAACGCTGGGCGGCTCCAGGGGCCAAAAACCCTTGCTAACGCTGGGTTCCGCTGGGGCGCCCTTGCTAACGCTAGGCGGCTCCAGTCACCACAAACCCTTGCTAGCGCTGGGTTTCGCTGGTGCGCCCTTGCTAACGCTGGGCGGTGTCTGGCGCCCAAAACCTTTGTTGACGCTGGGTTCCCCTGGAGCGCTCTTGCTAACGCTTCCAGGCGCCCAAAACCCTTGCTAGCGCTGGGTCCCCCTGCTCATGCTGGGCGGCTCAGTCACCGTACCCTTGCTAACGCTGGGTTTCGCTGGTGCGCCCTTGCTAACGCTGGGCGGCTCCGTTCACCAAGAGCTGCCAACGCTGGGTTTCGCTGGTGCGCCCTAGCTAACGCTGGGCGGCTCGAGTCAGCAAAGGCCCTTGCTAACGCTGGGTTCGGCAGGTGTGCTCTGGCTAACGCTGGGCGGTTTCAGTCCTCCCAGTTGCTAACGCTGGGTTCCGCTGGCGCGCCATTGCTAGCGCTCGGCTGCTCAGGCCCTTGCTTACGCTGGGTTCCTCTGGTGCGCCCTAGCCTACGGTGAGCGGCCCCAGGTACCAAACCCTTGCTGACGCTGGGTTTCGCTGGTGCCTCTGCTGACGCTCGACTCCCCGGTCACCAAAGGCTGCTAACGTTGGGTTCTGCTGGCGTGCCGCTGCTAACGCTGGGCGATTCTAGTCGGCCAAGCCATTGCGGCTTACGCTGGGCGGCTACAGCCACAAACCTGATGGCGCGTCCAATGTCCAAGCCGCTGCTAACGCTGGGTTGTAGGGCTGAGGGGCACCTGTTCCAGTACAGTTGCTAATTCCAGGTTCTCCTGGCGTGCCCTTGCTGGCTCGGCGTTCCAATCGCCCAAACCTTTGCTGGCGATGGGTTCCTTTGGTGTGCTCTGGGTTACCAAACTCAACGACCGTCAACGTTGGTTGACGCTGGGCGTTTCCAGCTACGGTGGCTTCGCCGGCGCCTTTGGGTGCACCTTGGTGCAGGTGATTATGCTTGCACTGGTTTGCTGCTCCTCGTCGCAGATTTTGCTGGGTCTGCCCGTTTCTCGTCCCACGTTTTGCTTGGCGGTCCTGTGTGGCTATTGTGATGTCCGTAGCCTCCGCGGTTCGAGTCAGTCTTTGTTGCTCACCAGCTAACCAATCTGCAGATTCCCGCTTCGTTGCCCGCAACACCATGGCGCAGGTTTCGTTCACAGACGTTGAGATCAAGGCTGATCTCGAGGGCTTGCCTGCCGCAGCGTTCTCCGGGGCGCCCGCCGCAGACAGGCTGAACTGGGTGCGGTTCGCACTGGGCGTCGACGAAGCTCCACGCGCCAAACACGATTTGCGTTTCTACACCAGTGTAGCCGCAGCTCTCGCCAACCTCGTGGGCAGCACCCACCCGAGTGATTACGGGGACGTGGTGATCCGCGGCATGATCACGCAGGGCATCAAGCCCAACGACTTCCCCTTCGGCGCTGAGGATTACCCGGAGGCTTGGAAGCTTCTGAAATTCCCCCCGGCGCAGCTCGCGCACGCGTTGCGCGTCCAGGGCAAGTGCGTGGCCCAGGCAGGCACCGCTGGCAGCAGCGACGCAGGACCAAGCAGTGACGTGGCCCCTGCTGGGACGACTAGCGATGCCTTCGCTGAAGTGATGCGCGACTTTGTCAAGCAAGCTGGCTCGCAGCCGAAGATGGACCTGTCCTTCAGCCTGGCGGACAGGATCCGCGAGGTCGGGCTCCACGAGTTTCCCCCAGAGGCTTTGCCGTCAGAGGAGCTCGCGGGCAAGTGGGAGGCGGCCGGCCGCGCCGCTGCCGACTGGGACAGGCGCTTCGTGGGCAGCGCCGATGGCGACGACCTCCAAGCAGCCCACCGGCCTCAGTGGAGCCGCACCCCAGAGATCGACGTCGTCGTTGCAGCAGGCACTTGGGAGGATCGGATGCGCGCGTCTCTTGAGATGCGCCGCGCGCGGACGCTCGAGGATCGGGTGCACTACGTCGGGTTCGCGACGTTCTTGGGCCAGGTCATGACGTGGGGGTTCAAGATTTGCATCATGAAGGTTTGTTATGTGTCCGAGGTGCTGGGTTACGTGTTCCTGCTTCCGCGGGTTGCCGAGGAGTTCGGGGGCGTGCACACCGCTTATTTCTACGATTGGCTGGTGCGGCGTGAGATGGCACGTTCCTTGGAGAGGGGCGAGCAAATTGCGCACTTTTTCCAGAGATTGGACCGCGAGATCGTCCGGGACGCTCGGGACAAGGCCCAGACGGCGATCGGCCGCGCGGGGAAGGCCGCGGGCAAAGGTCCAGCGCAGCCGGCGCAAGCAAAGGGCAGCTCTGGCAAGGGTTCCAGTGGCAAGAGTGCTGGTGGGCCCAAGGGGGCGCGCCCTGCACCTGTGTCGCCAGTCCTGCGGCGCAGATCACGCAGCCGCCCCCAGGCAGATCGCAAGAAAAAAGAGAGCCAGTGGAGCAAAGGCCAGAGCTGGCAGCATGGCAAGAGCTGGTCGAGCCGGTGAAGCCAGGCGTCCGAAGATGCGTCCGCCAGTGATGCCGATAGTACCCCTACAAGTGTTTTAAAGGAC
The DNA here is from genome assembly GCA_963575745.1 of Prorocentrum cordatum. NCBI lineage: Eukaryota > Dinophyceae > Prorocentrales > Prorocentraceae > Prorocentrum > Prorocentrum cordatum. The sequence continues at coordinate 50,775 of CAUYUJ010014846.1, read as the reverse complement.
CAGGAGTCCCTGGAGCACTCGCTCGGCGAAGCCGTGGACTCCTTGCTAGCCAATCATGTTTTGCTAGGCTCCATGGACCCTTGGAGTCACCTGGAATGGGCTCTTTCTTTGCCTGCACACGAAGGGCTCCCGCCAGTGCCAACAGTGATAGCTGAGGCACTGAGGGGGGCGGAATCCCTGTCAGATTCCGAGCTTCACGCGCACCGCGCGGCGAGGCTCCAGCATTGGGCCGCGCGAAAGCGCGAAACAGATTCAGCCTGGAGATGTGCGTTTGCGCTTTTGCCCGAACATTGTCAGCTTGTCCTGGGGCCTGAGAAGAATCTCATTCTTCTTGCGGAAATGATTGAGGCAATTGGCTGGCCAGACTGCCGCCTGGTGGAAGATCTCAAACGAGGGTTTCCCTTGCTTGGCCAGTTGCCTCGGAGCGGCATTTTGCCGCCCGTCGCGCACCCTGCAGCGTCAGAGACTGCAGAGTCTCTCGCCGAGCGTTGTTTGGATAACAACGCCAACACTTTGGAGCGAGTGCGCCGACCGTCGGCCGCGCAGCCTGCAGTCTGGAACGCTTTTAAGGCGAAATGCGTGCAGGAGGTAGCCGAAAAGAAGGCATGGTGGACAGAGCTGCGTCCCGCCGCCTCCGTGATCTCTGCCCGATTCCCTGCCCTGGAAGGGTGGAAGGAAGTAGGCGGCGAGTTCATCCCCAAGGTTCGCTTGATTGATGATTTCTCAGGGTCTCTCGTCAATTCAGCAACGGCAATTGGGGAACCCATGCCGGTCGACACTTTGGACACTCTGCTCGCTGTTGCACGGTCTGTCGCTGGCGATGCGCCGCGCGAGTGCGCTGTGTGCTTCCGGAAAGAGGATTTTAAAGGTGCCTTTAAATCCCTGCCGCTGCGGGCGGAACACCTGCCTTTCGCTGTCATTTCCTGGCGCACTGCAGCCTGCAGCCGAGCAGGCCAAAGGTTTGCAGCTGATTTGCTGCCCTTTTGGGTCGAGCGCTTCTGTCCACAGCTGGCATAGGCTTGGTTCGTTCTTCCAGGCGTTGCTTGCGCGCGATCTGTTTGTGGCATATCCCCGGTTCGTGGACGATTTGTTCTTTGCCGATAGGTGCCTGGACGCAGCAAGCGCGCTGACAGGACCAGTAGGGACAGCGCATTGCGCGGAGCAACTGCTGGGCTTGACAGGCTGGGTGCTTGAGCCTTCGAAGCGCGCGAGGGACGCCACGAGAAACCACCATCCTGGGAGTGGACGTTTCTGCGCGCTCAGGCGAAATCATCTTCCAGATTGGGCCAGCTAAACAGCAGAAATGGCTTGAGACCATTCAAGAGGCTCTCCAGAGTGACGCCCCTCGTCCGGCCGAAGCGAAGCGGTTGGCCGGCCGCCTGAATTGGGCTGGCAGCGCTTTTTTCGGAAAGGGAGCCAGGGCGTATCTCGCAGCGCTTCACTGGCAAGCGAATCGCCGCACTGCTGGTTTGACGGCGCGCGTCCGGACGGCGCTCCGCTGGTGGTCCGCGTTTTTAGCCGAGGCGCCGACAAGGCGGATTCAGCTTGCGCCGCGCGCCGTTGAGCGGTGCATTGTGTATACAGATGCTGCGGGAGATGGAGGAATAGCATTCGCGCTGGCGCACCCGAGTTTCCGATTGTGGAGCGCCGCCTCGGTGCCGCAGGAGGCTTGGCAGTGGGCGCATCCACGGCGCACCCAGATTGTGCTGTGGGGGCTGCTTGCCGCGGCGTGCGCAGTCCGATGTTTAATCGAGCGCGGACTACTCCTTCTCGTGGATTGCAATCCGGCGTTGCACGTGCTTGTGCGCGGAGCGAGCAGACAAACCGATCTCAATGCTTTGGTCACAGATTCCTGGTTCCAGGTCGCCAGGGCCAGCATCTCTTTGCACGCGTTCCATGTTCCAAGTAAGCTGAACCTCGCCGACGGGCCCACCAGGTGGGAAACCTGGGACGCAGCTGTGGCCGCATTTGGCGCCCGGAGCTTTGAGCGGATTGCCCGGTTATGGCCGGCAGCGCTGCCTTGGGACGCGGAGTGACTGTGCCCGACCGTGGAAAAAAGCGCTTTCGCTGTCAGGTGTGGCGTCGCCACCATCGTGCGGCACAAATCCTCATCTCTGCGTGCCACTTTGACAGGTCTCTTGTCGGAACGCCGTTTCCTGTTTGTTTTGGCGCCCTGGGCCCCTCCTTCGGATCCAAGAGGTTCGGCCCTGGTTCCTGCAGTTTGTGGCGAGGTTGTTTCCGCAGGGCCTCGGAGTCCGAAAACTGTTTTGCGTGCCCGTCAGCTGGTCCGTGGCCAGCGTGTGCTCGCGAGGCTGCGTAGTGGTCATTGTTGCGCCTGTTCGGTGTCATTCGTCGTCCAGTGCGCGCTTCCGCCCGTAGCCGATTGGAGCAAATGTTGCATTTCATTGGCCAGAGTAGGGCACGACAGGACGAGCTGGCTCGAGATGATGGTCGCCAGGTCCGCCCCAGGTTGAGCGGTGCGCGTGACCACGTGGAACCGGCTGGCAGTTCCACGCTTGGCGTTTTGCTGCGAAGAGCGGCGAGCATTTCAGGTCTCACAGTCGACGTGCGAAGAATTCAGTCGGGTCTGGCCGTCGAGGGAGCAGTGGATCATTCGGATTTCCTTGGCATTTCGGCGGCAGAGGCGCAGGACATTTGGTCTGCGCTCAGAGGGGTACCTTTGCCGCTCGCGGAGGCGCTGACGGAGCTGTGCGCGTCAGCAAGTGTTTCTGCAGAACCTGAGCGCGCAGTGCGCGGTGCTGTGGCCCCGATACTCGCCGAGGCCCCGATGCTCCCCGAACCGCCTGTGCTTGCCCATGCATCAGGGACAAACTCTCGGGCAATGGCAGCGCGCGCGGCTCTCAAGCTTTGCGCTGTGGCCCGCGCGTCTGGGGAAATGCCAGGTCCTGCAATACTCGCAGATGCCATCTTGGTTTTGGCCAGAATTGATGGGGATGTGTTTCCGCTGCCCTCTTCTTCGCCAAGGCAAGAGCTGACTCGCAGCCGCCATGTTGTCGACTTGGAGGCCATGAGTGAGCAGGCTGCGCGGCTCGAATTTTGCGGGTGGCGCGCCAGTGCGCGAGGCTACTTTTCTGCAGTGCGGTTGTACGGCCAGGTGGCCTTGCACTCGGCATCTGCACCTTGGCCGCCGACGACGCCCGTGGTTGACGCAAATATCAGCTGGTTTCGGAGTGCAGGGACCATGGCGCGATATTTGTCCCACCTCCGCACTGTGCTGCATTGGATGCGTTTCCCTTTGGGCGCCCTGGCAGATACGGCCCGGGTCGTCCGTGGCGCTGAGAAGGCAGGCCGGTCGTTCAGACGGCCTCGCGTTCGTGCCACCGCTGCTGAGACCAAAGCGCTGTCCACGTGGTGCTCGGCGTTCGGCCTGCCCGACGTTGGGGCGTCCTGGGTCGTGGCGCGTCAATTCTGTTTACGGTATGGCGAGGTTCTCCAGATTGGATCGGTGACAGCGCCAGTCTGCGTCGCCGTGGTGGCTGGTACGCGCAAGGAGGTGTCCATCACTTTCACCAACAGGAAGTGCTACACCGAGCCCGTGCAAGTGGTTCGGAGGTGCATATGCGCCCTCCAGGGTAAAGCGCTTCGTGGAATATGTGTGCTTGTTTCTCGCCACAGCTGTCATTCCGGAGCACTGTTTCCTGGCCTGACATGTTCGGAAAGCCTTGCCACGCTCAAGGCGGCGGCTCAGGCGTGCGGCATAGAAAACGCCATGTTCTGGGGAACGCACGCTTTTCGCCGAGGTTGGGCGACGGATTGTTTGCAGGCGAACGGCCCCACTGCCCTGTTCTATTCTGGTGGGTGGCGCGGGCTCACCGCGTTCGCGTGCGCCTCAGCCAGGGCGCGGGGGAACGTGGCGGCAGCAGAGTTCTTGGTTGAACACTCAGATTCGTCGGACGCTGCTGGGTAAAAATGCCCCTGCTAGCATGGGGGGGCACAGGTACCAGTAGCAAACCGCTTCGCGCAGCTGTCCGGACCCACCTGGGCGCAGTGGGTGCCCTGGAGGCTTTCCAGGGCGGCCCCAGCCAGCTGCACGTATGTGTGTTGCCCATTGCACGTGTGGGAACGCGTGAATGTACATGCGAGGAATAATTTAGTCGCCCCTAAATCACGAGGCACGAGTGGTTTGGGGGGCAGTGAAATTTGAGGAGTAGGATTCTTGTCCACTCTTAGCCTTTTGGCCTCCTGGCCTCCTGGCTTCGGGCGTCAGGCTCATGGCCGGTAGCTTCCCACGGAAGCTGCGGAATTGGAGGGGAAGTTCTTGCTCACGCCTGGCCCGTTCAGGGTGCGGTTTCCCTCTCTGCCCGTCTGTCCGTGTCCGTCCGTGTCCGTCTGTCGTTGGTCGTAGGGGCCTTGTGGACCCTGCGTCAGTGCGCGGGCGCAGCAGGGCCTGCGGGGTCAGGGGGTGCGCGTGCGCATCGCTTCTCGTGGGGCTACCGCTGCCGCGGTGCAGGCTGCTCTCGGGTTGGGTTGCTTTCCCCGCCCACCCGCTTCCTCGCGTTCCGCTGGTTGGGCGCCCTGGAGGCTTCCCAGGGCACGTGCACGTATGTGTGTTGCCCATTGCACGTGTGGGAACGCGTGAATGTACATGCGAGGAATAATTTTACCCATCCGGTGGTGCGGCAACACTCTGTCGCGCGGCCGCACGGCGGGCCGCGCCGTCTTGTAACGCGCGCGCTTGGGCACCCGCGCACGCGCCGAACGCGCTAGGCGGAGTTGGCCATATCGGCAGACGAGGCACTCCTCTGGTTGCCAAGGCGGAAGAACAAGCCGTGCGCGTCGATACTCCGCCGGAGGTGTTGGTGCCGCGCGCACGCCGCGACGTGCGCCGTGCACGCGCTGCCTCCGTTGCTGCGCGGCACAGCAGTAGGCACTCAGCCGTTCGCGCAGTTCTCAGGGTCGGATGCCCGGCGTATCCTTCGGCCCCTATTGTCCAGGATAGGCGTGGACAGTGCCAACCTATTCGGCACCCACGACATACGAAGGTCGCGACCCGCGACACATCCCTCCGCCCCTCTCGCGCGCACAAGGGGGCACGCCTATGACATCGATCGCGTGGGTGCGCCGATCGCAGTAACAAAGGAATGCGGAGGCTGGGCGTCGAACGCCTACCTGGCTTACATCGACCGCGCCCGGTTCGAAAGTGAGAAGGCAGCGGCCGCGCACAACGCCGCGTCCGACTGCTCGGACAGCTCTGACAGCAGCTCAGACAGCTAGTGTGGCTGCGACATCCCGGCGCGCGCCCAAGCGCCGCGCTCCGCGTGCGCAACGGGTGAGCGGCGCACGGCGCTGGTCGCATCGTTGCATTGGGTCGCGCTGCGACCAGCACTGAGGCCTCGTGGCGCCCGCGCCCTCCCGGCGCGGCGCAGGCTTCGGCGCGCGCCCAACGCTGTGGTCGCAGACGCAACCCAGCCACGGGTGAGCGGGGTGCTCAGCCAATTTGCGTGTATGGAACGAGTTCGGCCCCTGGTTCCATCGCACGCATTCGCTGGCCCCAGACGGACGCAGGCGCGAGCAGTCGCCGCGCCGCCGCTTGGCTCGCGCGCGCCGCGGCGCGCCGCAGGCGATGTGGGCAGGCCCACGCGCAGGCACCACAGGTTTGTGTGTGCCTGGGGCGCGCGCCCCGCGCTCGGGATTTGACCCGCCCGTGCCCGCCCCGTTTCTCGCCCGTTGCTGGGTCGTGCTGCGACCAGCACCGAGGCCTCGTGGCGCCCGCGCCCTATCGGCGCGGCGCAGGCTCCGGCTCACGCCCAACGCTGTGGTTGCAGACGCAACCCAGCTACGGGTGAGCGGGGTGCTCAGCGAATTTGTGCGTGTGTGTGTGTGTTTGTGTGCGTGCGTGCGCGCGTGCGTGCGTGCGTGTGTGCGTGTGATTGTTTGGGGGATAAACACTCGGGTGGTAGGCGAAGCAGGAATATATACGTAATTAGAAACATGGTGGATGCCACCTGCGCGACCGCTGGGTTGACTGGCGAATGCCGCGCGGCGGCCCCGCCTTTTCTTCTCCGCTGCGACCATGTAGGCTAAGTAATTGCGCAATCATAGCGTCACGAACGAAGCGCGGTTCGCGTGGCGCGTGTCCGCCGCGCCGCACAATGGCTGCCTTGGCCTTCCTGGGCGCGCGACGCGCGACTTCGCGCGCGCGGTGGCGCGGGGCCGACGCCGGAGCAGCCGTCTGTTGCCGAAGGTGCTCGTGTCCAGGCGTAGCACTTCGCACGCTGTCTGCGCGTGCCCGCATTAATTCCGGAACGTGCCCGCGCAAGAGAAAGTGCCCGACCAGCACAACAGATCGTCCTGGGCGCACGCCGCAGATTATAGGAGTCTGCGGGCCGCGCAGGAGGGGTTGCGCGGATTGGTCGCGCCTCGCTGGGCGGCAGCGCGAGATGCCGGTCACGTCCGAGTACGTCTATCGCGAATTGAGCCAGCACCGCACACCGCTCTTCAAAGATTGGCGGGTGGATGGTATAGTGCTGACCAGGACCTCCAATCGGGCCCGTTCCGCCCATTCGCGCCGCTCCCCCTGCGAGGGCACGGAGCACGCAAGCCACTGCGCGTTGCGACGCGGTCCCGCTGGTACGGGTGGCGAGGGCGGTCCTGGCCGCGCCATCGCCCTTTCGAATGCAGGCGCTATGGCTGTCAGGCGCTCTGGAGAACGGCTCCGCGCATCCCCGCTACGTGCGGAAGAGAGTCCCGCGGCGCGCAGGCGATCGAGCTCCGACAGGAGGGGTGCCGGCAGGACATTCAGGTCCGCGATGCACCTCAGCTGCGCCCCGACGAGATCCCGGTGGGTCTCGAACCCTTGCTCCGCCAGTACGCTGGCCGCACGCGCGACATCGGAGGCACCCCCTGCGCGCCCGCGAGCGCGCGCGCGCGCACGCCGCGGGCGCGCCAGCCGATCAGCCTTTTATTCCGCACTGGTGTAAATCGCGGGCGAGGCGAACCGATGCGACACTGCCTGTGCGGCGAAGACGCCGACCCGCGCCCGCGCGCGCCACTCGCCTAGAAAACGCTTCGCGCTTCTTGATATGCCGGTCACCGCGTCGCGCCCAGGGAGCGGCCCCGGGGGCGGTCGGGCCAGCGCGGCCACCCGCGCGAGTCGACGGCATTCTTCGCTCGTGCCAGCCCGATCGCACCAGCCAGCGGTTTCGCCGCCGCGCCCCTGCAGCTGCATGAGAGAACAGACATGCCGAACGCATAGAGCCGCGGCCTCGGCCGCCGCCGCATCGCTGAAACGCCCTGGGAAGCTACGGCGAAAGTCGCGGGCGAGCTCCATCTTGCACAATGCCGGCTAGCGTGGCAGCCGGTTCCGCTTGCGCGCGCGCGCCCCGCGGTGCGCGCGCGCGGGGCAGTCTTACTAACATGCAGCACTCGCGGGCGGTGGCCCGCAGGAAGATTCTCGCGCGGCCGATTTCCTCTGGGATGGTTCGGTGCGCTCGCACGGACCGTTGGGCGACGCACAGCGCGCAGCCGGGCAGGGGAGCACGAGAGACCCCAAGGAGCCCTCGAGACCCAGCCCGGCAGGCACACCAGACACCCCAGGGAGGGCGGGCGGGAAAGCCGGCCGCGCCGGCGAAAGCGACGCCCCAGGCGACCAACGCCCGCGGCCCGCAGGAGGGCGCACCGGCCCGCCAGGGCGTCGCCCCGACGAGGCCGCGCGCGCCCAGGCCACACTGCACAGCCGTTGGCCTGCAGCGTAGCCACGCGGCTCCCACGGGAGCACCGGCCGACAGTTGCTATCCCGCCTCGGGCCCGGGCGGCAAGGGGAGCGGAGACGCCGAAAGGCAACCGAATCACAGAATCCCCGAATAGGGACAGACGCGGCCTGTGAGAATCTTCCTCCCCAGAACCAAAGCTTAGGGATGATGAAGATTCTCGCGCGGCCGCTCTCCTCTGGGATGGTCCGGCGCGCTCGAACGGACCGTTGGGCGACGCACAGCGTGCAGCCGGGCAGGGGAGCACGAGAGACCCCAGGGAGCCCTCGAGACCCAATGCTGGGGCTCTCGGCGACCCGGACCCCAACCCCACTGCTGACGACGAGAGCACAGCAGCACTGATGATGGCACAGACCCGACGATATTTTTTTCACAGTCTCCACCGCTCACGGCGCGCCGCCGGACGCAGACGAGTCCGAAAACTCCACTGGCCACTCCGCAGCAGTCATGGCGTCTCTGGAGGCGGCAGAGGCGTAGCCGAACGCAGCGACGCCACGCCAGCCTCCACTGTGGAAGAGTGCCAGCTCGCCGCCCGCCACTAAGCACTCGTCCGCCCAGCCTCTGCGGAAGGCATGCGTGCCCCACTCGGCCGCGCGCTCGAAGCCGAGCGCCAGCGCCGCTGCTTTCAGCGTGGCCAGAGCCGCCCTGTAGGACAGGCCAGGGAAGAGGCGCCCCCGCCCAGCCCGGCGCTGCAGGACGCACACCCCGCACAGCTGCCGCGACTGGAGGGCGCAGATGCATCGCCTCGTCACCATCACTGTCTCTGTGTGCATCTTGCGCTTGTGCAAGTAAATGCACGCCTTGGGCAAGCCCCCGTCGACCGCGAGCACGACCCTGGAGCGCGGCCCGTCGTGCTCCAGAGGCACCACCTCCGACGCGAAACGGAGACAGAAGTGTCTGGCGACCACGAAGGAATCCGCCACCAGAGGGTCCCAGAGCACCTCCCGCACGTGGCCTGCAAGGCTGCGGGTGTCGTGCGCACTGGCTCGCGCTCGAAAGCGGCTCGTGCTGGGCACCGGTTTGGCGGCCCCCCGTGCCAGACTTGAGGTGTCTTCCCGACACCCCAGAGGGATCCGGACCAACCGCAGGGCCGCCCGGACCTGGGCGCAGTACGTCATCAGCGTGTTGCCGCTCTGCACTGCGAAAGCAAAGGCTCCCAGCACGCTGTCTGTCGGCGGCCACGGCGGCACTCCGAGGCCCTTGGCTACCTGGCCCCAAAGCCGCACTGCGGACGCATACTGTAAGCACTCCGATGCCGCCCGCAGAGCTCCCGTCTTAAAAGCTCCTGCGTGGCTGCGAACTCAGACATATTGCCCATCAGTTGCCCACGCCACTTGGAGCTCTTCAGGCGTAACGCGGCCCAGTGTTTGCACTGCGTCGGCTAAGTCTTTGGGCTCCATGAAAGCCCCCCGAAAGCGAGCTGCGGCCAGGAAGCCAAGAGCAGCAAGGGCAGCATCGCCTCCTTCTGGCCCTGAAGGCGTGGCGCTTTCCACCAAAGGTGGTGCGACCTCACCGCTCGGGCCGCCGCTGCCCTGGGAGCGCCCTGCCGGCGGCGCCGCAGGAGAGCGCCTCCCGGAAGGGAAAATGGCCAAGAATTCACTGGCCAGCACTCGGAGGCACGGCCAGACGCCCCGAAGTTCCTGCACACTCATGTCGTTGAAGTCATCTCCGGCCACGGCCCCGCCACTGGCGAGAGCGCGCAACACATCGTCCGGCGATGCTGGGTGGCAACGCGGCGGCGTGCGCCGAAGCACCCCGGGGAACCACCTTGCTAGAGCAGGCGGCACCACATCATGGGGGCATGCTTCTTCTGGCGGCTCAAGGTCCGAAGCGCCATCGCCCTGAGCCCACCGCGCGCGTTTGCGGTTGATGAACTCAAGTGCCATGTTGGGCCAAGCTGACTACGCACGACTGCGTGGGATGCCGTGCGCCGCCGCACGCGGCAAGAAACGCAGACGGAGCAACAACTGCGCACTTTTTTCCTTCCTCGCGAATGCATGCCCGCCACCGCCCCTGCTGCCAGAAATCCACTGCCGGCCAAGCCCACTCGAGGCGAGCGAAGCCGCGAGAGACCAGCTGTGCCAACTCCGATGCCTTCTGCTCTGGGCGAGTTGGCCAGTCTGCCAAGTTTAAAAGTGAAGGCACGCGGAATGCATTTAAAAAGTGGCCGCGGTCTGCTGCAGCAAACCACACGCCAGCCACCATAGCATTCCAGTCACGCTGGCGGGAGCACCCGCGGAGAAGCGCCCCGAGTGCGACTGTCGAGTCGATAGAAGTCACAACGTCGAGCCCGTGCTACGCCTTCGGGCAGACTGAAAAAGTGCCAGAGTGCACACACTGCAGCCACTAGCTCCCAGGTGTGGATTTGCTGCTGACGCGGGCAGGCCGACCTCGCAAGCCAGCCCGGCACTGGCGCTGAGGCGAAAAACTTACGCCCGGCCAGCACTGCCACCCAAGCCAGCACGCCTGCTCCCGAGGCGTCAGTGTACACCACCAAACGTGGCTTCACCGATGGCGACAGCGGGACGGCCCTGCTTGGCTGCGAATTGAGGAACCGCTGCCACCACAGGAGTGCAAAGCGCAAGCGCTTGGAGATGCGAGTGCTTCTCCCGGCTGAGTGCCGGAAGAGCGGCGCCAGATAGACGCGCGCGCCCATCACGAAGACTGCCGTGGCCCCCCAGCTGAGCCGGCCGGCCAGCTTCTGCGCGCGCGCTGGCGTTAAACGCTGGGCCCGGAGCACCTCTGCGATTTCCGCCAGCCACTTGGCGCACTTGTCGCTGGACACGACAAAGTTTAAACACTCTGTGGTTGCGTCCACGGACACACGCACGCCCAGCGCTACAAAACTCAAAGCTGCCGTATTTGCTTTGTGTGAATCAAGACGCCAGCCCAGCAAATCCTGGATGACGAATCTAGCTAAAGAGGCGGCGCCTACCGCGCTATCACCCCATTCGTGCGCTTGCTCTGCATCAATGCCGAAAAAATCGTCCACGAAACGTGGATACACGATGCTGAACAACCGCGAAAGTATAGCTTGAAAAGCCGCGCCCACGCGCTGCCAGGCATGGACACTCGCCTTCCCCCCAAATTCACAGCAGAACAGCTGCAGGAACTGATCCTGCGAGACGGACTCCGCCGTCACGGCGGCCGCAAACGGGAGGTGCTCACTATGCAGGGGGAGAGTTTTGTAGGCCTCGCAGACGTCATCCTCGCGGAAGCGGACGTCCGCTGCGCTGGCTCCACCAGCGATGAGGCACTGCGCCGCCGCCACTAAATCGTCGAGAGTCGTGGGCGACGCGTTCGGAGACCGTGGTCGCGCCGTTGACCCCGGAAGCTGTGAGGTCATCGATGGCGCGGACCTTCAGAGACCACTGTCCATGGCGAAAGCGCCAGCCCTCGTCCAAAGCGAACCGAGGGGACAACACCACGCCCGAGAGATCCGACGGCAAATCGCGCCACTCGGCCTGTCCAGCCGCCACCTCCGCCCGTGCGCGGGCCTCGAGGCCTTCTGCAACGCGACCGTCCGTTGGGCGTGCGTCTCGAACTCTCTGCAGGATGCTAGCGTTGACGCCCGGCGCTGCCTCCAACAGCTCCTCTGGCGATGTGTGGCTAACGGCGTCGCTCAAGCACATGGTGCCACTCGGGGGGATATACCCCGCTAGAGGGAAACCCTGCGCGAGCGATGCTGCGAGGTGAATGTCTGGAGAGCCCGAGGCCTCCAGCATCTCGGAAAACAACGCCAAGTTCTTCTCGGGCCCCAGTATGGCACGGACGTGCGCCGGCAAGCGCGCGCACTGGTCGCGCCACGCTAGCGCCGCCACCTGTTGGCGGTGCTTCCAGTTTTTAACTGGCGCCACCTGAACTCGCACAGTGCGCTAGGGTCGGCTGAATGCCAATGAATTGCATCTCTAGACGCCTCAGGGATGGAAAACTCCCCGGTGCACAGCGGCAGGTGCAGCGCCCAGTCTAAATGAGCAAACGGAACGGGTCCATGCCCGCGAATCTAACAGGATCACTTAAAAAGTGCTCTACAGCGCCACAGAGAGCAGAGAAGCCTTCGCCGGTGCTAAACACGCCGGAAGCATCGCCGAGGGGGTGCCCCTCTTTCGAAGGGGCCTCGCTGGAGGCAGACGCCGGTTCACTTCGCCAGTTGGACCACTTCTTCTCCTGGCCTTTGGTGCACCACTGCGCAGAAGCTGCGCCCTTGCCCTTGGGCGGGCTCCTGGAGCGTCGGGGCGTGGTCGGGGCCGGCCTGGGGGGCTTGCTCTGCTTTCCGCCTTTGTCTGGCTTGCCACCCTTCTGGCCCCCCTTGCCCTGCGCTCCCGGCTTGCCTCCTTGCGAAGGCGCGTTCCCCTGCGATGACGCCGGGCCGCTCGTCTGCTTCAAGTTGGCCCGATTGACCTCCTCGGCGCGCTGCTTGACCTTGCGCGAGGCGTCTTCCAGCACGTCACGATCCAGCCTGCATAGCAGGACCTCGACCTGGCCGCCCTGGCCCTGCTCGAGGGCACGGGCCAGCTCCTGGCGGAGAAGCAGGTCGTAGTAGAACGCAACCCTCGCGCCGCCGCGCTCCTCGCACAAGCGCGCCAATTGCTTCTCGTGCGCCCAGTACTGCACGGGCGCGATCACCTTGGAGAGAACCATCTTGGCGCCCCAGTCGTGGAGGTGACCGAGAAAATTCGCGAAGCGCACGAAGCCGATCCGCTCCTCCACGGCGCGGGACCGCTTCGCTTCCCAGGCCTCCGCGACTTTGTCCCCGATGGACCCGTTGCCCACGAGGACGTCCAGTTTAGGCGTTTTCGAGAACCCCGGCCGGAAGTTCGCGAGCGGATCTTCTCCCTCAGAGGAGCCCACCCATTTCCGGCCCTTATCCCTGGCAATCTTCGCCGACGGGAGATTCTCCATCCGGAGAAGAGCCTCCTCTGTGCGGAGTAAATCTCCTTGGACGCACCGGAGCCCCACTTCAGCGATCTTGTCCTGCAAGTTGAAGCTCAACGTCCCGCGTTTAGCTTCTTTCTCCGCCTTGGCGTTTTGCACCTTGGCCCACTCTGCAATGGCCTGGGCAGTCTGGTCCGCGGCGCTGCTCGAGCCCAGGCGGCCCGAAGGGAACCCACGCATCGCCTTCGTTTGGACCTTGAGGGCCAAGGTGATGCGGGCAGGTTTGAGCTTGAAGTTTTTCCATTGGTCCTGGTCGAAAGGAACAGCGTTCACTTGCAAGCTACTGATGACAAAATCACGCATCTTCTCTTCTGCGTAATCAGCGGGCTCCACTGACCCGATGGACTCGGCGAGCGCCCGGGCCGTTCCCGCGTAGAAGATGAGCGGGTGGGCATCTGCTGGGGCATCCTGCACAGACGCCACGAACTGCACCCACTGAGCTACCTTGTCGCCCCCGCTCCCGCCGAAAGCGCCCTGCGCTGCCACAGAGACCATGGCGCGGACGTCGCTGTCTGCGAAAGCCATATTGAGCGCGTGGCCCTCGGAACGAGTATTTGGGCCAGCCTTGCTGGGCCGGAGGGGTCGAGTGAACTTGACAGCACCTGTTCTTCTGAGCCATCGCAGCAACGGCGGCGGCGATGAGGGAAGAGCTGTCCAATCGCCTATGGTACCGGATCGCGACTGGCACGGCCATTCCCTTTGTGGGACATGGGCGCACATTACGTCTCTGCCCCATGAGCACCCCCACCTGCGTCCAGCAGCCAGTTTTCCGATCGCGCCCAGCCGTCACAACGGCACGTCGGCCGCTTGAGCCCCAGCACGAAGGAAGGAAGGTGAGAGAGTCCTCCGCTCCGCTCCGCCTTCCCTGGACGCAAATTCGCACAGCTCTCGCTGCTGCACATCCTGGCGACCCCCCTCTGACGTCCGTCGTGGCCAGGGGGGCCACTTGGGTCACTTGGTAGCGCCCGAAACCCGGATAGCAAAGAGGCGCTCACACAAACGAGCACACGCGCATGAGCACGCACGCACGGGCACACACATACAGCACGAGGACACAAACGCACGCCAGCATGCTCAGCACACACGCACACACACACACGCACACACACACACACACACATCCACGCGCAGAGGTCGAAACACACGCGCGAACGCGCACACGCACAGCATCTCACATACACACCCACGGACACGCACACGCACACAAATCACACAAGCACACACACACCACGCGCCCCCGACCTCCCCGCCGGCGCTCCGGAGGGGGGAGGCACCGCCCCATTTTGGGGCCGGACCTCCTTCCACTCCAGCCACTCCGCCCTCGCGGAGCGCCGGAGGGAGGGGGGGGAGGGGGAGGGGCAAAGCGCCGCGCGCGCACAGGCAGACACACACCCACACACTCACACGCATACACGCGCGCACAGACACAGAGACACACAGACACACAGACAAAAAGAAACACAGACGCACAGACACACACAGACACAGAGACACACAGACGGACACACTGACACACTGACGCACACACACACTCACTCACAGACACAGAGACACATAGACATACAGACACACAGGTACACAGACACACAGACACACAGACACACAAACACACAAACACACCGACGCACAGACACACAGACACACAGACATACAGAGACGCAGACACAGACACACCGACACACAGACACACAGACACGCATACACACGGACACACATACACATACACACAGACACACGGACACACGGTCACACAGACACACAGGCACACAGACACACAGACACGCAAACACACTGACACACTGACAAACACTGACACAGTGACACACTGCACCACCACACTGACACGCTGACACACAGACACACAGACACACAGCCACACAGACACCGAGACACACAGGCACACGACACACAGACACACATACTCACAAAAGACACACACAGACACACAGACACATTAACAAAAAGGAACATAGACACACGGACACGCAATCCTCGAAGTCGCCCAGCCCCCACCGCCCACCGACGAGGCCGGCGCCGCCAAGGTCGCGCTGGCCCCCCAGAACCGTCGGCAGCGGCGGCCACTCCCGCACAAAGATGCTCACGCCCACACGCAAACACCCGCACACGCACACACACGCACGCAAACACGAACGCAGACACAGACACACGCACACGCACACACACACACACGCAAACGCACACCAGCGCACACGCATGCCAGACACAGACACACTGACACGCTGACACACAGAAACACAGACACACAGACACACAGAAACACGGGCACACAGACGCACAGAAACACAGACACACAGACACACAGACACACAGACACAAAGACACACAGGCACACAAGCACACAGTCACACAGACACACGGACACACAGACACACAAGCGCACGCACACACAGACACAGATACACACAGACACACAGACACGCAGACACACAGACACACAGACACACAGACGCACCGACACACATACACACAGGCACACAGACACACAGGCACACTGACACACCGGCACACAGACACACAGACACAGACACGAGAACACCCAAACACACAGACACACAGCCACACAGACACCCCTCCCTCCCCCGCGACCCCCATGCGGCTCTCTACGCACCCCGCCCCCCGCCACTCCCGCCGGCGCTCCGGAGGGGGGAGGCACCGCCCCATTTCGGGACCAGCCCTCCCTCCACTCCAGCCACTCCGCCCTCGCGGAGCGCCAGGGGAAGGGGAGGGGGGGGGAGCGGGAAAGCGCGGGGCTCACACAGACGGGGACACGCACGCACGGACACACAGACACACGGACACACAGACAGAGAGACACACGGACACACAGACACAAACGCACAGACACACAGACATACAGACTCACAGACACGGACACACAGACAAACAGAGACACATATACACAGACACACAGACACACAGACCACAGACACACATATACACAGCCACACAGACACGCAGACACGCAGACACACAGACACACAGACACACAAAAACACAGACACACAGAAACTCAAATACACAGACATACAGACACACATATACACAGCCACACAGACACGCAGACACGCAGACACACAGACACACAGACTCACAGACACACAGACACACAGGCACACACTCAGAGAGCCGCCGCCGAGGCGCAGCACTCAGAGAGCCTCCTCCGACAGCGCCAGAATCGTTGGCTCGCTCACCACGCCATCTCTTTCCGGGCGCAGGCGGCGCAACGTCTGTCGCAGCTTCTCGTCAGTCCACCTGCCGATGCTGACGGGCACGTCCTCCTGGCGCAATCGGAAGGCTCCAGCGACCTGGCCGAGCAACTCCTGCCGCTCGTTGTGCTCGGCGATGCCCAAGCGCGTCCGCCGTTCTTCAGGATCCTCCTGCCGCGCGCGCTCCTCCGCGGCAGCGGCGGCGACTTCCCTCGCGGTCGCGCGCCCGCCAAGCCCCCCGCGCTCGCCGCCCGAGGATGGCTCCGAAGCCGCATTGGTTGCGCTAGCCCCTCCAGCACCCTCGCTGCCTCCTGTCGGCGCCCTCGCAGCGACGCCATCGCTGCCGGGCGCCGCGCCAGCCTTAGCCGCGGGCGCCGCACGCGGGGCCTTCCCTGCGTTCTTCTCCTTGAACACCTTCAACTTTCCCTCCGGGATGGGCCCGTCCACACGCCCATGCCAACCATCTTTGTGCTGCTGCTTGAAATGCAGCCCGCACAGATCCCCGCATCCCTGCTTTTGCGCGCTCCTGCATTGCCCGCCAGCTCCGTTCCCCCACGCCCGAGCCATGCACTTCGCGGGGTCAATGTTTTCTGGCGTAAAGCGCCGCCATTCGTCCCCCGCGAGCGACGCCCCCGCGCCTGGCTGGACTCCAGCAGGCACCGGGTCTGCGGACGGAACGCCAGCGGCCCTGCCAGCGTCGTCGTCCTCGTCGCCCGCGCGGCCCGGAGCTGGCGGCGACAGCCCGCGCTTCCTGCCCCTGCGCGATGGCGGCTGCGGCTGCCCCGAAGCGCTGGGGCCCCCGTCGCCAGCGCCAGGATCCCCGCCACCCGCCCGACGCCGCTTGCCCGGTGGCTCGCCGCCCGACGCCTGCTGCCCGGCGGGCGCATTCGGCGGCGCAGACGGCGCGGCCGGCGCTGGAAGCAGCGCCGCCGCCGCCGCTTCCGCTCCCCGCAGACCCCGCCGCGCGCCCGCCTGCATGCCCGAGAGGCGCAGTCGGCGGAGCTGGCGGCGCACCAGACGGTCCCGCACCAGCGCTGCCGCTGGCGCCCCCCGCAGACCCCGCCGCCGCGCGCCCGCCGCCTCCGCCCCGCGGACCCGCCCTGCGCACATACGCAAACACATAGGCGCCAATGTGCACCTGGTGGTTTCTGGCGATCTGCGCCCAAGTCTAGAGCTGGACAGCACTGTCGTCGAATGTGGCGTATTCGTTCACGCCCACGGATGCATGCGCATAATAATGTCCGCTCGTCGCCATTCGCCCTGGTGCACCACGACCCCCGAGAAATCGCACTCGCACTCGGAATCCACAGGCCGCAGAATCTGAGGAAAGCGCACAGGGCGTCTGTCGTACCACTGGCCTATCACCCGCTCCACGATCACGAAGAGCACCGGCGGCGACCGCTCCCAGCGATTGCCTGTATATACCCTGATGCCTTGACAGACCCCGGCCGCCGCCCTCTGAGCATCATCGAGGTGAGCGTGCGCCGGACATCCCGGCCTTGGCTCACCGACATGCCTTAATCCCAGATGGATCAAGTCTTCCAGATCGCACGGCCCCCGGTGGTCGGGGCCGAGCAATTCGGAAGGCACCACCTTCAGAAACGTCTTAATTTCCCCCCTGTCCGAACTTGCTGCGCACGCGGCGCATCGCCTCCGCTGCCGAAACGCAATGCCGCAGACGTGCTGCTGGAGCACACTGCGCTGCCCGTGAGCCCCCCTTGCGGTACAAACGGGGTGTTCGGCCTCGGTAACGGCATGGAGGGCGGCCAAGAAGAACTCTGACGCGTCGCATTGCTTCGGTCTCCCTTGCTGATCGAATTCTGTGAATTCTCGCTCACCAAAAAGCCCCGCGCGCGCGGCGGCAGCCAGCGGCGCGTCGGCGTCGACCCCCCCGCCCTGGACAGAGAGAGCCGTGGCCTGAGCTCCGAGCGCGCACACCGCGCAAGATGCCGCACCCAGAGGGCACCGCTGGTCGTGAACGTAGAGAAGCCGACGGAAGGGAGCCAGGCGCAGCAGCACCTGCGCGGCTGCGCTCACGAAGCAAGTATTGCCGAGGTTTGCGATGCCCACGCCAGAGCCGCGGCCGCAGCGCCACTGCAGCTTCCTGTCACATGCACAGATCCCGGTCCAGCGGGCGCAGCTCTGGCGGCTCTGCACCATCGCCAACAGTCGCCGCCGTGCGAAACATGTCCCCCCAAAGATCCCTCGGCACTACGGTGCCCCTACCGGCGCCGCGGCCGCCGCCCGCGCGCCGTCGCCCCCGCGAAACAGCGCTCCCCGTCGACGATGCCGCCGCCGCATCTCCGGTCCCCGTCGCGTCACCGACGCGGCCGCGGCCCCTGCCCCGCCCCGCAAGCCCTGCGTCCGGCGCAATGCATGCCGGCGGCACCGTCAGAGCCTGACCCGGGCGCAGCGCGTGCGAGGGCAGAGGCGTATGCACAGACGCCGCAGGGGCCGCCTCCCCGTCCGAAGGAACTGATCCGGCTGCTTCGTCGTCGTCGTCGCCCGCCTCACCGACGCCTGCTGAGGTCCCCGCGGCCCGAGACGGGCCCAGCGGCGACGCCCGTGGCACCACCGGCGGCGCGGGCGCCGAGCTCGACTCCGGGGCCCTCCGCGCGGCGGGCCCATCCCCCGCGTCCCAGCCGTGCTGCGCCCTCTGCTTGGCGATTTTTCGAAACTCTCGAGCATTTTTTCAAAGCGTTGGACACCGTCGCCGACGTACTGGGGCGGGCCCCGCTCCAGAATGTCCCAGGGCGGCAGGTTGTAGACGAGCGCGCGGTGGGCCGCGCAAACGCGACTGAGCATGACGTACAGGTGCAGCCACCAGTCATCGGCGCCCATGTTCATGGGCTTCTGGAGCACCATGGTGGCCGCATCCATGCCCATGCCCTGCGCAGTCTGCGCGGTACGAACTTTCTCTGGCAGCAACGGGATCTGGTACCTCGTAACCTTCACCTTCCGAAGCTTTCGCTCGCCCTCGTCTTCGTAGTGATGGTTCCACTCCCAGGGCGCCCTGTGCGGCGCGATCTGCACAACCCCTTTTCCGAACCCAAAGTCCTTCTCGAGGCCATCAAACCTGACGAGGACACCGCGGGCGAACATTTGCATCGATAATAACCGGTCCGGTGGGCGTCGTGAAGCTTCTTTTCGCGCCAATCCGCGTCTGGCGTCTCGAACTCTCCCGGGTGGAACCTCACGTCCACGACTTCCCCCGCGGCGTCCTGGACTATCTGGTGCTTCGCCGACAACTTCACGTTCAACCGCACACGCATGCCGATGTACAGCGGGCACATGCCAGTGAGGTCACCAGTGTTGTTCACGTTCGGCACCTGCAGCATGGCCTTGTGATGCTCCGCATCGAATGGCCTTGGAGGCAGGTCCACGGCGTGCACGTACAGCAGCATATGCCCTCTATCCCTGGCCTCTCGCACGGCCCGATAGTGCATCTGCCTGTCCGCGGCCTCCCAGGCGACGCCCATCTCGGACCCGTCCTTGACATGGGGGCCCTGCAACCGCTTGTCGTTCTTACCAGGTCGGACCACCCACTTTTGCACCATCCTTTTCTGCACGGGCGTGAACTTTTTGCCCTGCCCCATGGTCTTCATGAAGCCGGGCATGAAAGGGCAGGGCGCGTGCGGAGTAACGAGACGGCCCTTGAAGCGGTGCGTCTCGCACAGAAACATCGCATGGGTGAGCCCGTCCAGGAACATGGAATGCCCATTGCGGACGTGAACCCGCGCCTCGGGCGACTCGGGCTGCAGCAAGGAAGGCCTTCTGCCCTTGCCGCTCACCGCTCCCAACTGATAAACATCCCCCAGGAACATGACAATCGGAACCTTCCCGAACGCGTGGCCCCGCGCCATGTACAGGTTCACATCGCAATTATACTGAGCCTTACGGGCTTTGCACATGTGAAACGACGCAGCGCCGAGAAGCTGGGGCGGCACCATGGACACCTCCTCCACGATGACGGCCTTGAGGTCGTTCATGCGGTCGACGATGTCATCGACCTTCTGTCTAGACAGCGTTCAGATGTCCATGGCCTGTTGGCCGCTCAGCCCGAAGCCGCCGTGGATCGTCTCCCCCCCGATGACGCGCGCAGCGCTGTTCGACGAGGCCACGGCGATCTCCGATCCCGTGCCGAACACCTCGTTGAGCAGACGTCGCAGCAGTTTTACCACCTCCGTCTTCCCCGCCCCGCCCTCCCCGTGCAACAGGAGAGCCATCTGCTCCACCGGCTTAAGGCTTTTTCCGCTGTCCAGATCTTGGTTGTATGCCACGATGGCCTCCGCCTGGCCCACGACCAGGGCGACCGCCGCCTTCTGCTCCTGATTGAACGTCGCGGGGTTCTCCGCCCTGTCCGCCCACTCGTCAAACAGCCTCTCCGCGATGTCGCGCGCCCGCGGCGGCCGCTTCTCGTCGCCGACAACCGCGGGCGCCGGCGGCCGACCAGGCACAAGCACGGCAGGCGCCGAGCCCGCGAGGCCGCTCCGCCCGTCGCCATCCCCAGGCAAGCCCTCTGCTCCCTTTTTCCTGTATCGGAAAGCTTCCTTCTGCTGTGCTTTGCCCTCCTCGAACTGGGAGTCGTCCAACTCGAGACCGCGGAAGCCGGTCTGCATTCCAGTACTCGCGACAGCAGGCTGCGGCTCATGGTTTTTCGCGTAGCCGTCAAGGAAGATACCCCTATAGACCAAGCTTTGTGACGACCCACGAATAAGCTCCAACTGGGCCACCGCGGGCACCTCGCTATCCTTCAAGGCGTGCGCGGGCATCTGTCGGTGCGCCGCCCGCGCTTCATCCGCCTCGCCCTCGTCCACCTCTTGAACAAAACCGCCCTGCGCTCCGCCGCCGGCGCCCGCCCCCTCCTCGTCTGCCTCCCCGGCATGCCGATCCCCCACTGCCTCCGGCTCAGCAGACTGCTCGAAGTCCTTAGCTGCTGGCAATTAGACTCAGGCTCGGCGTGAGTTGGGCTCGCGCGGCAGGTTCGATCTGGGGCTTTGCTGTCTCATGCAGCTGGCCGTCCTTTTCGTTGCCTCGCGTTGCCCTCGCCCCCCTGCTGCGCGGTCGCCGGGCGACGTCTCCCCTGCGCGCAGGGGGCCGCCGCCCTTTTCTTTTCCATTCGTGCCTGGGCACGGGGGAGGCTTCTACTTTCCGACTGTCGCCCTGGCGGTGGACCAGGAGCAGTGGCGCGCACGGCCGCTGCTGCCCTGCCGCTCACGCTGTAGGCGCGTGGTCGGCGGTCCTCGTGCCTTGTCGGTGCAGACGGAGTTTCGTTTTCTACGGCGACCTGAGCCGAGGGTCGATCCGCGCGGGGAGGGGGCCATAGCGGGCGCTCCGAAAGGAACTTGCGAAGCCCCCTCCCCACAGCGGGTCTCGCCGAGGCGAGGGCGCCTCATTTTGTTGCCTCTTGGCGCTCGCCCTGCCTCGAGGTAGCACGTGGGCTGCAACGTGCGCCGATGCAAATCCCCCCCGCCCCCCTTCCTCCCCCCCCCCCGCCCCCCCCCCCAGAAGTGCTCCAGGCCCCCCCCGAGGACGAAGGCCGCCCGCGGGGCCAAGCGAAATCAGGGGGCGGGGAGGGGCCGCGGAACACTTTGCCGCCGCGCTTGGCGATGGAGACGCAGGGAGGTCAGCAGCGGGAACGCCTAATGCGTGTCACCGCCGCGTTGCTTTCGGGTTGCATTTTCATGCGCTGGCCCCAGCACCCACGCGAGCACGCCACCGCTGTTGCGTGCCCCCCACGCAAGTTCCGCCCAACCGACTCCACAAGGATAGTCCTGAATGAGATTCCACGAAGTGTCGCGCCCCATTCTGCTTGCCCTGGGATGGCGAACGCAGCTCTGGACGCGCCTCAATTATGATTGTCACGCGCGTCGGCCGCATCTCGAGACTGAACGGGCATCGCAGTCCGTAGTGAATGGTTCAACCTCGGCACACCGCAAAAGCGCAGCAGTTTCCGCGCAGATTGGAGGGAAGGGGCCCAGGTATAATTTTCAACAGATGCGCCTTTCCTCCGCCTGCGCAATACCGAATGCCAGGATGCAAGCGTCGGTGCCGAACAGCGCCCCCGAGATGCGCATACCTTGCTCGCGCGCTGGTTTATGTGCCCAGGTGTTGGGTGCTTTTTCGCGCAACCCAGGACTTACTCCAGACATCCAGTTGCCCGATGTTGGCGTCGACGCGGCAAATGTATGCCGGCGTAGTCTGCGCGTGATCGTAGATATGGATAACGTTGTGGTTGACAGAAGCAATCATCCAGAAACGCTGCATTTTCGGCCCCCGGTGGCAGGCGGGCCCGAATTCGCTGCAGCGCAGGGTGGGGCGCGAGGCAAAACAGGTCTGACATTGGAGCGCCCCCCTGTTCACTTCCATCTGCTTGGAAAATGTCATGGTCTATCCCGTCGTCGTCGCTCGTTCGAATCTGATTTGAGGCCATGCCATTATTTCACGAATGGGGCCATTAATCCCTGTGAGGAGGCATGCGCAATCAATGCTTCGAACATGCGGGCTTCGCAGACATGGCCGAGAGCTCCTACCCCACTGCTAATGATTACGCCTTCGGGGTTGCGGTCTGAGGAATATTGCAGCAAACGCATGGCCGCGTCGATGCCGCACCGATCTTGGATCCCAGAATTGGTCGGCCCACGGTCGTGCATAATTGTTGTTGAAATTGTGAAAGTGCGCCAGTGGATCTCCCTGAATGCACCGAAGAGGGGGGTGCAGAACCCCCCCGCCCCCTCCCCCCTGCCTTGAGGGGAGGGACGGGGGTCCGAGCGCCCTCCCCTCCCCTCCTTCCCTGAGGGGAGGGGGGGGCACGGACCCCCGTCCTCTTCTTGGCGCTAGAAAAGGGGGGGTGGGCTCGGACCCCCCCCCCCCCTTTGCGCCAGAAGGGGGGCCGGGGAGGGGGGCTCTTTCGCTTCTCCTTTCTGCGCCAGAGAAGGTGTGCAGGGAGTGCGGAATTGGGAGTAGGGAGTGGTGAGTAGTGAGTAGTGAGTTAGTGCGTATTGCGTAGTGAGCACTGGGTAGTGAGTAGTGGGTAGTGGGTGGCGAGTAGGGAGGAGGGAGTAGGGAGTGGGAAACATTGAGTAGTGAATAGTGAGTATGGATAAGTGAGTAGTGAGTAGCGAGTAGTGAGTACTGAGTAGCGAGTAGTGATTAGCGAGTACCGATTAGGGAGTAGGGAGTAATGGGTGAGTAGTGGGTAGTGAGTAGTGGGTGGCGAGTAGTGATTTGTGAGTAGTGAGTAGTGAGTAGTGCGTAGTGAGTGATGAGTAGTGAGTAGTTAGTAGTGAGTAGTGGGTAGTGAGTAGTCAGTAGACAGTAGTGAGTAGTGAGTATTGAGTACTGAGTACTGAGTAGTACGTAGTGCGTAGTGAGTAGTCGTGAGTAGTGATGAATAGAGAGTAGTGGGTAGTGGCAGTGGGTAGTGTGTAGTGAGTAGCGAGTAGGGAATAGCGATTAGTGAGTAGTGAGGAGCGAGTAGGGCGTAGTGAGTACTGAGTAGTGAGTAGAGAGTAGTCAGTAGTGAGTAGTGGGTAGTGGGAGTATCGCGTAGTGAGTAGTGAGTAGGGAACAGGGAGTAGGGGGCAGCGAGCAGTGAGTAGTAAGAAGTGGGCAATGAATAGTGGTAAGTGGGAGCAAGAAGTGAGAATGAGTAGTGAGTAGTGGGTAGTGACTAGTGACCTGTGACTAGTGACTAGCGACTAAGTGAGTAGTGAGTATTGAATAGCGAGCATGGGAGTAGCGAGGAGTGAGTATTGAGTACTGTGTAGCCAGTATTGTGTAGGGAGTAGCGAGTAGTGGGTGGTGAGTAGCGATTTTTGTGCAATGAGTAGTGAGTAGTGAGTGCTGGATAGTGGGTAGTGGGTAATGAGCAGTGATTAGTGAGTAGCGAGTAGGGACTAGTGAGTAGTGCTTAGTGAGTAGTGAGTATTGAGTAGTGGGTAGTGAGGAGTGAGTAGTGATTAGTGAATAGGGAGGAGGGAGTGGTGAGTAG
Source organism: Prorocentrum cordatum (assembly GCA_963575745.1). Lineage (NCBI taxonomy): Eukaryota > Dinophyceae > Prorocentrales > Prorocentraceae > Prorocentrum > Prorocentrum cordatum. Next base: position 26,890 of record CAUYUJ010014846.1, on the reverse strand, counting down.
GAAGTAGTGAGTAGCGAGTAGTGGGTGGTGGGTAGAAAGTGGTGAATAGTGAGTAGTAAGTCGTGGGAAGTCAGTAGGAGGTTGTGAGAAGTGAGTAACGAATAGCGAGTATTCTGTAGTGGGTAGTGAGTAATGAGTAGTGAATACTCTTTGGGGCTGGGGTTGGTGGTTGGGGTTAGGGTTAGGGGTTTGGGTTAGGGTGAGGACTAGGGGTAGGGGTGGCGGGGGTCGGGTTCCGGAGTCGGGGGGGGGGGGGGGGGGTGCGGCTACAGGGGCGAGGGGGGGGGGGGTTCGGATCCCCCCCCCTCCCTTTTGAAAGGGGGAGAGACGGGGTGGCCCCAATGAAAGGAGCAGGAAATGGGCCGGGGGGGGGGGGGCCGACGATGGGCCCGGAAAGGGGGGGGGGGGGGGCGAGGGCCCCAGTGAAGGATCGAGGAGGGGGGGCGGGATTCCAGCGCCCCCTTCTTTGGGGAGATGCAGCGGCGCACCCTCGCTGTCTCGCGAGCGTTTTGGCCGCCAGTCGTCGGAATGCATCGCCATTGGATATCCTTCTGATTCGCGAGCTGGGTTTGAGAATCACTGTGGGCGACGACATCACCATGACGTTATGATGGCCATTGTGATCTCGGCTGTATCCACCGTTTCGCGCAGCAGTCGGAACGACGAGTCGTCTTCCAGGCAGACGCGGTAATGCTTGTCGCGGTTCTCCCACGAGCCTCCGCTGAGACTTCGCTTCGTTTGCCAGAGCAACGTAGCAAGCAGGTCGGGGTCAAATTCTGCAGCATGGGCCCGCGATGCGCGGCCGAGGGTCGGTGGGAGAGGCTCGGCCCACAAACTCATTGTAAGTCGCCCGTGTTCTTTGGGCCAGTTGAAGTAAGGACTCGGGTTGCATGGCGACTTCCCTTTTGCGCGCCAACGCTCAATATCGTTTTGGCGTCCGTCGTGCTATCGTTTTTTTCGGGGGTCCGTCGTTATTCCGCCCTTTTTCCGTGTCGACGGCATTCCGGGCCTGGGCGATTGATTGGTTCGTTCCAATAGCCCGAATGAACGGCACAGTGCATTTCTACAATTTCTACAATTCCCGCTGGTCCCCCGCGCGAGGTGGGAGTGGCATATACGGCAACAGAAGAAAAAAGGACGCAAGCGCGGATGCAAGAGCCCGCGAAGGATTTGATCGTCATTGCAAAGGAGGATAAATAATCGGGAGACATGGGATTCCTTAAATGGACACGGGTTTCCTCAAGTGAACATGGGTTTCCATAATTAATCGCGCGGGCTTCCATAACTGTTATCACGGATTTCTATACCTGCCGACACAAGTTTGCATATTCGACACCACGGGTTTCCACAATTCAACACCCGCGTTTCCATATTTGCCGACACGGGTTTCTATAATTGGTTGTAAACCAGATCTTCCAGAATGAATTCTACAAGTTTCCACATTTGAACCACGGATCGAGTTTCTATTTCCCTCGTTCTCTCTCTTTCTCTCTCTCTCTCTCTCTCTCTCTCTCTCTCATTTTATTTTTCTCTGTTCTCTCTCTCTCTCTCTCTCTCTCTCTCTCTCTATATAGATATATATGTTCTGTCGTTGTGTATTTTTCTTTTTTTTGTTCTCTCTTTCTGTCTATCTTCTCTCTCTTTCTCTGTCTGTCTGTCTGTCTGTCTGTTGTTTTTGTTTTTCTTTCTCTCTCTCTCTCTCTCTCTCTATTTCTCTTTCTCTTTTTCTCTCTCTCTCTCTCTCTCTCTCCTCTCTCTCTCTCTCTCTCTCTCTCTCTCTCTCTATATATATATGTTCTGTTGTTGTGTATTTTTTTTTTTTTGTTCTCTCTTTCTTCTATCTCTCTCTTTCTTTCTCTTTCTCTGTCTTTTTTCTCTCTCTCTCTCTCTCTCTCTCTCTCTCTCTCTCTCTCTCTCTCTCTCTCTTTCTCTCTCTTTCTCTCTCTTCTCTCTCCCTCTCTGTCTTTTTGTTTTGTTGCTGGCTCCTGGCAACATCAGCAATGCCAAGAGACATCAAAGACGGCGCGCGGGCGAACGGACGACACGCGCACGGGGTGCGCTCAGCGGCACGGCTGGGCAAAAAAACAACGGAAATGAGAGGGATTGGGCCAGGGGCGGGAAAATCGCGTTGGAAGTGGTTTGGCCATTTTGATCGCGCTGGCCCCCGTGTCGGCAATAATTGGGATGCGTTTTTTCTTTTTGTTCATAACCCAAAAATGCAAGCAAATAAATGCCAATTGAAATGCGCACCTTGCCGTGAACGCATGGAGGAGGATAACGCGGTGAAGGAACAGGACGGCGAGATCAAAAAGAAACTAAAAAAAATGAGAAACGTCAATAAATGTTTGGTTTGGTGTGCGATGAATAACACATCTCCCGGATCAGCTATTTTTTTGCGCCATAACCCGTTGAAACGCAATTCCGCGCGCGCCCCACCAGGGGTGCACCAAAGCGTTCACCATTGAAGAATTCAAAAAAAAGAAGAAGAAACCACTGCCATTTTTGGCGCTGCGGTGTCCTATCGGAAATGCCTCGCATCCCGTGCAACGACAAGAACGTTGGGTATTGGATGTAATTATGTTTCATATGATTTTGGTAATGGAATTCGGAATCCGAAATGAAGCCCTCCGAAAAGAGTTTTGCATATCCTCTTTGGATTTTCATATTTGAATAGATTCGGCGAAATTTTCGCGTGCGTAACTTGCCCGTGCATTATTTCCTCGGAACAGGAATTGCCACCCCGAACGGTACTTCGCTGAGCGGGGGTACTTATAAATTTAGCACTTAGTTGTAACCCAATGTGTATATTGGCATGCGGAGATATTTCACTAGATATATGTTGGCATAAACTTAACAATTGATTGTAAGTCGCCGACCACTTATAAACAGTTGGCAAGTCCAAGTCGGCTTACTTGTGGGTTGTACTTAACTGGTTATATGCGAGGTTGCGTTCGATATGTAATTGAATTACATGTCGATTGCGCGCGCTTAGCTTTTCGGTTAGCTTTGACTTAGCAATTAGTTAGCTTTTACTTAGCTTTGACTTAGGTTTTACATAGGTTTTCGCTGTAGTGGTAGCTTCTAGAAACGGTTGGCACAGTTTTTTTAAATTAGTAGTAGTAGGGCAAAAAAATCGGCCGCCTTTTTTTTGCAAGGGAACTTGGAAGCGCGCGACGGCCGCAGCCAAGATTTTGTTGTTTTTGTTGTTGTTAAACATGTTATTGCTTGCACACTGTTGGGCGCCCAAGCGAACGCCCAAGACGCCCCGTCGGAAGGTGCAAAAAAAAAATCAGGAACGCCGCCCATGAAAGCGCATACGAATCCAAGAAGAAGGCTCTCTAACGCGTAGATTGATGCCCATTCAGGTTTTCCAATGAGCCAGGAGGACGTCTCGAGCGGGAGTTTTGATCTAGCGCGATATGTTTTCAATGAGTATACCATGTGTTACATAATTGTTGGTCGGTTCCGTCGTCGTTTTCCTTTTGGTCGTCGTCATCCCCGTTGCTGTCTCACGCATAGTCGGCTCGCCGCTTGATGTTTTCGCAATTCCGCCGCCCCGTTGCTGTCTCACGCGCATATAGTCGGCTCGCCGCTTCTTGTTTTCGCAATTCCGCCGCCCCCTCTTGCACGAAAGGTTCGGCCGGGGTGGCGAGCCAACTCCCCGCCGCGCGAGTTTAGATGCAGTGGGGGCGGCGGAAGGGAATGGCGGAGTGGCAAGCCACCTCGCATGCATGGCGACTCGATGATGATGATGATGATGATGATGCTACTGACGTTACGCACCATGAACATGATGGTATTTGCACGCATGTAATGATATGAGGAGGAGGAGGAGGAAAGGAGGAGGAGGAGGAGGGGGAGGAGCCCTGGCCCCCCCTGGTCCCACCTGGTCCCGCGTCCATCCTCCTCCTCCTCCTCCTCCTTCTCCTCCTCCTCCCCCTCCTCCTCCTTCTCCTCCTCCTCCTCCTAGCCTGCGTCTGCGGCGCGTTGTTTTCAGGTCCCCTCATTGCGGCGCGAGCCGTCAATGCTTCGCAGCTCGAGAGCACGGCCTCCTGGAGGCATGGAGCTGTCAGACTCCAGCCACGTGTAATCCCTGGGATTACATTCTAGGGCGCCGAGCATACCTTGCTCACGAGCCTGCCCCAAGCTTTCTTCGCCAGCGCGGGGCCCTTCTGGCCGAAGCCGTACCCGAAGTCCGAAGGGTTCTCCCACTCGATGGCCCGGGCCCTCCACTTCTTCCCCTTGAGGTCGGTCCACGCGTTTCAACCGTTGAACTGGAACACAGGGCGGTGCGCTGTCGGCACCCCTGGCCACTGAAGCTCTGGACGCTTCAAGCCCAGGTCGGCGACGTCGACGTCGTCCGAGCTGCTAGCGCCGAGCCCCTCGCTGGAGCGGCTGCGCTTTGGGGCTGGTGATGGCGTCGCTGCAGGCCGCTTCAGGGCTGCTGCCTTGCCCCCGCCCCGCGCGGCAGAGGTGGCCGCTTTGGGTTTCGACGTCTGGACCAGCGCCCCAGAAGCCGGCTTCTTCGAGGGGGTATTCGCCGCTTCGCCCTTCGCTGACTCGACCTCCGGGGGGTTCTCGGCCTCTTGAGGCTTCGCCGCAGCAGGCCTCCCCATGACGGGGTCGCCCACGGCCTTCGCCGCAGCAGGCCTCTTCATGGCGCCGATCTTCGAATCAACTGGCTCGGATGCCTCCGAGCGCTTCTGCCCCTTGTCGAGCTCCATCGGCGTCGCTGCCGATGGTTTCTTGCCGGCCGCGCCCACTAGCGGCTGGTCGTCTGAGTCCTGGGAGGCCATGTCCGCGTCGTCGGCCGCGGCCGCACCGACGTCCTGCAGGGGGGAACCCGCGTCGGGGCCCCCGTGCTTGTGCGGCGTCGTCTTCTCCTCGATCTTCTTGCGCTTGAGCACTGTGTTGAGCTCGTCTTCCATGACTCTGTGCAGGGCCGACTTCTGGTCGCGGTCGCTCATGCCCCACGTTCCCCATGGGGAGCCCGAGCTGCTGGGGGCGGCCACGCTCTCGCGGGAGCTCCCAGAGGCCGCCGCGACCTCCGAGAAAGCGCGGGGAGCGATCGGTGGGATCGCCGACTCGCCGCCCTCGGCGGCGTCGGCCCCATGGGCTGGCATCGCCTCGGCGATTGCCGCCAGCGCGGCGTTGGCCGTCGGCGGAACAGCGAGCCGCGCGCCCTCGACGGGGGCCTCGACGCTTTCCGATGACGCCGCTGCTGCTAGAGGCGCAGGGGGCCTACCACCCCAGAGCGCAGGCCCAGCCAGTGGCTGCACTGGCGGAGCCGGGGGCGCCAGCAGCGGCCCGGGCGCAGGCGGCGCGCCGAGGGGCGCGGGGCTCCACGCTGGGCGATAGGATGTTTGGTAAAACTGATGGATCTCCCCGTCCCCAGAACTGGCGCGGGCTTCCACTTGCGGTTCCCTTGCTCCTGCCCTTGCCTCTTGCTTGCCCTTTCTCTCTCCCTCTCTCTTCACCGCCGCTCCGCGGCTCAAGCCTTTCCAAGGCCAAGCTGGGGGTCGGCCTCAGTTGGCCTAAGGCCGGGCCCCGGAGGGGCCAGAAGACTCCCAGGCCTGGGTCCAGGCCTGGCAGGGGCGCCCGCGGCCGCACGATGCCGCGCCTGGCGCCGCGCGGCTGGTGGGCGGCAGCGTCGCCGCCCGCGGGCGCGCAGCTGCGCAGCGGTGGGGGGCCTGGGCGCCGAGCGGCGCCGGCTCACGCCAGCCGCGGAGCACCCAGGGGCGAGGTGGCATCCGTCGAGGCGGGGCCGCTGAGCCCCCCCGACGAACCAGTAGCCAGGCGCGAGCCCGCGCCGGCGCTGGCGCAGTGCCAGGCGGGAGCCGCGAGTGGCGCGTGCGCGCTGGAGCCCGCCCGGAGGAGCTGCCCCAAGGCCCAGACGCCGCCGCCGGTCGGCCGGCGCCGTGGGCGCGTGGCAGCCCTGATGCTGATCTTCGCGATGACCGTCGGGATCGCCGAGGCCGACGCCGAGGCCGAGTCCGCGTACTACGACGACAACGTGGACATGAGGGAGTTCTGGCTCGATGCGCCCGTGGACCCCTCGATGCACGCGGGCGCGCCGCCGGACAGGGTCTCCACTACCGGCGGGCGCGCTGCACCTGCAGGAAGCAGCGGAGGGGGACCGCCGCGCGAGCGCTCCGCGCCGCCGGCTGGGCCCCCTCCCCAGGACCCGACCCACCCACCCCCTGACCCTCCCGACGGGGATCCATCGTCCTGGATCAGAGGTTGGGGTCTTTTCGGTATCAGCTGGAAGGACATCGGCAACCGCACCTACTGGTTTGCCGAGGGGATGGGTGGGGGTACCTTCAGAGCCGTGGGGAGTTTCAGGTCTGCCTTTTCGACTCGCGAGGCAGGAGGTTGGCTTAGCTCAGAAGGTGGCTGGGTGCTCTACATGACGGACCAGATGGGCCTCACCCTGTTCGGCTCCGCCTGGCCGCTGATCGCCGGGCTCGTGGCGGTCTTCGCCGGCACCGGGACGGTCGCGCTCTTGGCCCACAGCCTGAGGACGCTCTTCGCGCCCTGCAGCTGGGCGGCTTGGACTTGCGGCTTGGTGCTGGCATGCTGCCCTTGCCCGAGGCGCCGCACGCCTGGCGAAGTCAAGCTCGACAAGCTGGTTCCGCCGGCGGCCCCGCCGCTCACCGACGTGGTGTGGCATGGGCCGACTACCGGGGCGGACCCGACGACTGACTGGTATCGGAAGAGCATCAAGGAAGGCCGGGGCTCCAAGCGCGGCCAGAACGACCTCTTGATCCGGGTGGACTACAGGGTTGCCCGGCTCAAGCTCAATATGAAGTCTCCTGAACGTATCAACCGCCAAGGATTGTGGGTGGAATACGATTCCGTGAAGGGCGCTAGCGACAAGAGCTTCCGGCGCGAGCTGGAGCAACGGGATCCTCGCTGGCTTCACCTGTGCCGCTCTTCGAGCTGTACTGGGTGCAAGGGGCGCGAGAACGAGCTGCATTGCAAGGAGTACGCGGCCCTCGACAACGAGGCCATCGTAGACCTCGGCGACTATTCGAGGTTCACACCCTGCCGGATCTTCGTCTGGCTCTGGAGGGGGACGGGTCTCGTCTACAAGTTGCTATTGTACATCCTCTCGTGGTGCTCATGTTGTGGGGCATGCCTCTGCCGCCGGCGCCGCCGCCGTCCTAAGTCTGGCGATGCGGAGCCTGGCGTGCAGGGGTCAGTGGCAAGACTACTTGACCAGGAGTCCGAGTCCGAGGTAGATGCCGAGGACAACCCTTGCGAGGCGGTGAAAGTGGGGCTCATGATCAAGGGTAAGATGCGCCCACTGGCTCCCGAGGGTTGTCGAGATGCGGCACGAGGGGACCCTACTGTGCTGCTGGTGGAGGACGGGCGGGCTTCGGACCTCCCTCTCCCGAGTGAGGGGAGCGCAACGGCCTGCCTCTGCGAGCACCACCGGCAGATCTACATGGTCCTGCGCTACGGCGAGAAGTGCTCTCAGGTGACCTGCTTCCGGGAAGCGGTGGGCATGGCCTCAGGGGTTCCTCTCTGTCTGCAACACCTTGGGGGTGACGCAGCCCGTGCAATACACGACAACCCAGCAGGAGTCGGGTTCTTCGCAGGACTACGGCGTCGAGCTCGGCGGAGCCCTGCAGCACGGAGCCGCACACCAGAGCGGGCAGCTGCCGCCCCAGCCAGGAGCCGCACTCCTGAGCGCACCGCACCCCCGCCCTCCGCGCGAGAGGCGCCTTCCAGCCCTGGCGACCCCGTCCCGTCGCCGGCTGGACCACCGAGCGCGCGCTTCGAAGCGCCGCCGGTTCCGGGCTGCCCCCCGCCGCCAACGCAGCCGCCTATGCCCCTTGGACAACATTTCATTCTACGGGCGAGGGTGCATTGGCCCGAGGGGGCGCAGTGGATGATTTTCAGAGGGAAAGCAGTCGATGCCGTCGCGGCCAGCACGGCGGCCGACTACTTCGACGGTGCGCTGGCGCTCGAGGTGGCAGACCCAGCAGGCGTCACCATCCGCTTCCTCGTAAAGCCCGACGGCGTCATCCGTGCGCCGTCTCCAGGACCCTCCGGACGCCTACCCGCAGGGTTCATCGAGGAGCTGCTCCACCACGCACCCCTGGGATGCGAGGAGCTCGGCATCGGCGTCTCGGCGACCAACGTACCCGAGAAGGTTTGGCACAAGCTGGCAGCTTGGCATGGTCTGCCCGTGGGTGGCCGAGCTGGCCCACTCAGCGAGGCACGCTGGCGGCTGCTCAAGGAGAAGGTGGTCGACCTAGTCAAGTGGCACCCTGAGGGGGGCGTGGCACCCAGTCCGAGCTTCGAGGCGCAGGCCACCGAGGCGGACGCCAAGCTGCGCAGCCATTGGCGGCGGCTCGATCGCAGCAGTTCGCCCCGGCCGCCCTCGGGGTCAACAAGAAGGAACTCTCGTTCGCCGTCAGCCGAGGGCGGGCGAGCAGCCAGCTCTGAGGCGCCCGCGTCAGGAGATAGTCATCAGGGAGATGAGGGAGGAGTCATGATGGCCTGCTACTTGGAGGAGAAGGCCCGTGGGTCAAGCGATGCGGCCGCTGTGCAGAGCGTGGCTGCTGGCTTCGGGGAGGAAGCCCAGCAGGTGCTCGCCGGCCTCATCCGACATGCCCGATACCTCAAGCAGCAGACGAATGAGCCTGAGGAGCTCGCACGGCTGGATGGGCACATTGGCAGCTGGGAGGTGCTCCAGCAGGTGCCCTCGCGACCGCAGACCCCCGAGGCATCGCCTAACAGCCTCCGAGAGCTCCTCAAGCTCTCACCCGAGCACCACCGCTCACAGGGGCCGCCGGCCCCCACGGCCGACAGCGCGCCCCAGCTTGAAGCACACCCATCACTCTCGCCAGCGGTCGTCCTGCCGGCCTTCCCCGTCGGACAACGGGACGCCGGCCTCCCAGCTACCACGGCTGGGTTGGGCCCGGTCGTCCGCCCCCAGGCGCCGAACATCAGGTCCCTGTTTTGCTACGACCAGCACGTCAGTGACTTGGGCCTGCCTCCAGGTTTGACCACAGCACCGGCACGCTACGCTGCTGGGGCCCGAGAGGACAGTGGAAGTGCCGACCCATTCGGCCTCGTGCAGCCCGGGGCAGCGCTGGACGCGAACACCGCCAGGATGCTCCACGCGTTGGAAGGGGTTGCCAACGCCCGGCAGGGCGACAAGGCAGCCCCGCGTGGGACAGTGGCGGCGCTGGGACGAGCCGAGGAGCTGGACGTCTACCTGGCGCGCGGCTGCGGCCAGCTGACCGTGGAGGTCTGCGACGAAGTCCTCGGACGCGAGCTGTTCTACGCTCTGCGCCGGACCTGCGAGCAGAACAAAGCCCTCATGCTCGCCGTCGAGACGCCCACCACGGTGTCCAACCGGATCGCAATGGCATGCGCCTCGCTAAGCTTCGGCGGTAGCAGCCTGGACAACCTGGCTCCGTGGTCGGCGTCTGTGGCGGACTTCCCGACCTGCAAGACGATCGCGTTCGACAGGTACAGCGCGCCACACGACACCAAGCTGGAGCCCCGGCCCAGGGCCCCCGTGGTCTTCGACCAGTGGAAGCGGCAGGCCCAGAACATGACCAGGTTCTTCGGGCTTGTCTTCGGGCGGGAGCACGTCAAGGAGCGTCTGGACTGCCTGGAGACTCTCGCACGGGAGTGTGAGAAGGACGACCACGCCTTCCCGCCCAAGTTTGTCTACGAGTTGTGGGAAGAGCTGTGGGCGACCTGGTGCGAGAGGCTCCGAGACAAGAAGCGAGGCCTCCTGCGCATGCTGCAGACGGACAACCCCAGAAAGGAGGATCTCAAGATGGTGGCCTTCGCTCCCAGGCCGGACGGACGCCCAGCGCTCGTCTTCCCTAACGTCTTCGACCTCGAGTCCCCCACAGGCTATTATCAAGAGGTCGTACGCCCGCGACAGCAGCGCTACCTTCAGACCGTTCTCAACGACTCGATGCACGGGGTGCGGGGCGCCCCGGGCAAAGCTGGGGAGGTCCGAGGAGAAGGAGAAGAACCCGCCGTCGAGCCTCAGGAGCAGCGAGCTGGCGCCACCCCCAAGAGGAAGCCCAAGGCCAAGGCCCAGCCGAAGGCCAGCTCCGCACGGGCTGCGTACCCCGCGGGCAAGCGGCTGAACGCCCAGGAGATCAAGCTGTCAGTCCGGCATGCGCCCTGCGACAAGCAGGGCAAGCCGCTCTGCTGGGACAACTCGACCTGGATAGGCTGCAAGAAAGGAACTGCGGGGTGCTCGCATTTGCACGAGCTTATCAAAGGGCTGAAGGACGTGCACTGGACCGTGCAGTGCCAGCTCCTCAGGCGGGGAGGGCTCCGCAACGCCGCCAAGATTGACCCGGCGTCGGTCAACGGGAGAATTGCACAGCTGAGGGCCCAGGCGAAGACCGAGGCGGACAGCAAACGGGCTGCAGGCGCTAGCGCGGCAGAGAGCCAGCCTTCCAAGACAGGTTGGGCGCCACCCGACGAGTACGCCGAGGTCCAGTGCACCGAGCTGGAGTCCGAACTTAGAGAAGCCGCTCAGGGGCCTGATGCGACCTGGCTCGAGGACCCGAGGGCCGACAGCCCGGCCCTGATCGGGACGAGTGTCTGCGCAGACGAGGGAGCTCTGGCCCAGCAGAAGCTGCTCGAGGCCGTCCAAGAGAGCGGGGCACTCGACTCCGTGAGCCACGCCAGTGACTACATGCGGTCGCACGTCTTGGCGCGTCTCGCGTGCGCCCGCGGGCGCGGAGAGGAGCTTTCGGTCGAACAGGTGCTCCTCGAGGCGACGAGCCAAGGCGGACCCACCTTGGCCGCCGAAGCGAGCGAGCTGCTGGACCGCCTTGGAGCGAAGGCTGGCAACCTGGGAGCCGACCCCGATGTCATCATAACGCCAGTGAGGTGGGACGCTGAGAAATCGGTAGGTCAAGGCTCCGTCACGGTGCAGGGCCATACTTGGCGCTACCTCGACTACCAGGACCAGCTGCCTTTGGACGAGTGCATCGCCAAGCGGTTACAGGTGGCCGCCGGTGTTTCAGAGGAGCGGCAGTGTCTCCCACTTCACCTGGCAGCCGCCAAGCTTTGGGTACATCTGGAGACTCCACCCGATGCCCAGCAGGTCAAGGACCTGGCCCTCGAGATCCGCAGGGACCTCCTGGAGAAGGCTACCGACGCAGCCGCAGGTCTCGCCGACGCTCCACCCTGGATCTCCCCCAGGGAAGCCGAGGTCCGGATGCACATACACGACGCAGTGCATCGCGACCACGACAAAGATTTCCGTTGCGTCGCCCTCTTCCCATGCGAAGCCTTGGAGGAGGTGGTGCTTAGAGTATGGCGTGCCGACCACTGGGGTCATTTGGATATCGATACGGTCCTCCCCGTGGGAGAGCCCAAGCAAGAGTGCCACGTGATTATCCATCGCGGGCATATGCGTGTCCTCCACCCACCGCCCGGAGCCGACGGCCGGCGGGTAGCAGACGAGCTCATCCGCACCTGGGCCACGAGCGGGAAGGACCTCAAGGAGCTCCCCACCATGGGCTGGGAGACGTACCTCGCCTCGGAGGAGGATGGCAGCCCGGTGGTGGCCAGCAAGCCCCCCCCATGCCAACATTGCAGAGCCTTGGCAGCACAGCAGCAGCAGCGTGGGAGAGCCGCCGGCGGTGTCACCGCCGCGGTCGAGCTCCCCACCGAGGTGGAGTGCCCAGACTTCGGGGACTTGGAGCCCCTGCGATTGAGGCCAGCGTTCGCATGGGGGCTCAGGACGCGGGAGATTTTCGCCGGGACTGGGCGTTGGACGCAGGCCATGAAGGATGCGGGCATCGCCACCAGCGAGTCTGTCGAGTACTTCGGGCAGCCGTTGCTCGGCAAGGACCCCCGGCCACAGTTCGACATACGCGACCCACTGGTACGAGAGCGCCTGTACCAGGAGTTCAGCGCGCCCCCTGGGCCCGACGAGGCCAACGTGCTGCAGTTCGCCCCACCTTGCGTGAGCCATTGCCCCTGGCAGTTGGCGGCAGGAGGGACGAGGACTTTCGAGTGCCCAGATGGAACCGGGGAACGGCAGATCGAGATCGATGGCAACATATTCGGGGAGTTCGCGTGCATCGGGGCGAAGAGGGGCTACGAAGCAGGACGAGAGTTCCTTATCGAGTCGTCGGCACGGGATGGGCGGTACCCCAAGCTGTGGGATCGCCCCTGCATGCGGGCCTTGATGCGTACGACAGGAGCCCGGGTTCTCGCCATAGACATGTGCGAGTGGGGGCTTGCACCGCCGGACGAGCCACAGCATCGGTATCAGAAGCGGACCTGGTGGTTGGCATCACTTGGTCTCTACCCTTATGCCTTGATTCTCGCCAGGAGGTGCACGGGCCATCACACGCACCGCACGTTGGAGGGCGGCCTACCGTATGATCTAACGGACGCCCAGGTGGAAGCCTACAACCTTGATGCTCGCACGCGGCTCAGCAAAGCCGAGGCCAGCGAATTGATCAACCTCAGCGCCAAACTGAGCGAAGCCGGCGAGTACTACGGCCTCGGCAACGACGGGGTCACCGTCACACTGCCCCCGGACGACAAGCTGATCCGCGTGAACCAGCTCATCGCGCGAGCTGCCCCAGACAATTTCCACTGGGCGAGGATCGATTTCCGCACCAAACGGCACTACTCCGCCTTGCCGGAGAGCCAGTGGGCCCTCTACTTCGGCAAGACCCCCGAGGGTGAGCTCCGCTTCACCCTCGGCAAGCAGGCCCCGTCCAACCTGGAGGGTGGAGGACGTGTTCCCAGCGGTACTCCCCAGCTCAGTGCAGCGGTAAAGGGAGAGTTGGGAAGCGCAGGCTTCGGGCTGGGATTGCGGGGCATGCGGAGGACCCAGCACGCAGGGCAGTATGCACCGCGGTTGCGCGCTGCCTGGGCAGCCGTGCTCAAAGCAGCGGCTGCCGGCACCGCCCCAGAGAAGCTGGAACAACAGATTGCCGCTATGGATGCCGAGGCGCGGGCTTTGGAGGAGAAGTTGGAAGACAAGGTGGCGCGGGCCGGGCGCTATGACGCCCTGGAACAAGACCCCCCCCCCTCTTTTCAGCCTCCGACCTGTGCGGGAGAGGGCGGCGGTACCGCAGATGGGGCCACCGACGAGTACGAGCATAGCGCGAAATGCGGCAGCCTGGAGCAGAGCGCCAACACCTGCTGCCTACCTCATTCGATATGGGGAAGCTCAATGGAGGTCGAATTCGAGGGGGGCTCAAAGGGCCACCAAGAAGGTGGTCATTCAAAGGACGACTACCTGGAGGGGAACGAGGCGGAGGCGGATGGCCTAAGCTCAAAGGGCGAAGGCCGGGGTGAGGAAGAGGTGGAGGTGGAGACCGACGGCGAGCCAACCATAACCACATGGGGTGGCGACGAGAAACGTGGTGGCAGACGAGGTGGCAAGCGAGGGGGCTGGAAGCGCAACAAGGCGCGCAAGCGTGAAGCACGCGAAGCTGCTGCTCGCGGAGGTGGCGGATCTGGCGGAGGCGGCGATGATGACGGCGACGGGGACGAAAGCCCCGAGGAGGAAGAGGAGGAGAACCGCCGCCAGAAGAAGGCGAGGGAAGCCGAGGACGAGGCGTCGCGGGCCAGCCCGGTGCGGGTCTTCGTCCCGCAGCAGGGGGACCAGTGGGTGTTGCTCAAGGGGGGCCCGTTCGAGGCTGGAGAGGTTAAGGCAAGGTTAAGGGTCGCCGAGTCACTGTCGGGGGGCTTCTTCGACGCCGACCAGTTGTACCTCTTCGAGTACACGGAGGACGACGACACTGCAGGGGCATATGGGCCACCTCTCGACGACGAGGAAGCGGTGCGCCCCGGCGAGAAGTTGCTGCTGTGGGCCACGCTGAAGCCGCCCAAGGAATGGACCACTTGGAGCCCCCGGTGGAACCGGGACCAACAACCCGCACCTGGTGCCACAGCCCAGGAAGGTCAGCGGAGGGTCACGGCCAGGATTGCTGATAGAGCGGCAGCAGCAGCAGCAGCGCCGGCAAGGCCGAGTGGGGCCGCAGCGAGCTCAGCAACCGGCAGTGGCCGCCAGCCAGCCCCAACGTTCAGCGAAGTGGCGGCAGCAGCAGGCGGCGCCCGAGCGAGCTCAGCACCCACGTCCAGCGGTGGCACTTCGAGGAGTTCAGGCGCTTTGATGCGAGTTGAGGAACAGCTTGCTGAAGCTCAGGGGCAGCATGCCCGAGCAGCGAGCGAGGGCGGCGACCAGGAGCTGAGCGCAGCGCGCGTGGTAGGACAGCTGGAGATCAGGCGCAACGAGGTCCAGGCCCGCCGCGCTGCCCGGCTCGAGCGAGGCGCGCCGGCGGGAGCGCGAGGACCAGAGGGCCTCCAGCGCACCCCCAGAGCCCCACAGCCCACAGGCACCCGCGGGGGCCCCTCCTCCGCCCGAGGCCGAGGAGGACCCAGAGACCACCTCGGATGAGATGGGACGCCGGGTTGCCGAGGCGCACCCGGGCGTAGCCTGCCGTGGGGGGGTCCACAAGTGCAACGCTGCTCGACGATTCGTCAAGAACTTCAACGACGTGCGGAGGGGTGGCAAGAGCTACGACCTGCAGCATGCCGATATCCTGTATCTGAACGGGATCGGGCAGATCAGCGACGTCCTGATGCAGGCATATCCCGGGGCCGACCCGACGGATCCATCCCTGCCGCCGGAGCCTCGCCAGCTCGGCGAGATCCTGGCACGCTACGTGGAGGAGCATGAGACGTTGAAGCTCAAGATGACGAGCTTAGGCATTCCACGGGACGAACAGGCCGGCGGTGGAATCTTGGACCCCATCTACGTCGCGACTGAGAAGACTTACGCCGAGGAGTACGAGGGTCGGGATGTCCCAAGCGCTCGCAGCCGCAGCCGCCGGCGGAGCGGAGGAGCAGCCTCATCTGGGGGCATGAAGCCCCCCGGGGGCGCGCCCGACGACTCAGAGTCATCTGCCTCCGAGACGATGGCTCCTGGCACCCGAGGCCGGCTGCGAGCGAGGTCGCCCCAGGAGGAGAGACGGGGGCGCGGCTCCGCCCCGGACCCGAGGGATCCGGGGCGTAGGTGCGGAGGCCCTGAGGTGCCGCCGGCGGACACCCGCCGAGGCGCGCACCAGAAGGGCTGTGCGGAGGCACACCGGGACGAGAGTCGATCAGCGCCGGCGACACCCCGGCCTGGCACCCCCGAGGCCAAGGAGTACTTGCACTGGTGCCTGGAGCACGCCGAGTTTGCTCCCGAGCTGGTGAAAGAGGTGACGGACCTGGGGAACCGCCTGCTACTCGCCGCAGGGAGCGTGGAGGCAGCAGCAGCGAGGCTCCGCGAGGAGCGGGAGCTCGTTCTCGGGAACCCGCTCGGGGGAGTGCTCGACCCCGAGTTCGGCGAGGCGCTCGAGGAGGATCACCGGCTGTACCTCCAGGAGATGGCGAGCAAGGGCGTCCCCGTACGGAGGCAGCAGCCCAGGCGCCGGACTATAGCCAAGCCCCACGCCTCCGCGAGGGACCATGCGCTGGAGATGTACGCCAAGGCCTGGAAGGACACGTCCTACGGCGCCGTGCTCTGGGCCACTCCGGAGGCCGAGGCCGCCCTGTCCGCTTCCGAGCTCATAGAGAGCCCATCAGGGCGCGTGCCCAAGATGTTGCCGGACCGCACGGTGAGCAGCGAGGGACGCCCCATACATGATATGAGGGTAGCCAATGGAGACTCGCCCAAAGAGCTGCATGCGCCAGCGCTCCAGCCCAAGCACGAAGCCCTTGTGCGCCTGTCGCTCTGGTGGTCCGCACGCCACCCGGGCGTTCCGCAGGTGATAGCCAAGCGGGACGTGTCGCGGGCCTTCAAGTGGCACTGGGTGCGAGACGAGGACGTGGCCGAGTTTGGCACCTCCCTCCCCGGCGACGCCGTGGGTCTGACCACGCGCGTGATCATGATCCATTGCGTGATGGTCTTCGGGTGGTCGGGGTCGCCGGGCGAGTACGTGGCGTTCGCCTGGAGTGCCAAGTGGGACCACGAGCGGCGCCGCCCACCAGACCCAGCGGTCAACGACACAGTGCGCTGGTCGTCCAAGTGGCTGATGGACGACGGCGTCTTGGTCGAGCCGCTGGTCGGCCTTCGGCCCTGGCTCAGCGCAGCCGACTGCGACGCGAGCATGCGGCGCGTCTGGGGCAACGACGCGATCAACGTCGACAAGATGGCAGAGGAGGGCACCTTCCAGGCAGAGCAGCTGGTCTGGGGCCTACACTTGGATGTGGACAAGCAGCGCTCGAGGCTCCCCGAGCCCAAGTGCGTGAAAGCCGCCCACCTCTTGGCGATCGACGAGCTTCGCTATGGATGCCGACGGGTTCCCATCAAAGTCGTCCAGGAGCTGAGGGGGTCGGCCCAGTTCTGGGTGGCTACGCAGCCGGCCATCAAGCCCGAGCTGCCAGTCATTGACCGCCTCCTCGGCGGTGGGCTCAGCGCAGCCTGGGCGGAACCCCGAGGTAGCGCTGAGGAGGTCGCCCTTGCCTGGGACGAGTGGGATCAGACCCTCGAGCTGCTGCGAGTGCTCTTCGACGCACCCGAGGCCTGGGCGTCCACTTTCGAGGCGAGCTTCATTTCCTGTCTAGGGCCGCGCGAGCGCCTGGCACTCCCAGGGGCCGCCGCCCGGACGAGATGGACTGGGGGGGACGCAACCACGACGACCATCGGCAGCATCGACTGGGGGCGGGCAGTGGCCGGCAGCAAAGCGATGCCACCTCACTACATGGCCGTGGACGCCGCCCCGCTCCTACGCCAGCTGGAGGACGTGCTGAGCCACCCAGGGGCCGAGAAAGATTGGGCGATCGCCATCGTGGAGCTGCTCGCGTTTGTAGCCCTAGCTGCCACTAGAGGTCGCGAGTGGCAAGGCGAGCTGGTCTTCTACGTCACCGACAACATGAACGTGCGGTCGTGGATTTCGAAGAGGCGGCCCAAGCACCCACTGGCACGGCACCTCATTCGCCTCGTCCAGCGCCTGGGGGCTTGCTACGGGTTCAGCACGACCGCGCTGTACATACGCACTTACCACAACGACATCGCGGACTGGCTGTCGCGGGAAGAGGCCAAGAAGGTCCACTCCGAACTTCTTCGCAAAGGGTGGACCCGTATTGAGCCGCCCGAGGAATGGGGGAAGATGTTGGCCGAGGCAAAGGAGCACCTCCTGCGGCTACCTGGAGAAGATGGGCCCATTGCGGAGTCAGCGCTCCAGCATCGGGCGCTGAGGACCCCAACAGCGGTGCCTCGCAACCTCGCCCTCACAGGGCGCCGGGGCCTCGAGCTGGGAAGCCCACTGGGAACTTACGGGCGAGCCTGGGAGCAACTCGGTGGCGAGCTGACCACGGGCGACTCCACAGGGGTGGACTGGATCATGTGCTCGCTGTCTCTGGACCCGAAGGGCTTTGAAGTCGAGAAGTTGGCATCCTCAGTTACCAGGGCGAGGCCACAAGTTGTCGTGGTCGACGCCCCGGGCAAGCTCGACCTGACCCGCGTGGTCAAGGTACTGCGCAAGTTGGGATACCGCGCGTACGATCTGGAGGTCGTCTGCACCCACTACGGCGACATGACAGCTCGAGCTCGGAGCCTGATCGTGGCGGGCAAGGGGCCAGCGGGCGTCAGCCTGGCGGGCATGCGCATGCCGCCGGCGCGCCGCTGTCCCCATGGAGTGAAGCACGCGCTGAAGGACAAGCCCAGCGAAGGCTGTCACCACTGGCTCGACGACGAGGGGAGCGTCACCTGGGACCCTGCAGCCCGTGGGGGCTCCGACCCTACAATGCCCGAGGGCATCGGCCACATCAAGATCGCCGGCACCAAGCATCTGGTCTGCTCAGTCGACGGCCCGATCGGCACGGTTCGCTGGCCCGCGGAGGGCCCGGGCGGACCGGGAGGAACCCTGATCCACGTCCCAGGACGCAGTGGCGGGCGCATCAGGGCGCTGTCGCCGGAAGAGGTTTGGATCGTGCAAGGGGGCGACGAGGAGTCGTGGGTGCAGCGACGAGCCCGAGGCGACTCCGAGGCCACCCTGATGCGAGAAGCGGCGAGGTCCCTGCCGCCAGAGACGGCGAGAGCTGTGCTTGGATCGGCTGCGGACGCACTGTCGCAGACCACCCAGCGGGCAGGCGGCTGCCACGATCCCGCAGAAACGGCCGCCTGGGAGACAACCCGACGGTGGCTCAGGGCATGGGCGCGGAGCGAGCTCCAGGTGAAAGCTGACAGGCCAGAGGACAGCCAGCATGCTGGAGTACTGAGCGACGACGTCCATAAAGCGAGGCGCAAGAGCCAGGGCGTCCGCTTCAAGGCCATCGAGGAGGACCTCGTGCGGGGCCCCGAGCCCCCCCCCGACGCGGAGGAGGTGAACCTGGACGCAGTCGTCAACATCCCCAAGAAGCGGCGGAAGAAGAGCCCCAACCGGGGCAAGAAGGTGGAGACCCAGGGCCTGGTCAAGCCGGTCGCCCTGGGCCGCGCTCGGGCCTCCATCGCCCTGCCGGACCACCCGATGCTGGGAGGGGACGACTACGGCCGGTGGATCGAGGAGCAGAAGCGTGAGGCGCTGATGCTGCGACTGTCCGAAGGAACCCGCGCTGGCTACGAGACCGGCTGGAAGCAGTGGCAGAGCTTCAGAGCAGCCCAAGGGGAGTCGCCCTGGCTGGAGGGACGCGACCGCGAGGAGCGACACGCCAACGAGGAGGCACTGTTGGGCTTCGTCATCGTGTTGGCTAAGGTGCTGAAGCGCACGGAGGGTACGGTAAAACAGAAGTTGTTCGCAGTGCGCTTTGCCCACCTCGTGGTCGGGTACCCAGATCCTCTACTCCACCGAGGCCGCCTTTGGTCCACGCTCGCCGGCCTCCGGAGAGGCCAAGGGCCGAGCGGGAGGAAGCGGCCAGTGACGCCTCGCATGCTCCTGTGGCTTCAGGGCTTCCTGAAGGACCAGTCGGACCTCTCTGAGGCGGACACCGCTGTCCTGTGGGCCGCTGTGGCGGTGGCCTTCTTCTTCATGTTGAGGGCGTCCGAGTACCTGGTCCAGCCCGGGAAGAGCGCGTTGTGCGTGGAGTGGACGTCACGGGCCGCAGTGGTGACAACAAGCCCTGTGCCTTCAAGGACGCGGTGGAGGCGGTGCTCCACATCACCTCCTCGAAGACCGACCAGTACAACGTGGGGTGCGTACGAAACCAGTACGAGACGGGCACATCATTGTGCCCCGTGGCAGCACTCCGCCAGCTGGAGCGGCACTACCCGCAGAGGCTGCGAGGGAGCGAGGAGGAGCTCCCACTCTTCCGCTGGGCGAGCGGAGCGCCCATCCGCCGCGAGGAGGCGCAGCACTACCTGACGATCGCAGGGCTTGCCGCCGGGCTGCGGAAGGATGAGATCGGCTCGCACAGCCTCCGCATCGGGGGCGCGACAGCGATGTACCACGCCGTGGACGACTTGCAGCGCGTCAAGCGCTTCGGGCGCTGGGCCTCCGACAGCTTCCACGGGTACCTGTGGGAGAGCCACGAGCCCATGCGCGGCATCTCGACCAACATGGCGACGGATGTGTCCGAGCTCACGGCGCCGCCGGCCCATGGGGCCGAGGGCGCGCGCCGTGCAGGCAGGAGCCCGACACCGCCTTGGCCCAAAGCAGCGCTGACCATGACGACGCTCGCCGCTACGGCTGGCAGCGCAGACGGCTACGTGCTCAAGGTCAGCCCGATGGAGAGTCAGAACCTGCTGATCCTCGTGCTCCCGGTCGGCTTGGGAGCTTGGGCGATGGCGGCGGGAGTACTCCTGGCAGCCGCGCTGCTGAGCGCTGCATGGCGGCGCGAGCAGCAGCGAAGGCGCAGAGGAGCGGCCCGCGGGCGCGGCAGCGGCTGCAGGATCCGCGCCCCCTGCGCAGGCATGCTGTGCGCCGCGCTGGTGGTGACGGCGCTCACGACAGCAGCCGGAGAGGTACAGAGCCGAGAAGTAGCGACTGTTGACGGCAAGGCCCAGGGGGCCATGCTTCACTGGGAGCCGCAGACGGGCACGGTGGCGATCATTGTCCCGGTGGAGACGGCGATGAAGGTGGGTGCCACGATCGCAGTGCTGCTTGCAGCAGGCATCGGGGTGATTGGTGGCTGCTGCTGCAAAATGGCCAAGGAGGACGAGGGTAGGCAGAGGCCAGCCGTGCAGCAAGCCGCCGTGCAGCAGACGCCCAAGGTGCATAAGCCTCCCAAGCAGCCGCAGAGGACGTTTTGCGACGCAGGGGTGATGGGCCCAGTGCACTACAACGGCGCGAGGTACGTGCACGAGACCCAGGGCTTCCGCCGGGCCAACGAGGTGACGCGAGAGATGGCCCCGCCAGGGCACCGCGGGTCACCAGGACGGCCCCGTGGAGGAGAGCAGAGGCCGCACCGTGACTAGGGTGCGGGCTGCCGCCGGCCAGCAGCCGAGCGGGCAGCAGAGGTCCGCCGCCGGCAACCGCCGTGCGAGCGGCCACGTGGCGCCGGCTGAGTTCAGCCTGGCGCCCGCATCAGCTTCGTACTTACGAACGGCTGGGCGCGCGCCGCGGCCAGGCTGCCCGTGGGCAGGCCGCCAAGGAGGCAGCAGTGGCGGCTTCGAGGAAGCGCCGGCGGCTAGCCCAGCCAGGGCTGCCGCGCGGGGCGCGTGGGAACCACCGCCGCCGGCATACGCCGCGCGGGCGGAAGCGCGGCGCCGGCTGAGCTCAGCCTGGCGCCCGCGCTCAACTTTGCGCTTGCGAGCAGCTGGGCGCGGCGCGGCAGCAGCTGGCGCCTGAGGGCAAGAGCGCCGGCCGGCCCGGCCACCGGCAGCGCCGTCATGGGGGACGGCGGCGGCGGCTACGGGGGCGCCGGCAGCCAGCCCAGCCAGGGCTGCTGCCTAGGGCGCACGAAGAACCACCGCGGGCGCCGGCGGCCTGCCGCCCTGCGCCTGCGGACCCACCTTGCTGGGCAGACGTGGCGGCCTGCTGCGGATGCCAGGACTGTTCTACGCCGACAAGGTCGGCGGCTACGCGTCCCACTACAGCCAGTTCGGCGTGGTGGAGCGCTCGCAGGGGGAAGGAGGCGGCGTGGCCCGCTGCGCGTGGCCAAAGACGGCGCCGGCGCGTGGAGCGCCGGGCGCCGGCACAGGGAGCGGCACGGCCCCTTTGGCAAAAAGGGTCGTCGTCATCATCTGAGCCGTGCACGTCCCTCTTTCCTCCCTCTTGAGCCCCTGCCTACTAGGCTCAAGAGGTTTTAGTTTACCAGTGCTGCTTGAGGGGATATCTAGGATGTTTGGTAAAACTGATGGATCTCCCCGACCCAGAACTGGCGCGGGCTTCCACTTGCGGTTCCCTTGCTCCTGCCCTTGCCTCTTGCTTGCCCTTTCTCTCTCCCTCTCTCTTCACCGCCGCTCCGCGGCTCAAGCCTTTCTAAGGCCAAGCTGGCCCACCCTGGGAGCCCTGCAGGGCTCCCTACCCGCCCTTTTCTGGACTTTTACAACGCCGCCGGGTGCTACAGTGCCTCGGCGGCGCGGCGCGGCCCGCTGCGCGTGGCCAAAGACGGCGCCGGCGCGTGGAGCGCCGGGCGCCGGCACAGGGAGCGGCACGGCCCCTTTGGCAAAAAGAAGGGTCGTCGTCGTCATCTGAGCCGTGCACGTCCCTCCTTTCCTCCCACTTGAGCCCCTGCCTACTAGGCTCAAGAGATTTTAGTTTACCAGTGCTGCTTGAGGGGATATCTCTGAGATCGCGAGAGGCTGCCTCGGCCCCTGCTGAGGGAAGATCGCGATGTTAGCCTGCGCGACGCCTCTCGCCTGGCTGCGCGGCTGCGCCGCGCCCATCTGCCTCCTCGCGGTAACGATGCCCGAATGGGACTGGCGAGCAGGCAGCTGGACGCGCAAGCTGATCCGCACGCCCGCGATCGGGGCGACGAAGCCTGCAGACGTTCGAATGGCAGTAAAAACAAAAGGGTGAGTATAAGGAGGAAAGGAGAGGATGAGGATGCTAAACGGGAAAGGGGGCGACATGTCAGCATGATCGCGTCTTCCTTCTCCCCCCGATATCTCCCCCCCCCATCCCACCCTCTTGATGTTTGGTTTGGCCACCGGGCTGCGTCGGAAGAGCGCGAGCGATTGTATGAGGGCGTGCTCGTCTATGCGATTGGCCGTTGGGTGGCCGTCGCATTCGGTGTAAGCCCTGCGATACAACTCTGGCTCCGCCCGCTCCAACTCCCCATGGTCCACGGTGAGCCTCGAGATCCGATGGTGGTGCGGCATCCTGGGGGGAATTCCTTTGGCATGATCCCCTGGCCCACCTCCCACCTTCCCCCATCCTTGTGTTTTCTGCCAGGGGCGCGAATCAGCTCGCCCCCCTCCTCAATTGTCCTCTGGCGCGTTCGAGGCAGGATTTCAGGTTGAAAACTTTGGCCCCGGAGTCCTCGGCGCCCTCGCCCTGATGCCCCTCATCATCGCCTTGAGACCTTTCAGCACCTGAAAGGCAGCATCGCACGTCACGGAGGCCATGTCGACTCGGCCGCAGATGAATAGTAGGGCAGTCAGGTGGACGTAGGAGGGTTCATTTGGACTCGCCAGGCCCAGTTGCTCCAAGAAGTCCCCAATCACTTTGAGCTTTGAGGCGCGTGTCATGTTGTCGTCCTGAATCGCATCCCAGACGCGTGGGGTCAGGTAGTGGTGGATGTTCATGATGTCGGAGTTGCGCTGGGCCCTTAGGGCCGTCGGGTTGCCGAGGTCGCTGATGGCAGTGACGAGCTGGGCCCTCGAGGGCCCGTCGAGCTGGCTCGCTGCGACCAGGTGGATGCACCTCGCTGCCTGCTGCGGTTGGATCTGCTGCGCCCGGGCGATCTGGTTCATGAGGGTCGCGAGCACAGTCGCGCAGCGTTCCCTGAACTCTGCGGGATTTACTTGGGTGACCAGAGCGTTGAGTAAGTCGAGTTGACCTTGCAGCATGGTCGGAAAGTCCATGGCCCCGAAAGTCGTTTGGAATTGTCTAAGACAGGCAATGCAGGGGCGAGCCCTCTGCGTTGGGCGAGCCCAGACACTTGAGCCCCAATATATCAGCGGAAGAGTGGCATCTACGAGCGCGGCGCGCAACCTATGTGGTGTCAGCTGTGTGGCGCTTGCTATATTGTGTCATCTACGTTCTCTGCGTTCTCTGCGTGGCGTTAGCTATGTGGTGTCATCTACGTTCTCTGCGGTCTCTGCGCGCAACCTATGTGGTGTCATCTACGTTCTCTGCGTGGCGTTAGCTATGCGGTGTCATCTACGCGTTGCAGAAAAGCGAAACCATCGTGGCGCAATCTTCGTGGCCCAACCCCGAGGCCATTCTAGCCGAGACGCGTTTTCAGAAATGTTCAAGAAACCTTTCAAAATCCAACCCCGAAGCCCATCCGAGATATGTCTGAAATATTATAAACAACATGTACTCTCGGATCCAGACCAACAGAGAACGCATTGTCAGACAGTTATTCGGAACATGCCAATCCAGCATATCAGATTTCGAATTCGGGGCAGGGGTGGAGGTAAAGAGAAAAGGATGCAACAAAAGATGTCGATGAGTCAGGATGGCTGACGGTTTTATCAAGACATGCGCGATGCAGGCCGCTTGCGAGCGGGCTTCTCTTTGGAGCCAGCGGCCTTCCCACGGCCACGCAACATGCCTGAGAACGCGGTCGCAGCTAACAGTGCTTCCCGAGCATCTTGGAGGCTATCTTCTGTGGGCCACGATTTGAGATCGATGGGGGACTCGCCGATCGATTTCAGGAACGGGTGCAAATTCGCCGTGATGGGGGGTGGTGGGCACGCGTTGCCAGCCGCAAAGAGGCGTTGAGCACGCGGCACGTGAAGCACGATATCAGGAGGGAACCCTTGTGCTGCCATCCGTTCGGTCGCCCGGGGCTTGCGGAAGAATTCCCGCTCGTTATGCGCAGTCCGATTGTAAATGTCGCGAGCGCTCATGATGAACAAATACATGTTTTTCGTTGTCAATGTCGGGAACCCGTTGATCGTAATCTGTTGCTTGAACACTCGGCAAGGCGCCCTGTCAACCTGCGTCACCAAGACGTCGTCCATGTGGACGTCCCCCTCGCAAATGAGCCTCATGATTTTGTTTTCATAAGATCTCAGGTTGCGTCGCTGTTGCTGGGTAAGTTCGCTGCGAGGCGTGTGCGGAAATGGGCCCAAGATGTCCCGAAGCTTCCTTCTGCCCCAACTCGATAAACAAGGTGGAATTTCGACGGAGAACGTCCTTCGGAATCCTCTCAAGAACACGCGGATGCGACTCTGTGGCAAGAGGTGCTCATTAGCGTTGAGCGTCACGACCTGCGTCTGCGATGTTTCCGCACCCTTTTGGTGAATTTCCGTTGCGCCCTTTCCCCCCATGCATCCCCGCCCAGATTCCTGACCCCCTTCAGCGGTTTCTGGGGCCGCCCTGATCCCCGGGAATGGTATGTGGGCGCGGCTCTATCGCAGCCGATTTTTCGCGAATGACCTCCCAGGTGAACTCGTTGCACACGAGCCGCAACACCTCGAGAAATCTATGCATGACTGGTTCCCGCCCTTGCACGTCATGGGGCACCCCGATTACGTTTTCTAGCATCACACCGATGAGCCCGCCAGCTTTGATCAAATAAATGCACCATTCAATCACTCTGAGAAATACTTTGCCGCGATGATCGCCTAGAGATTTGTTGGCCCCTAGGGCCGACCAGCGCGGGCATGGCCACGCTCGCGATGCCCCCCGCAACGCGGCCAAGATGCAATTCTGCAGCGATGCTGTCGACGCCTTGGCCGAGTTCCTGCAAATGTGCGCGCAAGTAATCGTACTACCCAGGTTCCAGATCATAGCAGTTTATCGCGTCGGCACCCACGCCCATGCCGAGCATCGATTGACCGCATCCGTGAATGCCCGCGCATGGGCTTGCAACAGCAATGCGCCTTCCCAGGGAAGGCAACGATGTGAAGTAGTCTGCCCAGGAAGGAAGTGGAGGCGTCATCCCCGCATCTCTCGCGAATGCGTCCTCTGGGGCTCTGTAAGGTGCGCGGGGGGGAGGTGATGGTGGTGGCGGGAGTTCCCTGAATCCCCGCGGGGCTCTGGGCTTCTGGGCCCTGGATTTTCTGACCCCGGGAGAGGGTTTTCAAGAGGGGGCGGAGGGAGGGGGCCAGAGATGGAAGGGGAGGATGGGAGGAGGAGGAGGAGGAGGCGGAGGAAGAGGAGGAGGAGGAGGGAGGAGGGAGGAGGGAGGAGGGAGGAGGAGGAGGAGGAGAAGGACGAGGAGGAGGAGGACGACCCAGTATAGACATGCGCATTGCCCCCGCTGCGATCCTCGCAGCCGGCAGCGCCGCGCGCAACATCTGCTTGCAGCGCGCATGCGCACGGCAGCGCCAGCGCGGCGGCCATGGCCTTGCAGGGATGGGGCGAGCCCGCTTCCCAGACTGCGATATAATCCCGAGCCCAAATGGCGCGCGAGGGCTCCAGGAAGGCCCCCAGAGGCCCCCAAGAGGCCGATCAGGAGCAAGAGGCCCCCAAGAGCCCTCTGTGCGGAGGAGAAGGGAGGGGGGGGGGGTGGGAGGAGGAAGAAGGAGGGCCGAGGGGAAGGAGGCGGAGGGGGAGGGGGAGGAAGAGGAAGAGGAGGAAGGGATGAGGAGGAGGAACGGCAGCCCTTCCCTCGACATTCCAAGACAACATTTGGAAAGCCATTCGAAGTATCTACACGAACCCCCTTCCCTTGGCCCCCATCTTCCCCTCCCCCCCCCCCCCCCGCCCCCCCCCCCCCCCCTTCCCCCCTCCATCCACTTCCAGTTTCTATTGCCTGAGGGCGTGCGCCTTTGAGCGCTCCCTCCTCGCAGTTTGCGGTCTCAAGTTTTCTTGCCCCGCCTCCCGATCCCGCGGCAGAGCGTGTCGACGCAGCCGCCGTTCTCGCCTAGTCGCCCCCGCTCTCGCCCCCGCCCCCGCCCGCAGCCCGAAACGTTCTCTGCGAGCGAGGGAGACGGCAAGGGCAAAGGGCAAGGGCCCTCAGGCAAAGGCAAGGGCAAGGAAGACAAGGGCAAGGGCAAGGAGGATTGGAGGCAGCTCGCACTGGAGGACCCCAACCACCCCGCCCATGGCTTGGCCTCCGCCGCGTCGCTCATCATGGACACGGCCGCCCGGAGCGATGCGGACATGAAAAAGGCAGAGGAGGGGGAAGAAGAGGAGGAGGAGGAGGAGGAGGGGGAGGACGAATCCTGGGGCCGAAAGGCTGCCCAAGTCCTCGCCCGTGCTGTCAACGAGAACGCGGCCTTGTCCCGTCGCATCGTTGAGCTCGAAGGAGACGTCGCGAGCCTCAAAGCGCAGGTTAGGAAGGCACCGACTATACACCAACACCGATCCTGGCCAGGATCGGCGCTGGTGCATAGTTGGTGCCCTCCGACAGGTGTCGCTTTTGATGGGGCGTCACTGCAGGGACCGCGTGTTGGGGGGGAACAGCGCGTGAGATCGCTGAGCGGCCGTCTAGGCGCACCTCATGGCTGGGGGGCGACGGCGACAAGGAAGACGGAGGGGGAGGATGAGGAGGAGGAGGGGGGGGGGGGGGGAGGGAGGAGAGGGAGGAGGAGGGGAGGGGGAGGAGGAGGAGGAATTGGGGCTGGAGGATGGAAGGAGGAGAAGGAGGAAGAGGAGGAGGAGGAGACGCACAGAAGTAATCCCCGGGGTTGCACGTGGCTGTAGTCTCACAGCTCCATCGCCGCCCATAGGAGGGCTTGTTCTCGAGCTGCGAAGCATTGACGGCTCGCCGCAATGAGGGGATCTGCAAAACAACGCGCCGCAGACTAGGAGGAGGAGAGGAGGAGGAGGAGGAGGAGGTGGAGGAGGAGGAGGAGGAGGCCTGAATGAAGTGGAGGTGCTCGACGTCCGAAGCGCGGCGAGGAGGGGCCCTGGTCCTACTCCTCCTCCTCCTCCCCCTC
>CAUYUJ010014845.1:347816-372998 GCA_963575745.1 Prorocentrum cordatum | reverse complement strand
CTCGCAGCCCAGCGCCTGCGTCTCACGACAGGAGGACGCTCTGGCGATGCTGGTGCTGACGTACAGACAGTCTATGTGCGGGCTGCGTGCACAGGCGGCGCCCCCTGCAGGCGCTCTCCTCGCAGGCCCGGCACCCGGAGACCACCGAGGCAGCGAGAAGGCAGGGCGGGCAGGGGCGGAGGGAGGGGAGGCGGTTCTGGGCAGCTCGCTGGCGTGGCGGGCCCCGCCTCCGCCTCGGAACCTCGTCGATCGAGGGGGGGGGGATGGGATGGGAAGGACCGAGGAGTTCGCCCCTCCCGAGGGAGAAAGGCCAACTCCCGTGGGTCCACCAACCCATGTGCACAGAGTGGCTGGGTTGGTTCAGATGCCTGTCGGGCGCGTAGTCTCGCTTCAAGCGGCGGGTTTCCTTGTCGGGCGTCCTAACCATGCCAATGCGCCATCAGTGGAGCGCGGCGCAGGACACGCTGGCTCACGATGCACTTTGCGCAAGCCCATCGGTTGCGCAGGCAGTCCAGGATGGGACGCCCTAAGTTATGCAGCGCTGGCATGTGTCGCACGAGGGCACCCTCCTCGAATGCTCGAGCCTCGGTTTGAAAAGAAGAGACCGACGCATCGAAGAAGGATCCCGACATGACGCGCAGGAGACGGCTCCACGCTTCGTCGATGAAGCGCCTTGCGACGATGATGACGACGATGCTGATTGTTATCTTGCTGATGAAGAGGAGGGGGAAGAAGACGAGGAGAAAGGCGATGGTTCGGACATGTCCGGGTGGCCGAGATCCAGATGCAGTCTGTCTGTCGCGCCGAAAGCAACGACTGTGGCGCCCGCCGCCCACAGCACCTCCACGGCAGAGCCGCTCGGCGACCCGCCGCGCCATGGTGCCGCGGCGGCCGTCGCGCTGCAGGCGGCCGTGCGCCTGCGAAGCGGCCGCGGGCTCCGCGAGCGCCGCGGCGGCCGCCTGCCTCGACGGCAATCCTGCGCACCTGCTCGCCGTCGCCTCGGCTTGATCGCCAGATGCAGCGGCGGCCCTGGCGGCGCGGCCAGCGGCGGCCGGCGAGGGATTGAGGGGCGACCAGACGGAGACGTTCCGCCACCAGCGCTCGGCGCTGGCAGGGGAGGCCACGACGAGGTCCACGACTGCTCCCCGGATCGTGCCATTCACCAGCGTCTGGCAGAGCAGAGGCACCCGCCGCTCCAGGCCGCCGACGGCGCCATACGGAGCGAAGCTCGTCCCCGATGACCCCCCTGATCGCCCTAGGCGTGCTGGGAAGGCTTGGCAAGACGCCCTGCGAGGCCCGGGGGGGCGCTTCGAGGCCCGTCCGGAGGGCCCCAAAGCCCCAGATCCTGGGCGTCCGCTTTTGAAGGGGAGGGTGGGTGGGGGGCGTTCCCCCCGCCCGGGCTCTTAAAAATATAGGAAGTGGAATGTGCACGCGTTTCCTTATGGGCACTTTTCAGATGCGTTGTACACGTATGCGTGCACACGCATCTACAATCTGGGACCCTGCGACGCCCCACCCGAGACAGGACCCTCCGGATCCCTGGCCCCCCGGAGCTTTTCGGACGCCCCTCGAAAGGGCCACCGGGGACTTCTGGGCCTTCGGGGGTTCCCGCCGAGCCAGCAGATGGTCAGCGACGCTGCCACGAGGCCCTCGAGACAGTCCATGACGCCCCCACGACGCCTCGAGATGGCTCCCAGAGGATCCCGAAGACGGCCCCAAGAGGCAACAAGCATACAGCTTCACAGCTTTCTGTAGCTTTTGTCGCGAAACTTTGGCATTCCCGCTTTTCTCCGGCTCCCGACTCTCCAGGATGGCCACGAGGCCTCCAAAGTCGCCCCTGCACGGCCCAAGACGCTCCTCCGCGGGGCCCACGACAGCCCTGCGCGGGGCCCAGGACGGCCGAAGATGCCCCCACGATGGCCCGAAAGGGCTCCAAGAGGGGTCCAAGAGGGCATTTCGAGCTCCAAAAGGGGTCCAAGGGCTCCAAGAAGGCTGGTGGAGCTCCTTGTGGGGGAACGAAACGCTTGAAGGGTGTGCCGGGGCGTTCGGTGGGTCTCCCCGTAGGCCAGCGAAACACGTGTGTGGGCCATATCGAAAAGGGTGCGGCACCGCCATGCGGACCCTTCCGCTGGGGCGCTCGGTGGGGTTCAGCATGGGGCCACGAAGCGTGTGAGGGGTGACCCGAGGGAGGGCTGAGGCAGGGATGGGAGGAGGAGGGGAAGGAGGAGGAGGAGGGGGAGGAGGAGGAAGGAGGAGGAGGAGGAGGAGGAGAAGGAAGGAAGAGGGGAGGAGGAGAAGGCGGGTAGGATGAAGAGAAGGAGGAGGAAGGGGAGTAGCGGAGAATAGAGGACGAGGAGGACGATGATGACGAGGAGGATCAAGGAGGCTAGGAGTACGATGAGGACGAAGAACGAGGCGATGACGAGGACGCGAGGAGGGGAGTATGAGGAGGCGGAGGGGAAAAGGAGGAGGAGAGGAGGAGCAAAGGAGGAGGTAGCAGGAGGCAGAAGGAGGAGAGGGGATGATGATGATGATGTGATGATGATGATGATGATGATGTATGATGATGATGATGATGTGATGATGATGATGATGATGACGATGACGATGACGATGACGATGACGTGAATGATATGATGATGTATGCTAAAGGTGATGTGGTGATGATGATGATACTGATGATATATGGTGGTGTGATGATGATGATGGTGATGATATTATATTGTTATGATGATGATGCTGCTGATGATGATGATGATGATGATGATGATGATGATATGATGATAATGATGATGATGATGATGATGATGATGATGATGATGATGATGATGATGATGATGATGATGATGATGATGATGATGATGATGATGATGATGATGATGATGATGATGATGATGATGATGATGATGATGGAGATGATGATGATGATGATGATGATGATGATGATGATGATGATGATGATGATGATGATGATGATGATGGTTGTGGTGGTGGTGGTGGTGGTGGTGGTGGAGGTGGTGGTGGTGGTGGTGACGATGATACTGATGATGATGATGGTGCTGATGATGATGATGCTGATGATGAGGACGACGACGACGACGAAAAGAAGAAGAAGGAAAACGATGAAGAGGACGACGACGACGACGACGACGACGACGACGACGACGACGACGACGAGCACAAGTACGAGCACGAGATGGAGGAGCAGGAGGAGGAGCAGGACGGCGCAGCGGGGGAGGCGAAAGACCAGAGGGACCCGCCCGATGAAGGCTCAGCGCAGGCTGAGCCCGAAGGCGCTCGCGACGGTCTCCTCGGCCGCCGCCGTGCTGAGCAGCCGGCCCCCTGGCAGGACGGCGTCGACGCGCGCCAGGATCGGGCCGAGCCGGCCCGCGCGGTGGTGGGCCGCCAGCCGCGCGCGGACGCGCGCGAGGCGAGTGGCGGGCGCTGCCCACAGCCGGCAGCGCTCCGCCCCCGCGAGCGTCGCGAAGCGCACCGAGTCGCCCTCCAGCGACGCCTGCAGCAGCAGCGTCGGCAGCAGGTGGGCCGCGTAGGCCAGGCCTGCCGGCAGGGCCGGGAGGTCGCGCTGGCCGCTGCCGTTCCAGCCGCAGGCCACGGCGGCGCCGTCGCTCCGGAGCAGCACGGTGTGGCCGCCTCCGGCGGCGACCTGCTCGTAGGCCAGGCGCTCCGCGAGCGGGGGCAGGCCGCACTGGCCGCGGTCGTTCGAGCCACACGCCACGGCGGCGCCGTCGCTCCGGAGCAGCGCGGTGTGGTAGAGCCCGGCGGCAACCTGCGTGTAGCTGAGGCCGTCTGCCAGCGCCGGGAGGGCGCATTGGCCCTCGTCGTTCCGGCCCCGCGCCACGCGCCGCCGCCGCGCTCTGCCGCGGCCGGTGCAACGAGTGTGTGGCAGGCTCGTGTCGTGACGACCCTGGCGCTGGCCTCGGACGACGCGTGGATTGTTCAATCCTGAGCGATCGGCAGAGTTTCGATCGCCAGATCGTGCCACATCAGCCGACTGTGGGCCACTCGCGGCGTTCAACCTTGAAGGCCCGCGGCGGAGCCGCCGCCGCATCGACGCGACACGAACCTGCCGTACGCTGAAATCCCTGCTTGCTCTCTCGGTTCTGCCCGCTGCGGGGGCAGGTAGCCCAGGCCACCACCGCATCGAGGACAGCATTCGCCCAGTTCGATTGGAGCCCGAGCCCGACGGCTTTCCCACAGGCGTGCTTGCGGCTGTGCGCGGCAGCGCGGCTGGATAGTCCCGTCGCTCCTGAGGAGAACGCTGTGGAGCTCCCCCGCGGCAACGTGCGTGTAGCCGAGGCCGTCCGGGAGCCCTGGCGGGAGGTCACACTGGCCGCAGCAGTTCCCGCCGCGGGCGACGGCGGCGCCGTCGCTCCTGAGCAGGAGGGTGTGGAAGAATCCAGCGGCAACGTGCGTGTAGATCAAGCCACTCGCGGGCACGGGGAGGTCACACTGGCCCTCCGCAGCTCGCCCGCACGCCACGGCGGCGCCGTCGCTCCTCAGCAGCACGGTGTGGCCCCTCCCGGCGGCGACCTGCGTGTAGGTCAGACCCTGCTCCAGCGCTGGAAGGTCGCACTGGCCCTGGTCGTTCTGGCCGCAGGCCACGGCCGCGCCCTCGCCCGTGAGCAGGACCGTGTGGCGCTCTCCGGCGGCGACCTGCGCGTAGGTCACGCTCTGCGCCGCCGCCGGGAGGTCGCACTGGCCCTCGCGGTTGCGGCCGCACGCCACGACGGAGCCGTCGCTCCTCAGCAGGACGGTGTGGTGCCTCCCCGCGGCGAACATCCGACCCGCGGGCAGGCCGCGCGGGCCGCCGCCGCCGCCGCCTGCGGATCGGGCCGCGGCGCCCTTGCAGGGAGGAGGGAGGCGGCACAGAGGCACCACCGGAGAGCAAACCAGCAGCGTCCACCTCTCGGAGGTCCGCGCGGGCTTCGTGCATCGGCGCTGGGCCCTCGTCCCTGGCGCGCGGAGCGCGCCCGCCAGGGCAGTCCAGCGCCGATCCGAGCAAGTCGGGCGGACCTCCGAGGCTTCTTGCTTCCGTCATGCCTCCTCCTCCTCCTCCTCCTCCTCCTCCTCCTCCTCCTCTCCTCCTCCTCCTTCCTCCTCCTACTCCTCCTCCCTCCCGCCTCCCTCCCTCCCTCCCTCCCTCCCTCCCTCCCTCCCTCCCTCCCTCCCTCCCTCCCGCCCTCCCTCCCTCCCTCCCTCCCTCCCTCCTCCACCCTCCCCGAGAATCTTCCCACCTCCCGCCCTCCCTCCCTCCCTCCCTCCCTCCCTCCCTCCCTCCCTCCCTCCCTCCCTCCCTCCCTCCCCCCTCCCTCCCTCCCTCCTCCATCCCTCCCCTCCTCCCTCCCTCCCTCCCTCCCTCCCTCCCTCCCTCCTCCTCCTCCTCCTCCTCCTCCTCCTCCTCCTCCTCCTCCTCCTCCTCCTCCTCCTCCTCCTCCTCCTCCTCCTCCTCCTCCATCCCGAAAGCCCTCCCCTCCCTCCCTCCTCCCTCCCTCCCTCCCATCCCTCCTCCCTCCCTCCCTACCCTCCTTACCCTCCCTCCCTCCCTCCCTCCCTCCCTCCCTCCCTCCTCCCTCCCTCCTCCCGCCCTCCCTCCCTCCCTCCCTCCCTCCCTCCCTCCCTCCCTCCCTCCCTCCCATCCCTCCCTCCTCCCCCCTCACCTACCTCCCTCCTCCCTCCTCTCCTCCCTCCCCTTCCCCTCCCTCCCCCCTCCCTCCCCCCGCCTTCCTCCCTCCCTCCCTCCCTCCTTCTCCTCCTCCTCCTCCCTGCTCTCCCTCCTCCCGTCCTCCTCCTCCCCTCCTCCCTCCCCCCCTCCCTCCCTCCCTCCTCCTCATCCTCCTCCTCCTCCTCCTCCTCCTCCTCCTCCTCCTCCTCCGAGCACGGGCGAGCGAACGAGCACCTCTGCGGGCCACCGCCCGGGCCAGGCGGGCGAGGGCCACAGCCGCGGTGGTCCGCGGAGGCCACGCCGTCTCCCTCGGCTAGCGTTGGGACGGGCAGGTCCTCCTACAGGCGGATGTTTGACGAAAAACTTCAGATACTTAAGAAATACTCGGCGACTACAATGGGTGCGGTTTGCGAAGGGTGCGTTTTGCCTCCCGTCTTTTCTGCCCCTCCCCCCCAGGAAACGAATGACACTGTCACTAAATGCGACCGAATCACATGACACTGTCGCTCCTTCTAATACAGTGGAGCACACATCGAGGACGACAGTGTCGCTCGAAGCGACGACAGTTATGACATTGTCTCTCACAAAGACCCCGGAAAGCCACAAAGTAACTCGCAAACCGCACCACGGCGTAACCGCACCGATTGTAGTCGCCGAAATACCCCAATTTTTTGGGCTATCTTGAATTTTCCTCCTGCGGAGGGACATGCCCGGACTTGAGGCTAGCGGGGTGCCAGCGGAGGGCCGAAGGGAGCGTGCGGCCTGGAAGCAGCGGGCGCAGCGCCGGCAGATCGGCGACAGGGGCCGCCGGGGCGGCAGAAGCTCGGGTTTGTGAGGCGGGGCATCGAAGTCGCGGGGTCCGCCCCGAAGTCCAAATCAGGACGCACCGCAGGAGAGGTCGGGGGAGGGAGAGGTGAGGAGGGCGGGCGTGTGGGGGGGAGCTGGGAGGCGGGGGGGGCAGGGGAAACGATGCGATACGCAAGCAGCGCGGTGGCCTCGAGTCTGCATTGCCTCGCCGTCGTTATCTGCGCAGGCCGTCCCAGGCGTCAAGGAAACCCTCCGCCTCCCACCGAAGCGACAAAGTCGCTGCCCCACGGCGCTCCCTGAGAGCACACCACCGCCGACTGGCGCCCCCGTCGAGCACCTCCAACAAATGGAGGGAGGGGGGTAGGGGAGGAGAGAGAGGAGCAAGACCGTGTCGCCCAGTGGGGGACGAAAAGGACAAGACCAAGGTAGGCCGATGGTTCAAGTACCAGCCCTTTGGGCGGAGGCGGTCTAACAGCATCATTACCTTCTCTTCCCAAAAACACTTCCCTTCAGTGAGGGGCACCCTCCCCTTCCCTTCCCTGAGGTTTTCGTTTTAGCGGGCCGCCATGTATCAAAGGCTCCTTCTTCGCACAAAACGGTTCCTACAGGGCCCCCGATGCTCCAAGATGGCCTCCACGGCGGTTAGCCTTCTTCCTCCCCCTCCTCCACCTTCCACCTCCTCGTTCTCCAATTCCTCTCCCCATTCCCTCCTCCCTCCCTCTTCCTCCCCCTCCTCCTCCTCCTCCTCCTCCTCCTCCTCCTCCTCCTCCTCCTCCTCCTCCTCCTCCTCTCCCGCCTCCTCCTCATCATCATCATCATCCTCCTCCGGTTCGTCCTTTCGCCTCCTACTCTTTCGAAAAAGTATCGGCTGCCACCCGTTTTGTTCCACTGCATGCTGCTACGCTTCCCTGCCCAGGGAATTCGCCTAGTGAACTGTTGGGGATGCTTTTTTGATGTTTTGATGCGCGGCCCGCAAGGGAAAGTCCAGAAGGCGGTGCGAACGAGGCTGGGACACAGCGCGCGGGAAGGCAGATAATTAACGGCGCAGCACAAGTGCCGGCCAAAAAGAAGCAGCTGAGCATGTGCCAGCAGCAGAAAATTAACAACGCTGAACATGTGCCAGCGAGAAATGCAAATGGGAAGAACCAGCCGCTGAGCGTGAGCCAGCGAGGGTGGGGAGGGCGGAAGGGTCGGACCCGCAGGTGGGGCCAGACTGCCAGGCGGAAGGTGCCAAAACCACTCACTCACTTGGAACGTCGGCCAGACTGTACGCCGCTGAGGGGGGTTCGGGCCAAAGCCTGGAGATGGCCGACCACAAAGGAGAGCGCCCGCGATGGCCCCTGGTACCAAGGCGGTGTGCGGCTTGCGCATCTCGAAGGCACTCCTGTGACTGTAGCAAGCGCCAGAACGGTGCCTGACCGACGTCCTTGTCCGCCAATGTTGTTGGGGATGCGCGAAGCGTCAAGAATTCTTTGTTATTCCGCGCCCCAAGGAAACACGACGAACCTTCGGTCAATGGGCGCGTAGGCAAATATGCGTGTTTCAAACAGTGCTTGCCATCAGACGAGGCTCCTCTGCCACTCTGCCGCTTGGACCCACTTGAGGCCCCAGGGGCAAATATTTGGTGTTGTACCACTCGCTTCCTCGAAGCAATACCAGACACAGTGAAATGCATGAGCTAGCAACCAGTAGTTGCTATAGCACCGTGGAACTCTGCTCGGACTGCCCGCGCCAGATCTATGATGGTGAGAGAGAGGGAGAGCCAACCTCTTTCACATTGAGAAAGGGAGAGAGAGGAAAGAGAAAGAAAGAAAGAGAGAACAACCACAACGAAAACAACGACGACGACGCGGACGACGACGACAACAACAACAACAACAACAACAACAACCACAACGACAACAACAACAACAACAACAACAACAACAACAGCAACAACAACAACAATAAGTCTAAGACTGTTCGCCCTTATATGCTCGAGTGTCCAATAACGCGTATTTCCCAAACCCTCGATACCAGCCCTTTTCGTCTTCGATCGAACCCCTTTTGGGGGGTATACCTTTCTTCCCTGCAGGCCCGGCCCCGGCAAGCGGCGGGGCGGCCGCGGATCGTCGGCCTGGCCAGCGGCAGCGCTGATCGGCGGGGCGGCCGCGGACCGTCGACCCGACCCCAAGAGGGACGGACAGAGGACCGACCGCGACGACGACGACGACGACCCCCGAAGGCCCAAGGAGGCCTCCAAGAGGCCCCCAAGAGGCCCCCAAGAGGCTCCCAAGAGGCCCCAAGAGGCCCCCAAGAGACCCCCAAGCGGCTCCCAAGAGGCCCCCAAACTGCTCCCAAGAGGCCCCCAAGAGCGACCCGAACAAACCCGAAGAAGCATCCGCGAGAACCCTTTATCCACCACTCCTGCACGGTGGCGGGATTGGCTGAAAGCCATTGTTGGTTAGTATGGTATCTCTGTATACACAAACATCTATACACACACCAATATACACACAAATATAAATACGTACATAACCAATATACAAAACATATATGTATACATACACATACATGCGTGCATGCATGCATATATACATACATGTATATATGCATGCATACAGACATACATACATACATACATACATACATACATACATACATACATACATACATACATGCATGCATGCATGCATACATACATACATACATACATACATACATGAATACATGCATACATACACACATGCATGCATGCATGCATACACACATACATACATACATACATACATACATACATACATACATACATACATACATACATACATACATACATGCATGTATACATATACAGATACATGCACAAATACATATACATATACATATGCATATACAAATACATATACCTATACATATACATATGCATACACATATGCATATACATATACATATATGTATATGTATAAATGTATACAACAACATTTACATAGACATATGCATATACAAAAACAGATACATATACATAGACCCATTCATACATTTCTATCACCCGGGACCCCCCCCCCCCGAAATCGGATCCCCCGAATCCCGAACCCCCCAGACCATCTGGACCCCCCGGACCCGTGGACGCCCCTGCAGGAGGGCCCCCCGGCGTTTCAGAGCTCCTGGAAGCCCTTGCTGGGCCCAGGCAACGGGCCCAAATCGGTCAAGAGGGCGGCCGAACGCCCCCCGATGGCCCCAAGAGGCCCCAGACACCCACCAGACGCCAGAAGACGACCCAAAGAAGGGTTTCGGGTTCGAATCCCCCCCCTGCGAAAGTCACCATTTCATTATATCATCCTGCGTCCCTCTCCTCTTCTCTCTCTCTCTCTCTCTCTCTCCCTCTCTTTCTCTCTCCCTCTCTCTGTCTCTATCTCCCTCTCTCTGTCTCTACCTCAGTCTCTCACTCTCTCTGCCCTCCCGCGGCTTCCCGCTCCGCAGCCAGGGGGGTCGTGCTGATAGTGATGGTCTTCGTCATGTTCGGGGGGGGGGGGGGGGCGAAAAAAAAAAAAAAAAAAAAAAAAAAAAAAAATGAAAAATCAAGAAGATTTTTTTTTTTTTTTTTTTTTTTTTTGTGCCCCCCCCCCCCCCCAGCCACGAGTCGACTCAGTCTCTCACACTCTCTCTGCCCTCCCGCGGCTGCCCGCTCCGCAGCCAGGGAGGTCGCACTGGTAGTGATGGTCTTCGTCATGGTTCGGGGGGGGGGGGGGGGCGAAAAAAAAAAGAAAAAAAAAAAAAAAAAAAAAGTTGAAAATCAAGAAGTTTTTTTTTTTTTTTTTTTTTTTTTTTTTTTGTTGCCCCCCCCCCCTCCCCCCTAGCCACGAGTCGATCATCACAATCGCATTAGGTTGCATTGCGTTGCATTTCCCCTTTCAGTTCCTAGCTCCGTGGAGGGTCGGAGGCGGAGGGGAGGAGGAAGGGCATGCATCATTTTGGGTTGAGCCACTCTCTCCTGTCTTCCTCCCTCTGTCTGGGGGGTCTGCGGGGGAGGAGGGAGGAGGAGGAGCAGGAGCCACGTCGCATGCACTGCGTTGCAATCGCATTGCATTGCATTGCAATCGGATTGCGTTGCATTGTATTGCAATCGAACTCATCGCATGTGCCGCTTCTGCAATGCAATCGGTTGCATTGCTATCGCGTTGCGTCACATTACAATCGGATTGTATTTGCTATGCTGGTGCGCACGGGTTCGGTGACTCGTGCAGGGATTGGGAACGGATGCTCTTACATGGGAAGAAGAAAAAAAAGAGGAGGCGGAGGAGGAGGAGGAGGAGGAGGAAGGGCCCCGAAGGATTCAAGCATCCTTGCCCCTGCGGGTCCACGTGCAGCACCGTAGGGCACCAGAGCCGTCCTCTGCGGACTTGCGTCCTCGCCGACAGATAAAACAGTGTAGACAGCGTGTGGCACCCCGAGTAGTCCACACCATCCTCCACCTCCCGCAGCTATTTTGGCCCAAGAGTTTTTTTTTTGGGGGGGACGCAGTAGTCGTAGTAGTCGTAGTAGTAGTAGTAGTCGTAGTAGTAGTAGTAGTAGTAGTAGTAGTAGTAGTAGTAGTAGTAGTAGTAGTAGTAGTAGTAGTCGTAGTAGTAGTACTAGTACTAGTAGTAGTAGTAGTAGTAGCAGTAGTGGTGGTGATAGTAGTAGTAGTAGTAGTAGTCGTGGGAATAGTCGTGCTAGTATCAGTAGTAGTAATACTAGTAGGAGTAGTAGAAGTCTTAGTACCAGTAGCAGCAGTAGTAGTTGTAGTAATAATAGTGGAAGTTGTAATAGTGGAAGTTGTAATAGTATTAGTAGTAGTAGTAGCAGACGTCGGCGTTGTACTCGTAGTAGTACAGTAGTAGTAGTAGTAGTAGTAGTAGTAGTAGTAGTAGTAGTAGTAGTAGTAGTAGTAGTAGTAGTAGTAGTAGTAGTAGTAGTAGTAGTAGTAGTAGTAGTAGTAGTAGTAGTCGTAGTAGTCGTAGTAGTAGTAGTAGTAGTAGTAGTCGTCGTAGTAGTACTACTACTACTACTATTACGGCCACCACTACTACTACTACTACGACTACTTTTACTACTACTACTACTGCTACTACTGCTGCTCCTACTACTACTACTACTACTTCTACTACTACTACTACTACTACTACGACGACGACGACGACGACGACGACGACGACGACGACGACGACGACGACGACGACGACGACTACTACTACTACTACTACTACTACTACTACTACTAGTACTACTACTACTACTACTACTACGACGACGACGACGACTACTACTACTACTACTACGGCGACTACTACTAGTACTACTACTACTACTACTAATTATACTACTACTGCTGATCCTACTACTACTTCCACTACTACTACTACTACTGCTACTACGATTCCGAGTCTTACTACTACTACTACGACTATTTGCTCTTTTGCTACTACTACTACGACTATTACTACTACTACTACTACTACTACTACTACTACTACTACTTCTACTGCTACTACTTCCACTACTACTACTACTACTGCTACGACTACGACTACTACTACTACTACTACGACTACTACTACTACTACCACTACTACTACTGCTACGGCTACTACTACGACTGCTACTACTATTTCCCTTACTACTACTACTACTACTACTACTACGACTACGACTTTATTACTACTACTACTACTGTTATTACTACGACTACTACTACTACTACTACTACTACTACTACTACTACTCCGACTACTGCTACTACTACTTGTTTTACTACTACTACTACTACTGCTACTACTACTACTACTACTACTATTACGACTACTACTAGTACTAGTGTTACTAGTACTACTACGACTGTTTCTGTTACTATCCCTACAGCTACAGGACTACGACAGTGCTACCAGTTCATTGCTAAACTATGGTTGCTGGCAGAAGGGAGACAGGAGGGCCAGGATGCAATGCAATGCGGATGCCATGACAATCCCATGAACTTCGATGCGATCGCAAAGACAATTCAATGCAATGCGGATGCCATGCAATGCGATGCGATCGCACTGCTGCGCGGTGTGTTGGCATCTCACTGCCCCGAGAGCCCTTTGAGTGCTCCAGTACTCCAGAGCACTCCAGAACGGCGCGGCACCGTGCAGGTTTGGCACCGCTCCCTTGCGGCCAACGCCGCTGCTGGTGGTTGTCGACTGGTGGTGGTGGGGGGGCAAAGACACATTCTGGATTTCTTAACATGATTTATTTTGCCCCCCCCCAACCACCAAGAGAGTCGGCATCGTAGGCAGTAGGCAATGGGAAAGAGAGACGGGAGGTCAAGGGCAGAGCGGGTATACACCGTCCCGACACCAGAAGCACGCAAACGACACACCGCCAACCAGAAAACAAAAAATCACACTTTCGCAGGGGGGGGATTCGAACCCTGAACCCCAAAGAAGACCCCCAAGAGGCTTCCAAAACGCAGAAAAACATTGATTTCCCAAGATTTTTGCCTGATATTGGGAATGCCCTGCTCTTCGGTCTTCTGGGCGTCCGAGACCGCCTGGGAGGCTCGAAAATCGCCCCAAAGCCATCCGAAGGGGCTTCTGGGCAGTCCAAGAGAGCCCCAAGACGGCACGGCAGAGCGCCAAGATGGCCTAAGAGAGCCCCATGACGGCCCAAGATGGCCCCAAGACACCCTCCGAAGCGGTCCAAATCTAGGAGGCTGGTTTTTGAAATTAAACACCAATTTTTGGATTCAAAAACCAGTCCCCTAGCTCTGACGCGGT
Organism: Prorocentrum cordatum; assembly: GCA_963575745.1. Lineage (NCBI taxonomy): Eukaryota > Dinophyceae > Prorocentrales > Prorocentraceae > Prorocentrum > Prorocentrum cordatum. The sequence continues at coordinate 359,738 of CAUYUJ010014845.1, read as the reverse complement.
CGTTCAGGGAGACCGCGGCTGGAGGCAGGGTGGCGCGAGGAAGCCCCCAGAGGCCCCCAGAAGACGCCCAGGAGGCCTCCGGAAGGCCTTCAGAAATCGACAGGCGCGTTCCACTACTCGCAGAATAGCTACTCACAAATGGCCTGGATCCTCCGCGGGGGATCTACGATAAATTACATCGAAGCAGACATGTGTTGTTCGGGCGTTTGCGAGTAGGCACTTTGCGAGTAGCGGAACGCGCTGGGTGATTAAGAAAGCTTGAAAAACGTCCGTGAGGTCCCGAGAGGCTCTCCAAGGAGGAGCCTCCGCAAAAAGAGCTCAGGAGGATGGGGAGGAATTCGAAGGGTAGGGCGAGAATGAAGAAAAAATCATGGAGGAAGGATGACGAATAGCATTATTATATCATGAAATTGTCTGTTTGGTCTTCCTGCCATTCCGCACGCATACCAAACTTCAAGAACCAAGGTGCATGGCGTGAAGCACCAATGCTGCCTTGTGTGTATGCATATATGTATTCACGTGTATGCATGCATGCATACATACATACATGTATACGTACATACGTACATATAAACATATATACATACGTACATACGTACATACGTACATACGTACATACATACATACATGCATACATACATACATACATACATACATATTGGAACTATGTATGCATCTATATATAGACATACACATGTACATATATTTGTATATACACCTATCCACAATCAAATAAATGTAAAACTAAGTGTATGCACATACACATACACATGCACATGCACATACACATAGACACGTACACGTCAGCCGAAATGTACATATACATATCCACATACAAACACATATACGCATACACAGACAAACACGTATATAGAGAGAGACACGTACATATATATATAACTGCACGCGCACCCACCCCCCTCGCGGAGAAAGGGGGGAGGTGAGGGTCGCTCTTTTCCTCGAGCAACAAAGGGCTGCAGGATTTCCTGGATCCTCCAGGACAGTCTAGATTATATTTTATATAATCATATATCTATGTGAAACTACAAACTTCCTAGCACCTCTCCTTGGGCGCTGGAAGCGGCTCGGCCTCCAGCCAAGAAAAGTGAGCCACAGGGAAGCCTCTTTGTGCTCCCTGGGCAGGCGTCGCAACGGCGCTGGCCCCCTAAACCCATCGCGGGGCTACCCGCTGAGGGCAGGCGCGGGGCAAACCGCAGCCTGTAAAACAAAGCTCACCCTCGGCCGTCGTAGTGCTTCCTGCGACCATTCTCCTAGCCCTCTCCGTGGATCACCTGAGAGCCTCTGGAACGGTCTCGGCACTCGCCCTTGAACGTCTCGATCCACTTCTGCGCAGCCTCTGGACTGCTGATGTCCTGCAAGCTAAGCTTGGCAAGAGGTCCATGCGCTGTAGCCATCACCCGCAGCTGCTCGATCTCCTTGGCCTGGCGATCCGACAGAACACCTCCGTGCTTGATCATCCTCGTGACCAGGTCTTCTTTGATCCCTGACACGGCCAGGCTCTTGGCCTTCAAGACAGCTCGCAGCTCAGCCACAAGAAACGTGTTTAAGAGCTTGTGCCTTGCACCTTTGTCCTGCTGTGCACACACGGTCTTGAACTCGACGTCAGCCCGCGCAGATGGTGGGCAAGTGCTTCCAGAGGCGGGGCTAACCGCACCCTGGAGGAGGAACTTGTCGTAGAAGTTCTTGAAGTAGCAACCACACCAGCACCCCAATAAGAAAGTACTCGCTGCAGTCACCATAACAAGTCCCAACATCAAGTAGAACCTGAACTCCTCGCTCTCCACATAGTGGCTGACAGGCGCGGGGCAAACCGCAACCTCGTCAGATCCTCCGTACACTGTCACCTTCTCGCCTGACGCCTTCGTCACGACCTCCGTGAAAACTGCCATTGCGCTCAAGCCCGTCATCTGCTTTCCGAACCTGAGGTTGAGAGTGGTGCAATGCTTCTCGATTGTCGGCCACTCGCTGTACTTCGTGAGCATGTCGGCTGTCATCTTGCTGGTGTCCTCCTTGTGAAGCTCGAACGCCTTGAGACGCAACCGCTCCTGAATCCACAAGTACCTCAGCTCCAGATGCCTGACCTTGCCCACCCCAACTCGGCTGCACATGCCACGTCCAGCTGTGCTGTCACTATAGATCTTCAGGTTGCAGGGCCTCTGGGTCTCGATCAGGTAAGTCTTACACTGAAGTCCTCTGGCTGTCGCACTTCCCGTAGCATACATCTCGGATTCCCCTGAACTTAGGGCTATCGTACTCTGCGTCACTGAGTAGCAGTCCCAAGTGTGGTCGCCATACCTCACAGCTCCTCCACTGGTAGATCGCCGCTGTAGTTCACTCGTAGGTGCCCAATCCGCATCACCATCTACACGAATGCCTTCAGGAGTACCTTGAAGTGGGTAACACCAGACCAAAACAGGCTGTCCTTCGTAGTACCTTCCAAGTCGCTGAACACGCGCATGCATCAAGACGTTCGGGTTGGAGACGTGCTGCATCGCTGTCTTGCTGGCGTACATCGTGTCGGGCCTGTCCGAAGAAAGGTAAAGAGCGGTGCCTGCTGCACCCGCCACTTCTCGAGCACGATCCTTGGAAAGAAGGTCTAGGCTGTCTCGTCGGCCTTGTCCTGTAGCTTTCGTTCCTGGAGTAGGAGCTGGTTTACAACCTCGCTTCTGCGTCCACTTGATCATGAAGTCCACATGCTTGGGATCGGCAGTCCAGAAGAAACCTGGCTCCTCGCAACCTGGCAACTTGTCGGTGTAGCCGATCGTCCTCTTGAGGTATGTAGTCTGCCCCACCGCTCCTGGTCCAAGTCTGGCGCTGGCCGTGACCTCAAACTGCTGCTTCAACAACTCGTCCAGCTCGTCCAGCTGCTCGTCGTAGCCTTCAGCAAGAAAGTCATCGCCATGGCAGATCGCTGTGCTATCCTCGTCGAAGGGGGCTGTGTTGGGGCTAGCAGGTAAGTAGAACACGTTAGGAGTTCCAACCAAGCATTCCCAATGGCCGTCGTCCATAGTAGTTCTCACAAGCTCACCCCACATCTGCGACGCCTTCCTGGTACCGTTCATGGCCTTGCGTAACCACCAGCACCTTCCAGGCGGACACAGCTCTCTCCCAGGATGCACGTAGATCGTCTCGTCTAAGTCAGCGTTGAAGAAAGCCTTCCTGACGTCCCAGACTTGTATCTTCCGCAGGTGCTGCCCGCTGGAAGTTGGACTTGAAGCGGCACGGCTCAGCGTCGCTCTGACAATCATGAGCGGGGGCGTGCCTTGGTGGTTGTCCTCCCTGACCTCGTACTTGTTCACCTCGGTTGCTACGAACCTCCACCTGACCTTTCCTTCTTTCATGTGGGCTATCGGGAAACCTCCAATGTGCTTGCCGTCAGTCGCCGTCGATGTCGCCACTTCCACGTAGACCCCGTAGTCTTTCATGGCCTGCAGCTCGTCGTCGCGACCCTTCTGATACAGGTCCTCATCCAGAGGCTCTCCAGTATAGTAATCGTAGTGTATCGTCTTTGGGCTCCACTGGTCTTTCTCATGCAGCTCGGCGCTCACCTCAACCATCTGCTCCACCTGCTGATCCTCAGGATCTCCGAAGTGGCTCCTGATTGTGCCGATGTGGCTCATCAAACATCTCCTGCATGCACACTCAGCTTGGTGGCATTCTCGTAGCTGGCATCGTGACGAGTGCTTCTCACACCTCTCGGAACATCTCGCACTGCGCTTTGGGTGTGGATCCCACATGGGGTCGAAGCTCTCGTCGTAGCCCTCCTCGCAGACTGCCAACTCACAGACAGAGAGATGCCCAATGCTTGCTACCCTGGGCTTCTTGACCTCAGCTCCTTCACGAACTTCACCTGGGGCACTTCGCCGAAAGTCGCTCCTGAGCTCGCCACTCTCCGTGTCCATGGCTGTCTGCACCTCAGCCTCTCCTGGGCCAGGGACCATAGCTACGTCGCTGGCAGCAGGTGCGGGGCTCACCGCAACCTCACTGCTGCTTGATGCCGCTGCTCCTCCTGGTGCGGCTCCAGGCGCGGGGCTACCCGCAGCCGGTGCTGGCACCACGACTGTAGCCTCAGGGGCCACAGGGTCCTTTGCCAACTTCTCGCGCAGCAAGTCGGCCTGAATGGTCTCGAAACGCTGTCGGCAGGCTGCCGAATGCGAACCGTATCCTGTACTGCACTTCCTGCACTCGTCAGTAGGACCATGAGCATCGATCATGCGCTCCGTGATGTACATGCTGCGTCCGATCGTTCCTGAACTCTTGTCGGGCGTCTGCTTCCAGGGCGTCACCCTGATGTGCTGGATGAGCTCGGGCTGCCATCTGAACTCCTCAGGCATCCTTCGCACCGTTCTGACCTTCTGCACTCCACGTTCAGGATCGATCACGAGATGTGTATCGTCCAGCTCACTCTTACCAACCCAGATTCCTTTTGCGAAGCGGGCTTCCCATTTGCCACGTCCCGCGGCAACTCTGGCTGAGATCCGATACCAGACCTGCTCACCCATCTCCGCAATCTCGCCGTTGTACTCTTTGCCGTAGAGCATCTTGTAGGAGGAACCTCCGTGACTGCGAGGCTGGAATCTGGTAATCATCCACCCCACTGAGTTCACAAGCCATGGCACGATCGGATCCGTCATCTTGATCTCACAGCCCAGCTTGTGCTCCAGCTTCAGCTTGTAGGCTCGAAGTAGACCAGCTGCTAGCTTGTTAGCTCCTTCAGCGTAGCCTGCACTTTGCTTGGAAAAGGGCGGTGATCCCCGCACCAAGGTTGAGTGTGATCTGCGATCTCGAACTGCCTGCGCCAGAGCCATGGTGGCAGGCTCCTGGTCTGTCTGAAGTATGACTGTTGTGTGGCCCCAAGCTTCCAGCACGCCTAGCAGGAAGGACACCTTGTAGTCATCCGTCTCCTTGTTCGCGTACAACGTCGCCTGAGCCAAGATCTTACAGTCGATAACATTCAAGACAGAGACCGCTTGGTCTAGCTCGGCCTTCGTGACCGACATCTTCTCCCTGATGCTGAAGTAACCTCCTTTAAGCTTGTACTTCGCAGCCAGCTGGTCCGTCCCTACGTAAAAGATGTCGAACATGACCTTCGGGATCTTGTTCTCATCAGCTGGTTCCTGAGCGTGGTGTGGGTCATCGTCTGCTCGAGCCTGCACGCAGATGGGACACCAAGGCCGAAAAGGTAGATGATGCCCTTCGTGCGCGGCTCTCTCCGCAGCACTAGGTTGGTGAGGAGTCTTCAACACTCTCGTTGGCACAGTTGTGGTCTCATCAGCTTCAGGACCTAGAACCTTCGGCAAAGATCCAGCTTCCTGTTCAGCTGGTACCTTCCTCGGTAGCGTCTTTCGGACCGCAGCTACCTTTGAAGCTTCTGGTTGAGTCTGGCCGTCGATGATGTGATCGTACTCTAAGTAGTAGTTGCCTTGGTGACGACGTAGAGGTACGAACTCAGCTCCGTCAGGTGGCTCGACGGTACCGTTGATGATCCAGTGACCTGCAGGGCTATGAAGAACACTCTGACCACGTTGTACTACAGCATCTGTAGCCACAACTGGGTACTCCACATCGGCAACCTCTGCACCGACTTGAATAACCTCTCCTCCTCGGGATAGGTTCAGCTCCACGTGGCCGTACCTCTCGATCTCCTCGCCTCCTATGCCCTTCAAGCCGACAACGTTGCTGTCCGTCGGCGTGTAGTTATGCTTGGTCACCTGTGATCTCGGTATCGCACTGATCTGCGCACCTGAGTCGAGCATGATCGCATTCCGAAGCGGGGCTAACCGCAATCGGTCATCTGCAGGGCTCTGATCTTCATCCACGGGCCGAAGACCAGCGACGGTGACATGCCTGGGGCCGGCCAGCGCGGGGCTCACCGCAGCTGGCACATCGCAGCACTTACTGATAGTCTTTCTTGTGCTTCTTTGGTCTTGGCTTCTCGTTGTCGTCTGGCTCTTCCTCGTCCTTGAACCAGTTGTCCAGGCAGTACTCGGCACACGCGGCACAGTAGTCCAGCTTCCACTGATCGAAGTGCCATCGCCATCCTTCAAAGGTCTTCTTGCAAGAGCAGCAGACATATTGGTGGTAGCTAGGCAAGCAGTACTTCCAGTCGATCGTGTGGCTGCGCTTCTTGAGACCTCTGCCCTCAGGGCCAGAATCATCTTCGCTTGCAGCGCGCAGTTGACTGGGCGCAGCACCTGCTGAGTCATCGCGCTGTCGGCGCTTCCTTGACTTCCCAACATCTGTTGTGTAGGTGCTGTCGAACTTGTTCCTGTGCCCACTCCTGCCTGTCGTAACCTTTCGAGCTCCCTGACTGCCGCTGCCCCGATCTTCTTCTTTTCTTTTCCCTTCTCTTTTCGGAGCTGCTTCTTGTCCTTCTTGTCCTTCTCGGATGTATTCTTCTCGTCGGCGATCCGCTTTCGGCAGTTTGCGCTGCGGTGGCCCTTCTTGTGACAGTAGTGGCACTCGATCTCGGCGTCGGGATTCGGTGGCCTCTCCTTGCCCTTGCCGTCTTTCCCTTTGCCGCGGCCTTTCCACGGTCTCTTTCCGCCCTTCAGCGCGCCTATCTCCATCGGGTCGTCCTGAACCGCTCGCTCTGCCATCAACGCCGACACCACCTCGGCTCTCAGGAGCTCGTACGTACTTAGCCGACTGCTGTTCCGAAACACGTGCTTCTGCAGCTCGTCGTGATCCTTCAGCGCCTTTGTAAGGATGCCTCGCTTGATCAGGTCCGAGACTGGTTCTCCTGCCATCTTCTGGTACCTTGTCATGTCCTCGTCCAGCTTGCTGATGCTCACCATCACGTCTTCTTTGGCGTCGAACTTCGTGTCCGTGAGCTTGGTCCACATCGCCAGCACGTTTCCTGCCTCGCTCGGGTTGTACTCCTTCTGAAGTTTCCTCCAACACTCGGCTCCTTCTCCTACTGGGCTGTTCCTCACGATCAGCTCGCCTACTGAGTCCTCGGGCATCGCCAGGACCAGGCCGTAGTACAACTGCGTGCTTAGCTCTTCCTCCTGCGCGTCCAGGTTGACGTTGTCCACCTCCTGGGCTCCGTCCTCGCACCTTTCCAGAAGATCTCGGTACCTTCGATCCTGGGCGATCAGGTACGCTCTGTACTGGAAACTGAACGTCTTCCAACTCGCCCTGTGGCCGTCGAACGGCTTCACCTTGTGAAGAATCTTCGGATCCATCATCTCGCCGCGCGGGGCTACCCGCTGCTGCTGAGCCTGTTGCTGAGCTTGAAGCTGACCTCGCATCTCTGCGATCGTCACGTCTCTGTTCTGAAGTTCCTGTCTCATGTTCTGACTCTCCGTCGTCAGCCTCTGAACTTGATCGACCAGTTGCTGCAGCTGCTGCTCCATCTTGATAGTCTAGCACGTCGCTGACACGCTTCCCTATCCTCTCGATGTCGCTTCTCAGCTGCCTCGTCACCGCTGCTCGCTCCTCCTGCGTGAGCTGCGCTCTGCTGCCGCACGCCTTGAGCTTCCTAAAGGCGGTCCCTCGGAGCTCGCGGTGCTGACGCGTGTCCGCCGACCTGCCTCCTCGCTTGTTCGGCTTCTTGGCCTTCTCCGTGGCTGCTTGGCCTCCACTGTCAGAGCGCGGGTCTGACCGCAGCTCTGACTAGCAAGGGGTCCTCTCGGCGCTCGCGTGGATCGGCCCGCCAGCTGCTGAGGGGCTCCTTGAGCTCGCCGGGGTGCGGAGCGGCCCGCGATCCTCAAGCGAGCTCCGCTACCATGCACGCGCACCCACCCCCCTCGCGGAGAAAGGGGGGAGGTGAGGGTCGCTCTTTTCCTCGAGCAACAAAGGGCTGCAGGATTTCCTGGATCCTCCAGGACAGTCTAGATTATATTTTATATAATCATATATCTATGTGAAACTACAAACTTCCTAGCAATAACCCTAGACATATACATATACGTATACACAAACACATACACATACACATAGATGTACATATACACAGCACATGCATACAAATACATATACATATACGTATACACCGGCACTACACATTCACATACACATGCATGTGCATGTGCATTTGCATCTATGTACGTATACCTATACATAGACACATACCCATACACATATATATATATATATATATATATATGTAGAGGGAGAGATAGAGAACAAAAAAACTCAATCCATAAATCACCATCCACAGCATCCTATTCATAGTCACCTATATCATCACCTCCATCATCATCACCATCATCCTCACCATCACCGTCATCATCATCATCATCATCATCATCATCATCATCATCATAATCATCATCATCATCGTCATCATCATCATCATTAGCATCAGCATCATACTCAGCAGCATCATCATCACCTCCATCATCATCATCATCATCATCATCATCATCATCATCATCATCATCATCATCATCATGACCTCCATCGTCATCAGCATCAGCATCAGCATCAGCAGCAGCATCAGCATCATTATCAGCAGAATCAGCATCAGCATCACCATCATCTCCTGCTCTTTCTCCACCGCGGCCTCCGCCTCCTCCTACCGCTTTTTGCTGGCCGCGACCAAAACGCGGCGGCCATGGGAAGAGGCAGGCACAGAACGCAGGAGGCGTCTTTCCTCTGCCACTCTGCGTGCTGCGACGAGGAGACCGTGCTCGCCGTCCGAGGCGACGGGTCTACCGGAAGCGTTCGAGCGTTGCATTCCCGCCTCAGCATGCCCACGCGCAGTGGATGCCAACCACGCCAGATCATTTGAACAAGCAATAGATGGACCATTCGGCACCCACTAAAGCCCCTCTGTAGCGGACCCCTTGTTTCACCCTCCAACGAGAGCCCGTGCTGGACGTCTGAGGCGGCCAGTCTACCAGAAGTGCACCTCCTTCACGTTGGGTATGTCTGTGTTCTCGTAGAGCACGCGGGTGCCTTCTGCAATTCTGTCGTGGGAGACAAACTTGTTCGTGCTTTCGCTTAGGGGGTCCTCAAAATTCAGGTGATGATCCTGAAGGATTAGAGCATACCCGCTGTCTTTCGTTAGAGCTCCAACCAGTCGAGAAAAGCCGCCCCCACAGACCATGGCAATGTCGGCACTGGCAAAGCAATCAAGATCATTGCGAAGCCTCGATATGCTGCTCTTTCCAAGCACTGCTGGCGCAAGCTGGAAGGTGACGGTTGCACCAGTGTAGTTCTTGAAAACCTCAAACTCGGGGTCATCTGGCTCGGTCTCAGAAATAACTACCAGGTGAGCGTCGGACTGCTTCGTTTGAAACTCATCGGGGATCGGCAACTCGCCACTGAACAACTGGTCAAGCACACTAACAAAACGCGAAATCAGACACCGAGCATGGTCGCCACGGCGCACGTGGACAGCAATCTTACGCTGCTGGGCAGCCCTCGCAGGGGCTTCCTGCCAACACGGAGGAACTGCCCTCGCTGGGTCCATGTCGCGCACGAGGTGGAACTGGTGCCTAACCCATCTGTACCCTAAGCCCCACCTCTCATCATAGTTGTCGCTTCGGAAATTCTGAACATGAGAAAAGCCAACAACATCCGCCACCACGCCGCTGACACGCGTGGGCGCGTCAGACAACCTCCTGACTGACTGGCATGACTTCTGCGTGCTCCTACGGGGGACCCTGCCCCCGACCAGCGATTCTCCCCCAGACCCACCCGCCCCCCCTGACATTTGCCTCGTCGCGGCCTCGGAGACGGACCCAGGATGGCAAGAGGCTGCTCCAGGAATGCCCCGAGACTGGCCTGGAAGCGGCCCACGTGGAGGGCCCCCCCCCGAAGGCCCCCGAAGGCCCCCGGACCAGCCCGCCGAGAAGTAACGACAAGGACAGCCCGAGGACCACCCAGGACAGCCCAAGACGACCCAAGAATGGTCCAAATGGCCACGGCATCACTACACCGAACCTGGCCGGGAGAGCTCGGTAGAACCACCGCGCCCACAACGGCACGCCGCCGTAGAGCCCTGCCTCTGCCGCCTCGGGGTCGTAAGGGTGTCTTGAATCAATTGTCCTACAGAGCCCCTTCGGGCGGGTTCGGTAAGAGCACAGCGCCCAGAACAAGGCTCGAGCTAAACGATGCACATCGTTTTCGTTTTGTTGTCGTTTCCCTTCGCTCCGTCTTCGTCCTGCCTTTGCTGCGAAACGAGACCAAAACGAAAACGGCCCACGAGATCGCCAGAGCACCGTTCAGTTCGAGCCCTGGCCCGGAGCAGCGCGACCAGGGCACGGGGGCCCGCGAAGCCCTCGAAGCTCCTTCAGCATAGCCATGGTGGCGCTGCGGCAGCACCGAGGTGAAATTACCAAACGGGGTCGAAGCGCCCGGGGTCGGAGAATCGCGCCGCATCGTCGATGCGGCGACGGTGTCGGCGATGCGTCGGCGCCGCCGGCGTGGAGAGAATCAGGCTCAACATCGAGCCGCCTCGCCGATGCATCGGCGGCGCGGGCGCGATCCTTCGACACCGTCCACGCTGACCCGATCTGGGAGGCCTAGGCAAGAAGGACCTCGAAGCTGCATCGACGCAGCGCTGGCAGAAAGTGGGGACTGCCGCAGGCAGCTGGATATATACCATTCTTATCATCAAGGGCAGCTTCAGTGCTCACGCCCCTCGAGTCAAATGTCGATCTGTTGACGTGGACGATAGCCGCCGTCAACTCGTTGCGCGACCTGTTGACGGCTTCAAAAGCGACTGCTCTCCCGATAGCGTAGGAAGAATTGTGACACCCAAACCAATCTCCCACGCAAACGCCCTCATGCCCTGCGCAAAAATGGGCCGGGTCACAAACATACGTTAAACCGTTGCGCTCGGCTAAATCGAAGACCAAATGCGTGTAATCCAGCGTGTTGCCCAGGCCAGAACTTCTACAATAACGGCCCGCCGATTTCACCGGCGCTGTAAGCCACCAAGGCTTGTCCTCGTCTTGCACTACGTAAATGTAAGGTGGAGGCAACAATCGATCAAGCTGATTCGCATGACCCTGAGAAAAATGCAGGGCGTTGATGAAAGTCGGCGTAAAAGAAACTAACCACTGCACGTATACATACCCCATTCAAACAGGCATCTAAAACTGAATAATTGGTGGTTACAGGATACTGAATACGAAAACCTGGACTCGAAACGTCGAATCCTTGAGCCGCAGTAACAGTTATGGACGATGATACAGGCTGGCGGTGAGCATTAATCACAATTCGTCGAGAACCAATGACAGACCTTTGAACATCTTACATGCGACCGCACAACTCACCTAAGCATGGAATTGCTGATGTTCATACGTTTATGACGAAATCGTGGGACAACTGCTTGAACAAAATCCTTTGCGAACTCACACCATCCAAACCCCTGGCGTGTTATGAAACTACGCTCCCAATCGCCCCTCCTGAGAACGTTTCAGACACGAAACTAACGAATACGTTGACGTAAGATCATCCGGAAAATTCACATTGCGGGTCCTTGCAGAAACGTTCCGATTGGCTCAAGGACTTGTATGGGGTTCATACGAGCATATCTCCATATCCCCATATCTGAATTGTCAGTCTTATACGCTCTCCTATCTTCCCTGCGTTCGACACCACATCGATGTCTTCTTCGGGTGACTCTCGTATGCCAGGTACCCTGGTCGGGCACTTACTCAAGGACTCTCCTTCGACACCGCCTACAGGGAGAGCAACGCAGCACAGGATCCACAGCCCGCTTCACGAGATGGATGGCGACGACACTCTTGGGACACTCTTGGCAACAATCGGTCAGAACAATTGGAACTTTTTACAGCCCCTCCACCTTCGTCTTTTGGTCATGATAATCGCCATGCCTATGCCCAAGCACTTACTACAGACATGTTCCGGAAAATTTTGAATGAGCAATTGGACCCGATCCGGAAAGATATAACCGTTATTAAACAACTTGGTGTCTCACAG
>CAUYUJ010014845.1:340316-342816 GCA_963575745.1 Prorocentrum cordatum | reverse complement strand
CTTGAGACATCCTCACAACTCTCGTTTCTGAGTTGGCCTGGATTGGCCGTGTCGCCTGAGACATCCTCGAAAAGTTGCGCTCCGGGACGCCGCGCGAGAGGTGGTCCGGGCCGTTTCGCTTGAGACATCCTCGAAACTGTGAGCCCCGAGGTGCCGTGCGAGAGGTGGTCTGGGCCGTTTCGCCTGAGACATCCTCGAAACTCTGAGCTCTGAGATGCCTTGCGCGAAGTGGTCCGGCCCGTTTCGCCTGAGACATCCTCGAAACTCTGACTTCGGAGATGCCGCGCGAGAGGTGGTCCGGCCCGTTTCGCCTGAGACATCCTCGAACTTCTGAGCTCTGAGATGCCCTGCGCGAGGTGGTCCGGCCCGTCTCGCCTGAGACATCCTTGCAACTCTGAGCTCTGAGATGCCGTGCGCAAGGTGGTCCGGCCTGTTTCGCACAAGACATTCTCGCAACTCTGAGCTCTCAGATGCTGCGCGAGAGGTGGTCCAGCCTGGGCGCCCAGAAGACCACATGTTACATATCCTCCATGGGACCCTGCGAGCCTCAGGAGGCCCCAGAGAGGTCCAGGAGGCCGCAGGACGCCCAGGACAGGCCCCAGGGGCCCCCAGGAGATTCCCAGGAGGCTCCCAGGAGGCCCCAGGAGGCCCTCTATCAGAACGTGTCAAATTAATACACATCCGGTGTCGATTCGTTGATTCTTCCTGCTCTTGTGCCCCCCCCTCCATTTGGAGAGGCCCAAACGGCCACAGGTTAGATATCCCCCCTGGGAGCCCCAAGAGGCTTCAGGAAACCTCAGGTGGAGTTCAGGAGGCCACAGGAGGCCCAGGAGGAAGCTCCAGGAGGTCCCCAGGAGGCCCCAGGAGGCACCAGGAGGCCGCAGGACGCCCAGGACAGGCCCCAGGGGTCTCCAGGAGATTCCCAGGAGGCTCCCAGGAGGCCCCAGGAGGCCCTCTATCAGAACGTGTCAAGTTAATACACATCCGGTGTCGATTCGTTGATTTTTCCTGCTCTTGTGCCCCCCCCTCCATTTGGAGAGGCCCAAACGGCCACAGGTTAGATATCCACCCTGGGAGCCCCAAGAGGCTTCAGGAAGCCCCAGGTGGGGTCCAGGAGGCCACAGGAGGCCCAGGAGGAAGCCCCAGGAGGTCACCAGGAGGTCCCAGGAGGCCCCAGGAGGCCCCCGCAACTCGGAGCTCTGAGACGCCGCGCTCGAGGTGGTCCAGCCCCTTTCGCCTGAGACTTCCTCGCGCCACGTTTCGCCAGAGACATCGTCGCAACTCTGGGGTCCGAGATGCCGAGCGCGAGGTAGTCCAGCCCGTTACGCTGGAGACATCCTCGCAACTCTAGGATCCGAGATGCAGTTCGGGATGAGGAGGAGGAGGAGGAGGAGGAGGAGGAGGAGAAGGAAGGGAGAAGGAGGAGGCGGATGATGTGCATGAGGGAGCAGGCAGGAGGAGGGGGAGGCCCCAGAGAGCTCCAGGAGGCCGCAGGACGCCCAGGACAGGCGCCAGGGGTCCCCAGGAGATTCCTAGGAGGCTCCCAGGAGGCCCCAGGAGGCCGCCTATCAGAACGTGTCAAGTTAATCCACATCCGGTGTCGATTCGTTGATTATTCCTGCTCTTGTGCCCCCCCCTCCATTGGAGAGGCCCAAACGGCCACAGGTTAGATATCCACCCTGGGAGCCCCAAGAGGCTTCAGGAAACCCCAGGTGGAGTTCAGGAGGCCACAGGAGGCCCAGGAGGAAGCCCCAGGAGGTCCCCAGGAAGCCCCAGGAGGCACCAGGAGGCCCCCGCAACTCGGAGCTCTGAGACGCCGCGATCGAGGTGGTCCAGCCCCTTTCGCCTGAGACTTCCTCGCAGCACGTTTGCCCGAGAAATCGTCGCAACACTGGGGTCCGAGATGCCGCGCGCGAGGTGGTCCAGCCCGTTACGCTGGAGACATCCTCGCAACTCTAGGCTCCGAGATGCAGTTCGGGATGAAGAGGAGGTCGAGGAGGAGGAGGAGGAGGAGGAGAAGAAGAAGGAGAAGGAGATGGAAGGGAGAAGGAGGAGGCGGATGATGTGCATGAAGGAGCAGGCAGGAGGAGGGGGAGAAGGAGGAGGAGGAGGAGGGAGAAGGAAGGGAGTTGCAGGAGAGGACCTAACGGGAAGCGAGTGCGATGTGGACTTGTCAAAACGTGTGCGAAAGAGTGTCCGGCCCGTTTCGTTTGAGACATCCTTCCAATACTGAGCTCCAAGATGTCGCTCGCGAGGTGGTCCGGCCCGTTTCGATTGAGCCATCCTCGCAATGCGAGGCTCGAAGATGTTGCGCGCGAGATGGTCTGGCCCATTCTGCCTGAGACGTTTCGTAGCACAGGAGCTCCAATCACAACCTCTCTCATTCCTTCTCCCGCCTCCCTCTTCCCACTTCCCGCCTGGTTCCTCTTCCCTCCTCCCTCCTCCCGCCTCCCGCCTCCCGCTGCTGCGCCTCTGCCTCCGCCTCCCCGTCCCCGCCGTC
>CAUYUJ010014845.1:322816-335316 GCA_963575745.1 Prorocentrum cordatum | reverse complement strand
CATCGCGACGGCCCCTTGGGGATCCCAGAAGGCGCGCCGCGACCAGCTAATCCTTTGATTCCGCACCGACAAGACCCACGAAGGACGCACGAGGCGGCGCAAACGCGCGCAAGGATATCCGAGGGCCCCCACCACAGCACCGAAAGACAAATACTATTGATCTATCCTTGATTATATTCAAGATGTGGAGGTCCGCACCTTTCGGGCTCCCTGGCGCCCCAGGGCGGCCTTCGAAGTCCCCAAAGACCACTCCGAGACGGCCAACGACCCCTCAGAAGACCGCCCGATTGTCGGAGAGGGCCCCAAGACGGCCCATAAATCATCATAGATTATCAAACGACGCCCACAGGCGGTCTCGAAAGGAGTCCGCGAACAGGAAAAGCACTCAACCCGCGGCCGCCCAGGCGGCCCAAGAGCTCCGCAAGGGCGGCCCCCGCGCTGGTCCACAGAAGCCGACGCCATGCATGTTTCATCGTTTGTGTCCACGTTTGAAAAATCTGTCGCGTTTGTTTTCCGCATTTTCGGATGGGCCGCGAGATTTCTCCGAACGCCCCAAAAAAACTTCCAACGAGGTCCTCAACGGGGCCCATATGACGGCCCCGAACGGCCTCAAAATGACGGAAAACGAATGCAGGGCCACGCGAGGACGCGCCACGATGCCCCCCTTATCAAGCACAAAACCTGGGACAATGCGGGGCCAGTGTGCAAATTAGCATGTGCACCAATGCACCCAATGACATTTTATCAAACCTCAACTGTTCGAAACCATGCGTCTACCACATGTCAGCAACAAAAAAACTGATGTGAAAACGCAACTGTCCAAAACGAGTTTCCTGGACAATTGAATCGCGGTTCTGATGTCTCGAATGTCATGCCGCAGGTTGCCTTCATCATCCGCCACAACACTGCGGAACCTCAACTGTTCCTAACAATTGTTTCCCTGGGCTCCTTACCACCAGGCTAACCCAACAACGCGGATAAGAAACGCCCAGCCACCAAACAAAAAAAAAACAACGTAACCTGGCGAAAAACCCAACCGTATACAACTGGGGGCTCCATGTGGGGCCGCGGACCGTGTGAGGGGTGCGTCCATGTGACGTGGCGCCGCCATGTGGACCATGCTACTGGGGCCTTCGGTGGACCCCCCTGTGGGTCCACGAACCGCGCGCTGGGTTTGTAGCCGCACGATTTGTGAAGACCGCACGCGGGGCGGCGCACGATTTGCGAAGACCGTCTGCGGTGTTCTTGGCCAGAGGATTTGTTAACACCGTCTGCGGGGTTTTTGGCGGCACGATTTGTTAACACCCTGGGCGCGAAACGATGTGCGAACACCTGGGCGCCGCACGATGTGGTAACAACCTGGGCGCCGCGCAGTCCCACCAGCCCTCTGGGCGTAGGTGGTTTGGGGAGTTTCCTCTTCCAACCCCCTTTCTTCCCCTTGGGGGAGGGGTTTACCCCTCCCCCTACCCCCTCCACTGGACCTGGACGGGAGGTTTCGCTGGTAGTTGGAGCGTCCAAGATGGCCCAAGATGGCTCCAAGAGCGCCTCGGGGAGCCCAATATGAGCTCCAAGATTGCTCAAGAAGCTAGCCTCAGATGCCTCAAGACGGCTCCGAAGATGCTCCAGTAGGCCCGAAAACCGCCCCAGGACGGCTCCGAGAGGCCAGCTAGGTGCCCCAGGAGGCCTCCAAGAGGCCAAAATCCTTCAAAAACCGAAGGAACATCAATGCGTGTTGCTTTCTCACCCTTTCGCTTCCGATGGCCTTCCGAGGCCTCAAGATGGCTCCAAGAGGGCCCAAGATAGCCCCAAGAGGGGCCCAAGATGGCCTCAAGACGGCCCCAAGAGCGCCCAAGAGCGCTCCAAGAGCGCCTCGAGATGAGCCCAAGAGGCGATTTTAGAGGATCTAGAGAGGCAGGCCTAATTAACCCCACTCTCTTCTTTGATCGATCGCCTCCAAGATGGCCCTAAGAAGCGCCAAGGAGGCCCCAAAAGGCGCCAAGATGGCCCCAAGATGGCCCCAAGATGGCCCCAACATGGCCCCAAGAGGTCCCCGAGAGGCTCCCCGGGGCACCCAAGACGCCCCAAGAGGCCTCCGGGACCGCCGAGACGCTCCCAAGACGCCCTAAGAGGCCTTCAGGACGCCCCCAAGAGACCCCCGAAGAGACTCCGAGAGGCATCCAAGAGGCCTCTGGCCATTCTGCTCGCCCTTCTCCTCGTCCTCCTTTTCATTCTCGTCCTGCTCCTGCTCCTCCTCCTCCTCCTCCTCCTCATCCGCCTATTGCTCTTCCTCCCTCTACCCTCCTCCCGCTCCCCCTTTTCCTCCTTGAGTTCCTCCTCCTCATCGTCCTCCGATTCATCCTCCATCCTCGCCGTCTTGGGTAAGACGGGTTCCCCAGCCTTGTGTTATTATGTATGCCCCCCACTTCCCTGATCACCCCCATTCGCCTGGGCATCGTTACTGCATGGGCTGTTGGGGATACGCGAAGCGTCAAGAATTTGTTGGTCTGGAACAGACTGGGCGCTACACGATTTGTTAACACCGTCAGCGGAGCTGTTGGCTGCACGATTTGTTAACATTGTTTCCGGCGGAGGCGGGGTGGCAATGCCACCTCCGCGCGTCGCAACGCCACTTCCGCGTGTGAAGTGCACGCCCAACTGGAGCGGCGCCGCCATGTGGACCTTGCCACTGGAGTCTTCGGTGGAACTCCCTGCGGGGCCACGAACCGTGATGATGCGTGCGCTTAAACAAGGCGGCGCCGCCATGTGGGCCCTGCCGCTGGGCCCCCCCTCGAACTCCATGTGATGCCACGGACCGTGTCAAGTCTGCGCCCACATGGCGCGGCGCCGCCATGTGGACAGCGCCGCCGAAATCTGCGGTGGAGCTCCCTATGGGAACGACGCCCCCCCAGAAGGGCTGGACCAAGCAAGAAGAAGGCGGGGGTGCCCGCCACCGTGTCCCCTCGCCCTCCTCCTCCTCCTCATATTATTCCTCCTCCTCCTCCTGCAAATTTCCCCCCCCCCCTCCTCTCCCTCCCCCACCGCGCCGCCATGTCCCCCCACCCCCCCCTCGCCGCATAATGCTACTGCGAACCCGCTAGGACCGCGAATCGCCCGGCGAACGCGGCACGACCTCGTGGACGCACCAGACCGCCCCGACAAACAGCCCAACCAAACTGACCGACAAAATGCCCACCCGGACCGTCGAACAAAATTTCCGGGGGGTGCATCCTAACTGTGAATTTACACTGAATCCGCTCGGCAGCGACAGCCAGGAACGAATTTGTCGCGACACTTTCCTGGGTCGGTCCGATTTTTTTGTCGCGCCCGTCGTTTTTTTTTGTCGGCTCATTTTGTCGGCCGCCTCTTTTTTTTTGTCGGCCCATTTTGTCGGGCCGATTTTTTTTTGTCGTTTGTTTTTTTTGTCGGGGAGGTTTGGTTTTTTGTCGGCCGATTCTGTCGGGGCAATCGTTTTCTTTTGTCGGCTGGGCGCCGCCCGCAATGCATAGATGCAGGGAGGCAGACGGGTCATGTGGCAGCAAGGGCGCACGCGCAAAACGCAGAAGGATAACAAGAAGGAACGCGAACCAGGGCAAGGCAAGAACAACACGGAGGGGGCGAGGGGGGCGGCAAGAGCAGATGATGTCGAACGGGAAAAGACATTTGCTCGTGGAGTACGTGTCCCGACGGATCCACTCACAGGGGGCGCCGAAGTGATCACGGCACCTTTGGCCTCCAATCTGTAACCTCGATGCCAGCAGCACAGGCGTACGCAGGATGCTCTGTGGGCACAGTGCTCATGAAGTCCGCCCCGCGCGTGACGCAGGAAACAGGCGACGCAACTCAACTCCCTTGCGCCTGAGACCGGGCGGCCGCGCACGTCAAGAAACTCAAAGAGCCCCCGCGGTCGCCCCAAGGGGCCCCGCAAAGGCCTGTCAGGACCAGGACAAAAATAGGCCTGGCGAAATAACCAACCACATGCTGCTGCGGGTACCATATGGGGCCACGATTGCGCGGGGAGCGCGCCAAGATGAGGCGGCGCCGCCATGTCGACCACGCCAATGGGGTTTCCAGTGGTACTCCACGCGGGGCCACGAACCGAGTGAAGGGTGCGCCCCAATGGGGCGCAGCCGCCATGTAGACCCTGCCACTAGGGCCTTCGAGTGAGCTCCATGCGGGGCCACGAGCCGTGCGAGGGGTGCGCCCGCATGGGCGGTACCGCCATGGGGCCATGCCACTGGGGCCTTCGGTGGACCTCCATTTGAGACAACGAAACGTGTGAGGGGTACGCCCAAATGAGGCGGCGCAGCCACGTGGACCTTGATCCAGCATGGATCCTGGCACGTCGGCGGGCCTGGCGAAAGCATAAATGTATCCAAGAATTTAGGGTCTTGTCCGAGCCCATCGATATCCTCCTGCGTGAATGCATAATCTTCATCGCCACCCAGACTTATTCATGGTGAGACTCACGCACGCCCCGTTCGTGGCCGTTTTGCGGGGGTGCCTCAAGCGGTTTGCCTGTCTTCTGTCCCAACATCCTTGGCTACCAGAGCAGACTGTGAGGATGTCTCAGGCGGGACGCTGGTTTCAGCCCCCCCTGACGGAAACCACCACGTGTTATTTCACTGTCCCATTCGCGGCCGTTTTGTGGAGATGTCTCAAGCGGTTTGCCTGTTTCCTGTCCCAACATCCTTCGCTGTCGGAGCAGATTTGGAGGATGTCTCAAGCGAGGCGCTCATTCTCACCCCCCATAGGGGGAACCGCCAGGGCTTATCTCACGGTCCCGTTCGGGGCCGTTTTGTTGGGATGCCTCAAGCGGTGTCCCTGTTATCTGTTCCAACATCCTTCGCTTTCGGAACAGATTTGGAGGATGTCTCGAGCGTGGAATGGGAGGTGCGCGCGAATGAGGGGGGGAAGGGGCAATGCGGCGAGGAGGAGGAGGATGAGGCGGAAGGCGTGGATGACACGGGGAAAGGGAGGGGAGGGATAACGAGGGCGGTTGAGGGGGGCGAGGGAGTGGGAAAACACCAGGATGACGAAGGCGAAGTAGGATGAGAAGGAGGAGGAGGATAACAGGAGAAAAGGGGGGTAACGTGAGGAGGCAGGGGATTAGTATGATGGCGAAGTGGGGCGACGGGGGGTAGAAGATAACAAAGAGGAGGGGTCATGCCGCATTCAATTTCCTCTGGCCCTTTCCGGCCGTTTTGCTGCGATTTGGGCGGTTCTTCGGGTGGTGCCGAGCGCTCTAATACCCAGAAGGGCGAGAGCGTGACGTTCCTTTTCGTTTTCTTGTGTCTGATCAGTTTGATGGCGCCCGGAAAGCATCCTCGCTGACAGCGCGCGGTATTTTTTGGGAGCTCTTGGATTGTCCTCGGGTTGGTGTGAATCATTTTGGGCCGCATGGGCCGTCGCATCGTGATTCTCTCTATGAAAAATGATCACCTTCAGCGGTGTCGGCCGTCGTTGGGGGCAGTGTGCGCCGCCATGGCAGTTCGCATCAATGCAGAGGACGTTTGAATGACATAGGGCCGATGGGGGGGGGGACGGCATATTTGGGAGCAGTTGCGACGATTGGTATGGCCGAGCCGCCCTCATTCTAAATATGCGACGTGCTCGTTATTTTTTGTTTTTTTTTCCAGGGCGTGCTGTCAGCAGGGGGAACGCCGCGCGCCTGGATTCCCCGATGGGAGCTCGCGGATTGGATTTTACAGTGCGACTGGGGCCACAGTCCGTTATCACCGCGTGATGTTCGCCCCGCGCGGATGGCGTTGCATGTCAGACGGGTAATCCCCATCGAGGGTTTGGTGCAGTTGGCATTTTCGCCATATCCTAAGATGGTTTTTTGTTATTACTTGGACGCCTCCTACTCCTTCTCACTCTTCTCCTGCCCTCTCCTCCTCATGCCCCGACTTACTCATATACAGACTGACTCACACTCAGACTAACTCATACACATATTCACACACAAATACCTATTCATACTCATACCTACTCATACTCAGACCTGCTCCGACTCAGACTTACTCATGCTGAGACTCACGCGCGCCCCGTTCGCGGTCGTTTCGTGGGGATGCCTCAAGCGGTTTGCTTGTTTTCTGTCCCAGCATATTTCGCTATCGGAGCTGATTTAGAGGATGTCTCGAGCGAGGCGCTAATTTTCACCCCCCTTACGGGAGCAGCCAATGGTTATCTCACGGTCCCCTTCGCGGCCGTTTTGTGGGGATGTCTCCAGCGGCTTGCCTGTTTTCTGTTCCAACATCCTTCGCTTTCGGAGCAGATTCGGAGGATGTCTAGAGCGAGGCGCTCATTCTCACGTCCCTAAGGAGCCGCCGAGGGGTTATCTCACGGTCCCGTTCGCGGCCGTTGTGGGGATGTCTCAAGCGGGTTTGCCTGTTAGTTGTCCCAACATCATTCGCTTCCGGAGCAGATTTGGAGGATGTCTCGAGCGAGGCGCTCATTGTCACCCCCCTAAGGGGATTCAAATATTCACTGCGTGGGGCTCCCCATATGCGCATTTATTCCCATGGACCTGTCCGCCGTGAGAATCTAGGTGCAAAAACTTTCGAGTATAAACGGGTTTCAATTGTGACGGTCTGGTCATGAATCTAACTGAGAATCAATTGGAGTGTGAATGAGCCTCAGTAGTACGAGCGCGTCTCTGCGCATGACCCTGGGTCCTCCTGGGGCCTCCTGGGGCCTCCTGGGGACCTACTGGGGCTTCTTGGGGCCTCCAGGAGCCTCTTTGGGCCCCCTGGGGCCTCCTGGGACCTCCTAGGGAGGATTCGTGCCCGAGGAGAGGCCCAATCTATAGCAACAGTCGCACATAAAACATTGCGACTTGGAGCCGCAGAAAAAAGGGGCAATCTATAGGAACACGCGTACAACACCAAGGAGTCGTGCCCTAGGAGAGGCCCTATAGGAACATAAGTACACAGGATATGGACCATCTATAAAAACATACGTATAACATCAAGGATTCGTGCCCCAGGTGAGGCCCAATATATGAGAGCATACGTAAAACACATGGGATTGGACCCACCCCTGTTGCCTTCTGAGGCCTCCTGCTCCTGGGGCCTCTCGGGGCCTCCTGTTGCCCTCGGGAGACCTCCTGGCGCTTGCTCTGGCCTCCTGGGCCTCCTGTGGCTTCCTCAAGCCTCCAGGAGCTTCCTGGGGCCTCCTAGAGCCTCTTGGGGCATCCTGTGGCCTCTTGGGTCTTTCTGTGGCATCCTGATTCATCCTGGGACCTCATGTGGTCTCCTGGGGCCTCTTGGAACCTGTTGGAGCCTCCTGTGGCATCCCCAGGAAAACCAGCGCCCACGAGTCTGGCCACCGATCGAGACATCCTCAAAATCTGGCCCACCTGGGGGGGTGAAATGGAGCGCCTCGCTCGAGACATCCTCCAAATCTACTCCGAGAGCGAAGGATGCTGGGACAGAAAGCAAGCACGACGCTTGAGACATCCCCACAAAACGGTTGCGAACGGGACCGTGAGAGAACCATTGGCGGCTCCCCTTAGGGTGGTGAAAATGAGCGACCCCACCAGTCCTCCTGCCAAGGGAACCTGGCTGTGGTTTTCGGCGACGCACCAGCGCCCTTGGCTAACAGCGTTGCAACGCACGCGCTGCATTACGCGGAAGTAGTAAGATGATATGTTTCTGACATGATGCGTGGGCGCGCACGGCGCGGGCCTACATGGCGCGTCAAAGGCGCCTGACACACGCCCGCGATACTATTCACGACCGAAATCGGAAAATTAGCTCCGGCGGCGCACATGCGGTGGGACACGCGTGCGTTCGGCATCACCCGCGCGAGGTGGCTAACAATTTCGCGGCGTTGCGCTAAAAATGCCATTGTGCCCAACATCGTTTCGAAGCGCGCTGCGGTGCGCCGCGCAAGCGCGCGTGGACTGCGGCCTGCGTGCGGCCCGCGCACTAGTACGAGCGATTGAATCTGAAAGGGCAAGGCGCGGCACGTGCGCCATGAAAACGCGGCACACGGCAGAAGCAGTTACGAGAAGGAAACTCGCGCGATTCGCGTGCCTCCGTCGACCGAAATCGCTAAATCAGGGCAAGCGATCGGCGACGACCGCGTTTGACGCCACCAATAAATACATGAAAAAATGCAAAAACAAATTTGTCGAGGCCCTCGTTTTGTTTCCTGGTGGGCGCAACACCTGACTCGTCATAGTGATCTCGTCGTGGTCTCGTGCTCGTCGTCGAGCTCTCGTCGTGCTTTCGTGCTCGTCGTCGTAACTACTCTCGTCTTAGTGCTGGTCGTCGTGCTCGTCGTCGTGCTGTCGTCGTCGTGCTCGTCGTCGTGCTCGTCTTCGTCGTGCTCGCCGTCGTCGTCGTGGTTTTGTCGCCGTGCTCTCGGCACGGATTTGGTTCGCCAGAATATGGGTTCGCCAGGGATTGGTTCGCCGGGGCTTGGTTAGCCGGGGTTTGGTTCACCGGGGCTCGCTTTGCCGAGGCATGGTTCGCCCGAGTCGGTTCGCGCGACTCGGTTCGCCGGGACTCGGTTCACTGGGGGATTCGCTTCGCCCGACTCGTTTCGCTGGGGCTCGTTTCGCCAGGGCTTGTTTCGCCGGAAGTCGCTTCGCTTGTCGCTACGCCAGGGCTCGCACCGGTCAGGGGGAGGAGTCTCAGAGGAGCAGGGGAGGAGGAGGGGAGCAGGAAGAGGAGCATGGGAGGACCGGGAAGAGCACGGGGAGGAGAGAGGGATGAGCGGGGGGAAAAGCACGGACGAGCTGGGGAGGAACAGGGGAGGAGGAGCACGGGCAGGAGCAGGGGAGGGCAGAGGGAGGGAGGGAGGGAGAGAGGGAAGGGGGGAACGGGCGGGCGGGTCGGGCGGCGTGCGGCACCCTAACGGGCAAGCGGACGGCGGGTCAGGCAGGCGGGTCATTAAAGTATACACAAGGTGGCACGCGCGAAACCTGGCGCGACTCTAAACGGCGGGCGGGTCGGGCGACGGGCGGGGCCCTAACGCGCGGGCGGGCGGCGGGTCGGGCCGAGAAATTAAAGCATGACGCATGTACACATTATGACGCATGCACCAAGTGGCACACGTGGAACCCCAACGGGCGGACGACGGGTCGAGCCCCTAGCAGGCGAGCGGGTCGGGCGGCGGGCGGGGCCGCAACGGGCGGGCGAGCAGCGCGTCGGCGGGCGGAATTTAAGTATAACGCATATACACAATATGGTGACACGCGTGAACCCTAACAGGCGGGGGCGGGTCGGGCGGCGGGCGGGACCCTACCGGGCTCCCAAGGCGGAAAACATGCTGTAGGAGGGCCCAGAACCTCTAAACAAAAAAAAATTCCACTGCGAAACATCCCAAACCTCGATCTGCAGGTCCTGGAGCCGGAAAAGGACAACTACATCAAAAAGTGATCAGACATCTGACGCCCAGAAATGCACCTAAACACCGACGACTCGATAGAAATATGGAATGGCATGCACTGGATATGAATACGCTTCTAGAACACACATCTAGAAACAAACACACTACATACAAAGGAGAGAAGGCATTGGAAAAGAACTACTATTCTGAAAAAAAAATAATTCCCATGAATTCCACAATAATTTACAGATCGTGCAGAAACCTCCTCTTGTGAAAAGAGATGCGATGCAAACGCCAAAACTCACATCTGCCTGTGCGGATGATAGACCTAATCAAAACAACAAACGGCAAGGCTGAAAAACACAGAACATGCGACCAAAATACAAAGGCAATCTCGCCCTGTAACAGAATCGCGTTTCAACTGCGTCTGCAAACTGATGAATGGAATAATAATTCCGCATAGCGAAGACATTCAATAAAAATTCTGCCTTCATCAACTCTGACGACCCACGCGCAATTCGCACGGCGAAAAACAAGCGACCATGACTTGATGCTCTTGCCGAACAACTGATTTGAAACGCTAAAATTTCGAACCGCCTGCAAAAAACGAAACTTGAAACGCAATGCAGATTGAAATAACTTCTACTTCGCGTCCTGCGCTGGCTAAAGCTCCGAGGCACCACACCGACGTTGTGTTGCACTCGGGAATAGATTCTGTACGCATTTGCAATTTGCTGCCGGACTTTGTCGTGGCAACACGCAACGTCTCCGAAAATCCCGTCTGCAGACCCTCGTGCGTTTCAAGGCAAATCGCTTTGACTGGCTGGAACCGCGCCAAAAACAAAAAATGAACAAATTACCCGGGCCGTCCAGCATAAGGCGCTGCGAGAGATTTCCTGGCCAGTCTTGAAAATGGAACGGTTTTCAAACTCGGAAACGCTGCGCGCTGCAACGACGAAATCCGGCAACAAGTAAATGCACACAACGCCCTATTGCCGAAGGCAATACAAAATCTGGTGCGCAAAACAAGGGCCATAAAAACGTGTCTGTGGCGCCTCGCAACGCAAAACGCCTCGATAACAATAAACTTCCGAAAACACCTGGAACCAACATCCAAAACAGCACGGTAGATTGCCCAAAATACTAATGTGCCGGCGTGTCGAGAAAGGAAAAACTTAAAATGGAATAAAACGTCCGTGCTCGAAATATTCTAACCAGTAAAAATCTAGATAAAACCGCGTCTAACCGAAGAAAAACCGAAAAGAATGCGCGGTAAACGTGTAATCTGCCCGGAACCTCTGTAGGAGCATTCACCTGAACAATTTCCATTGATAAGCGAAAATGCACACGTTTCTGACGCTGCTATTGCAAATTTTAGATTCAAAAAAACTGGGCGCCAGCGGTAAACCGTCAACCTTTGTTACCGCCGGGGGACTCGTAGACCTTCCTCACAAAATATAGTGTGGGGAAAAATCCAGAGAACGACTAGTTTTCAACCCGAGCGATCTCAAAGTATCAGACCGACTTCAGACCTCTCAATGCGAGAGACGGACGCGTCTGATGTCTGCGAATCGACTCATGTGATCACCACCGCTACAGCCCGATTGAATGCAGAAAACCGGCAACATCTCTCACAATGACTCGAATAATACAATACTTTCGCGGATCTGTTTCGCAACAAACCAAGTTTTGATTCTAATAGATCTGCTGACCAACACTGTAGCTGCCCTAGAACTTGAATCAATTGGAAAAGACCGACAACACGTATCAAGTTGGCTCCAATAACCCCAATAAGTTTGCGGACCTAGCTCGGCTAGCAGACCGTCTTGAAACCTCTGGATTTAACAAACGAACGCGCCTGATGATTCTGAGTGCGATACCTGTGCTTACCAGCTCTGTATCTGCCCTACAGCTCGAATTAAAAACAAAATACCGACAACGCATATCGAAATCACTCGAAACGGCCGATCCCGCCAATGTGCTTTTTGGCAATCAAAGGCACCCGATCGAGCTAAGATCAAAATACCGAGCGGAAACGAGATCGAATATCACGGGAAAAAATACTCAAGTTCTAACGAATGTTCAAATTTCGAGAACAAAATTGAGCCAACTAGCTCTCCAACGCGCCGGAAATACTCTTAAGCTTTGAACAACTAACTTGGGGAAGCTCTATGAACCAAGTGCGAGCTTTCTTTGCGCGCATGAAACTGCGCGATCTGAAACGTGAACCTTTTTTTGAACAAACGCCGTCTGAAAAAAAAAAAAAAAAAAAAAAAAAAAAAACAAGTGCCCTAAACGAACTGAATCAAACATAAAACAACAAATCGATGCAGTCCTTACGAATAAATTAATTAAATCACGACGCAATTTTAACTAATCCTCTGTTCGAAAAAAACAAACAAGAATAACTGTAATTCCACAAATCATTCAATAAATGCTAAATATTAAACATAAAATCTCAATCATGAACTTTATCCACCGACATCACACTCGATCGCAAAAACTGTTTTCGTGTTTCTGTTTTTTCAGAAAAAGAAAATCTATAGAGAATAAAAAAACAGACTGAACCTGAATGTATTCTTTACGCATCTTTATGTTTCAAATAATAATCGTTTCACTCTATCATGTTCTAACAAAATCTACGCACACACTTACAAAAAATGCCAAACTACAATACAATGGTTTCGAAACTAATTTCAAAAAACGAAACGACAACTAGGAAAAAAACAACTCTAGGCACACATCTCGCATCAAACTGCAAAAATGTACCCATTCCAAAATCGTTGCCAAATTAATGCATCCACAATTATTGAATTTCTCAAAAAATTTGACAACAAAAAAAAATAAAGAAATCTGACAAACGATGATCGGATCAATCATTCAAAATAGGACACTGTACAATACATTCAGAATAATACAAATAACCTAAATCGAAACATCCGCCGAGACTTCAAACGCCGAATGACAGAAATAAAATTTTCTCTACTCAACCGCTCGCATCGTCAATAATACGCATTTAAAAAATCGGCGCGACGCGAACTCTTCAATTCTCTGGAATTGGAACGGTGGTAAATTATTATAATGAAAACATATTTATTCATATTATGAATTTATATTTATTAAACATTAGCTATCTGAATATATGTTAGAAACTAGTTTTTTTT
>CAUYUJ010014845.1:282816-320316 GCA_963575745.1 Prorocentrum cordatum | reverse complement strand
CGCATGGTGGAGGAGATCGTATATTGAATCTGGGACTACGGTACTGTGCTCGAAACTACGATGTCCACACGAATATTGCGCAACCTTACTTGTTTCAACATGCGTTGCAGCGCTCATTACTTGTATCATAAAAGTTGCTGGTTGCGTTGTGCCGTTTGCACAAACACCCACCTACAACTTTAATACCACCAGCCCTCTGGGCGTCGGTGGTTTAGGGAGTTTCCTCTTCCACCCCTCCTCGGGGAGGGGTTTACCCCTCCCTCTACCCCCTACCCATGGACCTGGGCAGGGGGTTTCGCGAGGTGTCGGAGCGTCCAAAAAGGCCTCTGCGAGGAAGCCAAAACCATTGGTTGGCCCCATTTTGACCTCCTGAGGCGGGGATCGTAATTAGTCCCCCCCCTCCTGTGATCGATCTTACGCAAGGTGACCAAAAAAATGCCCCCCAAGACTCCCAAGTATGCCCCAAGAGGGCCCCAAGAGGTGGCCAGGAAGCCCCAAGAGGCCCCCAGGATGCCCCCAAGAGGCTCCCAAGAGACCCCCAAGAGACCCCCAAGAGACCCCCCAGAGGCACCCAAGATGCTCCAAGAGGCCTCTCGGCGAGACTGCCAAATCATTGATTTTACTAAGGTTTTAGCCGCATGTTGGCCTCTTAAGGGGGCACTGATTAAGATGACTCCAGGAGCGCCTGGCCAAGGTGGCTCGAGATATCCTAAGATGTCCCATAATGGCTCCCACGATGCTCCAATATGCCCAAAAACCGCTCCAAGACGGCTCCCAGAGGCCAAATAGCTCCCCCAGGAGGCCCCGAAGAGGCCACAACCGGAGGTAATCCCACCAGCCCTCTGGGCGTAGGTGGTTCCGGGAATTGTCTCTTCCACCCCTCTTCTTCCCCTTCGGGGAGGGGTTTACCCCTCTCCCTAACCCCCTCCCCTGGACCTGGACGGGGGGTTTCGCTGGTAGTTGGAGCGTCCGAAACGGCCTCGGCGAGGAAGCCAAAATCATCGGTTTTACTTTGGTTTTGGCCCCATTTTGGCCTCTTGGGGGGGCAGTGCTAATTGACCCCACCCTCTTCTTTGATCGATCTCCTCCAAGATGGCCCCAAGAGGCGGCCAGGAGGCCCCAAGAGGCGCCAAGATGGCCCCAAGATGGCCCCAAGATGGCCCCAAGAGGCCCCCAAGAGGCCCCCAAGAGGCTCCAAGAGGCTTCCAGGATGGTTCCAAGAGGCCTCCGAGAGGCTCCAAGAGGCCGCCATGAAGCTCCAAGAGACCCCCAAGAGGCCCCAAGAGGCCTCCAACAGGCCCCCAAGAGCCCCCCAAGAGGTTCCCAAGCGGCTTCAAGAGGCCCCCCCGAAGCACCCAAGACGCCCAAGAGCCCCCATTGACCGCCAAGAGGCCCCCAAGACGCCCGAAGAGTCTTCCAAAAGGCTTCCAAGAGGCATCCACGCGGCATTCAACCATCCACCCAGCGTCATCATTCTCCTCATCCCTCCTTCGCTCGGTTCCTCGCCACCCCCTCATCTATCCATCTGGCCTCCTCTTCCGCCTCATCCTTTGCACGGATCGGCTGTCCCTCTCGTTGCTCCCCCACTTCCCTGATCTCTTCAACTTGCCTGGACATCGTTTCTGGATGGGCTGGTGGGGATACTTTTTTTTGATTAGCGGCCCGCAAGGAAAAGTCCAAAGGGCGGTATGACCGCTGATGGGGATACGCGAGGCGTCAAGAATTCTATGTGTTTGGCTTTCTCGCCTTTTCGCTTCCGAAGGCCATCCGGGGCCGCAAGCAAGATGGCTCTGGATGGCCCAAGAGGGCTCCAAGAAAGGCTCCAGAGAGCCCCAAGACGGCCCCAAGAGTGCCTGAGAGCGCTCCAAAAGCGCCCCAAGAGGCGATTGTTTGGGCTCCAGAGGGGCAATGCTAACTAATGCTCGTTTCTTGTTTGATCGATGTCCCCCAAGATGGCCCCAAGAGCGCTCCCAAGGCTCCCAAAAGCGCTTCAAGAGGGCGCCAAGAGGCGCCCAGAAGGCCCCAACAGTCGCCCAAAAGGCCTCCAAGATGCTCCCAAAGGACCCCCAAGAGGCCCCAAGAAGCTCTCCGAGGCACCAAGACGCTCCAAGAGGCCTCCACTGGCAGAGCCTTCCTTTGTGTGCTGCCCACTTCCCTGATCGAGGCAATTCCTCCGGGCATCGTTTCTGGATGGGCTGGTGGTTGCTTCGGTCAACAGGCTCGCGAGGCCGGTCGAAAGCCGTCCGAACACCAGTCGGGCCGCGACTAGGCAGCAGGAAAAGAAAGGCAAGCGAAGCGAACGAGCGGGCAGCCACTCGGAAGGCCAGAACCGATACTCCCAAACCCGGTGGCGTTGGAAATCCCGGTGGCGACCAGCAAGTATGCGCAGCCAAACTGGCGCGGCGGCGCGACCATTAAGCGTCTAGAAATATGTTTCAATCCCACCAGCCCTCTGGGCGTCGGTGGTTTAGAGCGTTTCCTCTTCCACCCCTCCTTCTTGCCCTTCGGGGAGGGGTTTACCCCTCCCCCTACCCCCTCCCCACTGACCTGGACAGGGGGTTCCGCGGCGCGTTGGAGCGCCCAAGATGGCCCAAGACGGCTCCAAGAGGGCCTCAGGGAGCCCAAGATACCCTCCAAGATGGCTCAAGATAGCGCAAGATGCCTCAAGATGGTCCCCATGATGTTCCAAGACGTTCCAAGAACTCTCCAAGACGGTTCCAAGTGCCCACAAGAGCATCATTAGGATGCCCCCAGGAGGCCCCCAAGAGACCCCCAAGAGGCCCCAAGAGACCCCCCAGAGGCACCCAAGGTGCTCCCAGAGGCCCCAAGATGGCCCCAAGAGGCCCCAAGA
Organism: Prorocentrum cordatum; assembly: GCA_963575745.1. Lineage (NCBI taxonomy): Eukaryota > Dinophyceae > Prorocentrales > Prorocentraceae > Prorocentrum > Prorocentrum cordatum. Next base: position 317,465 of record CAUYUJ010014845.1, on the reverse strand, counting down.
GGCCCCCAGGAGGCCCCAAAGAGGATCCCGTACGGCCCACAGAGGCCCCCCCGAGGCACCCAAGATGCCGAAAAGCCCCTCAGGACGACCCTCTACTCGCCTGGGCGTCGTTTCTGGACGGGCTGGTGGGGATACGCGAAGCGTCTAGAATTTGCATTCAAATGCGGATTTCTTTGCATGTGCAGTGTGCCGTATGTTATCTTGCTGTACGGGGTAACCCCGATGGCCGGAAAAAATTGGTGAAGCATTGAACCCTGGTCCGCCTGTTTCGCGGGATCAAGCGGTTTCGGCACTTCGCGCAGTGGGCATACTTACTACGACAAGCTCTGCAGAGGAACATCCCGTGGTAACGGCTATTTCAACTCCATCATTGGCTCGGACCCCGAGGGCCAATGGAGAAACACTGGGACAACATGCCGGGCTCGGACGCGTATTTCCATTTCTATTTGCTTCTTGAGTGCCGTCAATGCCAGGATCGTCTGAAACGGTACCACTTCCAGCACGACCAGACCGCCCTCTTACAAGCGGCCGTGTGGGTGAGCCGACTACACTGATTACGACACGACAAGCCGTTACGACGACGGTTCCTCTACCGGTGTGGGGACAACTTAATAAGAACTATTATGCTCGCCATGGGCCCCAGGAGCCACTCCCCAGGCAGAGAAGACTACGACCCCCCTGCCCCCGTCCCTTCCCACCCTCCCTCACCGGCTGTCTCCCCCGACCCCCGTTCCTGCCCTCCTGTGTCGGACTCCGGACGGCAGACCCCCAGAAGATGCTCCATCGCAAATTCCTTGCATTTCGCACGGCCAGGCCTACCCAAGCAGCCTCCCACGCATGACTGCAGATCTGGCTGAACCGGCTCACCCACCACCCTATCGAATTCCGTCCCCGCGCTCCCAAGACCCCAGACCTCCATTGCTTGCTCCCGCCCACGCTCCCGACGGCACTCGCATCGACGAATCTACCCCGACGCTTTCGACCAGACCCACGCGACAGGAAGACCCCCGAGCCTTTGCACCATCTCGGCGTCCAGGCAGAATCGGTAGCTCGAGGGCAAGGACTCTACTGGGAATCCGTCGCCCCGATTCCCGTCACACACGGTTCCACATTCCGCCTCCGCCCCGCTCCCACCCCATCCCGCGCCCATTACTCTGGGGCCCAATTCCCCATCCCAACCTGGGATCCCCTCGCACGTCTCCGCCCTACCCCAACGAATTACCCCCGTGCCTGGCGATATCCATGCTGCCGAATTGGGTCCGACACCAACTTCGCTTCAAGAATCAACCGTGAGACCACGCGAAGTGCCAACTACAACCGAATATAGGACCGCCGATCTAAGCGCAAACATCAGTGACGACAACTCCAGCGCCCACGACACAACTGCACAATTCAGGGAAGACATTGTGTGAAGAGATCGTCGAAGGACTGTGGCAATCGTTCGCACTGCTGCCAAGGGAAGCCTCCAGAGCCGTCTTAGGACCTCCGGGACCTCCGACTCCAGAATCGTCGCCTCCCATCTTGGAACCTCCGGGACCTCCAACTCAAATACATAACAGGCTGCCCGACCCCGCCTGGCACTCCGCCGCCACCAACAGCACTCGAGCCGCCGCCCAGTCTCACCAGGCCGCACCCACCGCCATTGCCTCCACCCGCCGACCAGACCACAAGGAAGCCAGCATGCGACATCGGTGGCATGAGCGACATCGACGAGGAGGAAGGCGACGACGACGGCAATGGTTGGATTTACGACGGTGATTCGCACGACGACCTACGTCTGGACCCTAGCATCACCCAACCTGTGGACAATCGACTACGGCTCGTGGGGTCCATTCCTGAGGGGGCGACCGAGGCGACACTGGTGCAACACATAGAGAGGCATCAATGGTCAGCGTTCAACATACCAATATTCTGGGCGGCGGCTGGAAGAGATTCTGATTTGGCCCTACGCGCCTGGATGGAGCGCATCATTACACACTTCGTGGAAAATTCTCGGCGTTCGATGAAATGGAAATAGCAACTACGGTCAACCATTCTTTCCACGAGATTCGGCAGGGCATGCGACAACTGGGGATCCAGAATAAAACGGCGCTGCGCCGGTGGCTTCTTGCACATGCACCCCTCGGCACCCACATCCAGATCAATCGTCACTTCCCTGGAGAGCTCCAGGAACTGTTGATGCAGTGTAGCTCAAACTACGGCCGCAGCCAGGGATATGGAGAAGGCATACTTCGCTATCACAGTAGACTTACACAAATCGCCGGCGCTGGTATGCTTCCTCGCTCAGCCCAGGGAGGCACCACCACCTCCAACGTTCGCTCAACTCCCACACCAAGGTACACAAGACCTGGGAGATGTCGATGATATCAACATTGGGGGCAATACCGACACTACTATCCCGACCGCCATCCCAGCAGCAGCGTGGCAATTCCGGGACGATTTAGATTTGGCGCTGGAGTTGCAGAAGCCTGCGCAGAGAGTCCGGGAAGCCCCTCGATGGTTCCAGGGGTCCCTCCAGAGAGCATTCGGCATAAGCCTGCGAGCATGGCAACAACACTGCTCACCACGAACGTGGAAGCTAATTATTCTGACACCGCGGATGCTTCTCTCCCCGACGGATGGTACGAACGAAGTGAGGGAAAAGATATTTAACGGATACGCAAGTTTCTTCAAAGAAATTGGGAAAACCTCTTACGAGATGCTGCCGAACTAGGTTAACTTCCTGCGCGGCCAGCCTGGAAAACCACCCAGCCGACCGCCACGTCCTCAGACCAACAACGATGCCGGCACGCTCTGGCAAAGATCCGGCAGCAGGAGATCACGCGTGCACGCATTCAGCTAACATCGTCTAGCCTTGCCCCTGGCACGGCGGAAACGCTCGCGGAGCTGACGAACCGGGAGTTAGGACCACGGGAACCTGCAGAACGTATTTCAATCGATATCCTCACTTATCGGCCTCGGCGTGGTATTCAATTACTTGGATCGACAAGAACTGTTGAAGGCACTGCGTTCTGCTGGGCGGGAGTCGGCACCAGATGTATCATGCATGCGGTGCGAGGCACCTACGAGTCTTGCTGGAGGACGATGGTATGGGACCTTTTTGAGCAATTCGCCGAATATTTCGCTTGTGCCGACGTCCCTTCTGAAGTGGCTGCCGCGCTCCGGCTAGGCCAGATGACGGCTCTGAAGAAAAACAATGGGAAAGTACGGGGCATCGTCGCGGGTTCGGTAATCAGGAAGTTAGTGTGCAAAGCAGTGGTGAAACAATACGGCGAAGCGTTGATGAGAGCGACGATTCCGTACCAGTTCGCCTTGCGGACGCGGGCAGGGACAGAGCCCATCGCCCACATCCTGCAATGCGTCACCGATTCTGACCCCGATGCAGTGGTACTCAGTTTGGACGAATCGGTGCTTTTGACCACGTGGAAAGATCCTCGTTTCTGCGGATGGCATCACCGTCCTCAGAGCAGATGCTGTCCCTGGCACGGATGCCATACTCGACAGAAGCCAGGTTCCGACGGACGGACGCGGCGGGCACCGCCCACGACAGCACCCGAGGGGAAGGCGGCGAGCAGGGGTGCCCACTGATGCGGGCTTTATTCGCCTTGGCTCAACATGATGGGGTCGTGGAAGCGGAGCGCCATCTACAAGCGACCGAACGTCTATTCGATGTTCTGGACGATTTGTACGTGGTGCCTGCCTGGGGGAGAGCAGCCACGGCTTTCCGGGAAGTCGCAGGGGCAGTTGAAAGATATGCAGGTGTGAAGTCGCATTTAGGAAAGCTTCGGGCATGGTGCAGAGGAGGCGCGGACGGACCAGCAGACCTGGCGGCTTTGGGGGCAGATGTCTGGACAGCGAACCAACCGGACGTGAACAACGGGGTTTTATATTTTTTTTTTTTTTGGGGGGGGGACCGCCGAGTTCGTGACCGCTCATGCGGAAGACCGTCTCCAGACGAAGCGGCGAATGAAGGACGAATTATCTCCTCTCGAAGACCTGCACAAAATCATGGATGCTTGGGATGTCGGCGGCGGTAACGGAAGCGTGGGTAGATGGGGGGAGCTGATGTTCTCCCTCTCTTCTTCCTCCTCCTCCTCCTCCTACTCCTCCTATCCTCCTCCTCTTCCTCCTCCTCCTCCTCCTCCTCCTCCTCCTCCTCCTCCTCCTCCTCCTCTGACGCTGCTTAGCGGTCTCGTCGTTTAAAGCGATTTTCGGTTCGCTGGCTTCTGGCACTGTTTCTTCCTGTGCTCGCTGCCGCCTTAATATATATATATATATACATATATATATATATATATATATAATATATATATATATATACAAGACTGCATTGGCGCTGCGCGCCATGCACCTTGGTCCTTTGGCATTCGCGCGCTAGCGGAGTGCGAGCGTGCCTACATGCGCACACACATGCGTCTATGAATGCATAGTACATATGTACATTTCTGTATACGTTTGTATGGATATGTACATGTATATGCAAATGGTCAGTGTAACTATGTGTGCGCATACACATGCGTATATCAGGCGGTAGTGGCCTGACCAGGTGCTCATATCATCGCGCCACTATGAGGCGCGAGGGTCTCAGGCAAACGTGGTCCGACTACCGTAGGACACTGCGTCGCCGAGGTCAGTGTTGCTAGGGCGTCCCGGGTGAAAATGGCCTGAACACTTCCGCTCAGGGGAGGCCATATCCGAAGTCAGCCGGGCGAGGAAGTTTCAAGCGAGGAGTGGTCTGATCACCTCTGCTTAGGGCATCCCTGAACTTAGACTTGCGTAAAGTCGCACGCGAAAGTGCTCCTCGCTCTATTTGTCCTCGTATTCTCCTGTGCCCGTTTCTTTCCCACCCTTCCTCCTGCTTCTCCTCCTGTTTCTCCTCCTCAGTCCTGTGCCGATTGAGCTGAACCGGAAGAGCTTGAGAGGATGAGGAGAAGGAGGAGGAGGAGGAGGAGGAGGAGGAGAAGGAGGAGGAGGAGGAGGAGGAGGAGGAGGAGGAGGAGGAGGAGGATGAAGACGAGGAAGAGGATGGGGACGAGGACAACGACGACGACGAAGAAGGCGACGACAAAGAGAAGGGATAATGAGAGGAGGAGACCGCCGTGTTAGGAACTCGGACACCCAAAGATCGGCCCAAGACGCCCAATGTGGGCCCAAGACTGCCCAACAGGCCTCCAAGACGCCCCAAAAGACCCCCAAGAGGCCTCCCAAGAGAGCCCCGAGAGGCTGAAATGGTTGATTTTCCTATGTGTTTTTCTATGTTTTTGGCCTTCTCGCTTTTTCCGCTTCCCCACGCTCCAACACAACCCAACAGGCTCCCTAGATCGCCCCAGTACTGCCCAAGAGGCCCCCAAGAAGGCCCCAACACGGTCCAGGAGGGCTCCGAGACCGCCCAAGAGGCGCCCAAGGCGGCCCAAGAGAGCACCAAGACGGCCCCAAGAGGGCGCCCAAAAATTCAAAATTGAGTTTTCCGCCGCGAGAGGCCCCAAGAGGGCCCCGAGAGGCCCAAGAGGGCCCCGAGAGGCCCCAAGAGGGCCCCAAGAGGCCCCAAGAGGCTCCCCAGAGGCCACAAGGAGCCCCCAAGAGGTCCCCGAGAGGCCCCAAAAAGATCCCAAGAGGCCCACAAACAGCCCCGAAGAGGCTTCAAAACTGCCTCCCAGAGGCCCCCGAGAGGCGTACCACGAGTTCCCAACACGGCGGTCTCCTCCTCTCATTATCCCTTCTCTTTGTCGTCGCCTTCTTCGTCGTCGTCGTTGTCCTCGTCCCCATCCTCTTCCTCGTCTTCATCCTCCTCCTCCTCCTCCTCCTCCTCCTCCTCCTTTTCCTCATCCTCTCAAGCTCTTCCGGTTCAGCTCAATCGGCACAGGACTGAGGAGGAGAAACAGGAGGAGAAGCAGGAGAAGGGTGGGAAAAAAACGGGCACAGGAGAATACGAGGACAAATAGAACGAGGAGCACTTTCGCGTGCGAACTTACGCATGTCTAAGTTCAGGGATGCCCTGAGCAAAGGTGTTCAGACCACTCCTCGCTTGAAACTTCCTCGCCCGGCTGACTTCGGATATGGCCTCCCCTGAGCGGAGGTGTTCAGGCCATTTTCACCCGGGACGTCCTGGCAACACTGACCTCGGCGACGTACTGTCCCATGGTAGTCTGACCACGTTTGCCTGAGACCCTCGCGCCTTATAGTGGCGCGATGATATGAGCACCTGGTCAGGCCACTACCGCCTGATATATGCATGTGTATGCGCACACATAGTTACGCTGACCATTTGCATATACATGTACATATCCATACAAACGTATACATATATGTACATATGTACTATGCATTCATAGACGCATGTGTGTGCGCATGTACGCACGCTCGCACTCCGCTAGCGTGCGAATGCCAAAGGACCAAGGTGCATGGCGCGCAACGCCAATGCAGTCTTGGTCCGGGGACCCCACGAAAGCGGCACACGGTGCCCCCCCCCCCCCCCGAACGAATTTCGGCCTCCCCGAGCCTCTGGGGCGCTCCTGCAGAGTGCTTCCGTGGATCTCCGGTCCTCCTGGACCCCCCAGGCAGGTCTGTCCTGCGAGTCCGACGCGAAAAAAGAAGCCCCCACGACGGCCAAAGAGGGCCCCGAGACACCCAAAGATCGGCCAAAGACGCCCAATATGAACCCAAGACTGCCCAACAGGACTCCAATACGCCCCAAAAGACCCCCAAGAGGCCTCTCAAGAGAGCCCCGAAAGGCTGACATGGTTGATTTTCCCATGTGTTTTTCTATGTTTTTGGCCTTCTCGCTTTTTCCGCTTCCCCACGCTCCAACACGGCCCAAGAGGCTCCCTAGATCGCCCCGGTACTGCCCAAGAGGCCCCCAAGAAGGCCCCAACACGGTCCAGGAGGGCTCCGAGACCGCCCAAGAGGCGCCCAAGGCGGCCCAAGAAAACACCAAGACGGCCCCAAGAGAGGCCCAAGAGGGCGCCCAAAAATTCAAAACTGAGTTTTCCGCCGCGAGAGGGCCCCGAGAGGCCCCAAGAGGGCCCCACGAGGCCCCAAGAGGCTCCCCAGAGGCCCCAAGGAGCCCCCAAGAGGTCCCCAAGAGGCCCCAAAAAGATCCCCAAAGGCCCACAAACAGTCCCCAAGAGGCTTCAAGACTGCATTGGCGCTGCGCGCCATGCACCTTGGTCCTTTGGCATTCGCACGCTAGCGGAGTGCGAGCGTGCGTACATGCGCACACACATGCGTCTATGAATGTATAGTACATATGTACATATATGTATACGTTTGTATGGATATGTACATGTATATGCCAATGGTCAGTGTAACTATGTGTGCGCATATACATGCGTATATCAGGCGGTAGTGGCCTGACCAGGTGCTCATAACATCGCGACACTATAAGGCGCGAGGGTCTCAGGCAAACGTGGTCAGACTACTGTGGGACAGTGCGTCGCCGAGGTCAGTGTTGCCAGGACGTCCCGGGTGAAAATGGCCTGAACACCTCCGCCCAGGGGAGGCCATATCCGAAGTCAGCCGGGCGAGGATGTTTCAAGCGAGGAGTGGTCTGAACACCTCTGCTCAGGGCATCCCTGAACTTAGACTTGCGTGAAGTCGCACGCGAAAGTGCTCCTCGTTCTATTACCTAACAGCGAAGACTGATAGGTTTCTAGTGGGATCAAAAGAGAGCAGCAGATCACTCCACAGGGGGGTCCGGGCAGGTGTTGGGAGTTGCCGGGCGGCAGGTGCCGGGCTCGTTTTTCACCAACAGTCACACACTTCGTGCTCTTCGACTTCCCAGAACTCCATTCCCAGGCCACATTCTCAATACCCGGATGCAACAGTCACACACTTCGTGCTCTTCGAGATCCCAGAACGCCATTCCCGGGCCACATTTAGAGGGCCGGATGCAACAGTCACACACTTCGTGCTCTTCGAGTTCCCAGAACTCCATTCCCGGGCCACATTCTGGAGGGCCGGATGCAACAGTCACCACTTCGTGCTCTTCGAGTTCCCAGAACTCCATTCCGGGCCACATTTTGAATGCCCGGAGCCAACTGTAGGCCACTTCGTGCTCTTCGAGTTCCCAGAACTCCATTCCCGGGCCACATTTTGAATGCCCGGAGCCAACTGTAGGCCACTTCGTGCTCTTCGAGTTCCCAGAACTCCATTCCCGGGCCACATTTTGAATGCCCGTAGCCAACTGTAGGCAACTTCGTGCTCTTCGACTTCCCAGAACTCCCATTCCTGGGTCACATTTTCAGCAGGGGCAAGAGCACGACGAGGAGGAGGACGAGCAAGACCAGGAGGACGAGGACGAGCAGGAGCAGGACGAGGAGCAGGAGGAGCAGGAGAAGAAGGACGAGCAGGAGGAGGAGGAGGACGAGCAGGAGGAGGAGGACGAGCAGGAGGGAGGAGGACGACCAGGAAGAGGAGGAGGAGGAGGAGGGTGAGACATAATGGGGAGGAGTACCCAGGAGGCGGAGGAGGAGGAGGAGGAGGAGGGAGGAGGAGGAGGAGGAGGAGGGGGAAGGGGGGAAAGGGGAGGAGGGGAGGAGTGGAGAAGAGGACGAGGAGGAGGGGAGGAGGAGGGGGGGGGAGTGTACCAGGCAGAGGAGGATGAAACGAGGACACCAGGAGGTAGGAGGAGGAGGAGGAGGAGGAGGAGGAGGAGGAGGAGGAGGAGGAGGAGGAGGAGGAGGAGGAGGAGGAGGAGGAGAGAACACCAGGAGGAGGAGGAGGACGAGCAAGACGAGGAGGACGAGAACGAGGACGACCAGGAAGAGGAGGAGGAGGAGGAGGAGGAGGAGGAGGAGGAGGAGGAGGAGGAGGAGGAGGAGGAACACGAGGAGGAGGAGGAGGAGGAGGAGGAGGAGGAGGAGGAGGAGGAGGAGGAGGAGGAGGAGGAGGAGGCGGAGGAGGAGGAGGAGGAGGAGGAGGGGGGGGGGTGGGGAGTGCACCAGGAGGAGGGAACGAGGACCCACCAGGAGGAGGAGGAGGAGGAGGAGGAGGAGGAGGAGGAGGAGGAGGAGAGAGCACCAGGAGGAGGAGGACGAGCAAGACGAGGAGGACGAGAACGAGGACGAGCAGGAGGAAGAGGAGGAGGAGGAGGAGGAGGAGGAGGAGGAGGAGGAGGAGGAGGAGCAGGAGAAAGAGGAGGAGGAGGAGGCAGGCTGATGCTGAGGCTGTGACTGCGACTGCCGTTGCCGCTGCGACTGTCATCGCGAATGCGACTACGACTGCGAGAACAGCAGAATTCGACAACTGGATTTTCATCTGAATCTGAAGGGGAATGCTTTCAGATATGCTTCTACACATCGCGGAGGGCCGGATGCAACAGTCACACACTTCGTGCTCTTCGAGTTCCCAGAACTCCATTCCTGGGCCACATTTTGGATGCCCGGAGCCAACTCTAGTCCACTTCCTGGTCTTCGAGTTCCCAGAACTCCAGTCCCGGGCCACATTTTGAATAGCCAGACGCTTCATAATCCTTCCGCCACAGCCGTGTTTGGTTCAGGACTTGCTAGTGACACTGCAGTCCACTGCATTCAATCGTGCCACTGCATTCATTCACTGCAGTCCACTGAGTTTCGATTGCAAAGGCGTTCCCCTGGCCGTACCCCCATGTCCAACGTTCATCCGCAGCCTCTGCTCCGCGAGGCTCGTCCGAAGTGTCGCCGCCTCGCGGTGCTTCTCAGCCTGCGCCGCCTCGCGGTGCTTCTCAGACTGCGGAGGAAGGTGGACAGACGCCTGGTTCTGGCGCTGTGCAGCCTGCGTCTTTCACGGTCGCCTCGTTCAATTTCGGGTTCGAGCAGGGCATGATGACTGGTAAGCAGGCGGCCACTCACTGCGCTAACTTCGGAAGGTTGTGCGCCACGATAGTGGAGACCGCTGATGCTGATATTGTCTGTGGTTGCGAGGTCGGTGCGTTCCGTGAAGGCTTTCGCCGAGCAGGGATCAACGTGACAGAGATCCTCAGTAAGCCTTTCGGTGATGGCATTCGCTTCTCGGAGGTCGACAACTACTGGACTCTCTGGGGGTTCCGCGGTGCTTCTCAGCCTGCGGAACTGACTCTGTGCGAAGACAGCAAAGTTTACAGGCCTCCTAGCGGCCGAGAGATTGATGCTGTTATTTCACATTTTGAGGTGAACAAACCAGGCCATGACAAGTTCCACGTGGTGATCGCCAACATGCACATCGTGTGCGGCAAGAAACCGCCGAGCATCCAGACTCGACAGCGGACAGTTCGCCATCTCCGCTTGCACCTGGACGGCCTGGCCAAGATTCTTGAGAATCTAAACGAGGCAGTCGTTGTGCTTGTAGTCGGCGACGACAACCTCACTTTCCAGGAGGCGCGGGAGGCTTACCAGCGCGAGCAGAACGACGTGAAGGTATGGGAGGTCCATGCCACTCCGGCCGACCTCAAAGGCGACCACGTTGCGGTCTGCGGAGCAGTCGCCCGTTTCTGCTCCATTGCCGTTGGCGCGTCTTTTACGGATCGTGGCATGCGCAACGACGCACACGATGCGGTGGCGGTTGAGCTCACTCTCCCTGGTGCTATTCAGCCTGGGGAGAGCAAGAGGCGGAAGATTGTCGTCGAAAACGTCTCCGACGCCGACGTCAGCGTACAGGCGGACGCCGAGTCTTCTGTGCATTGGGATCGGTCGCCGAGTTCTACTCCTCCGCTTTCACCGACTTCACCGGGTGATCCCGACTACGTCGAGGATGTCGTTCATAATCGCGCGAACGACTTGCACGGGGAGCTGAGGCAGCTTTGGGACGAAAGGTACGACGAGGAGTACGATCCGAAAGTCCTCCATCATCTCAGTCTCTTGCTTTTCAAAAAGAGGAAGTCCACGGAGCCAGCGGACACTGATCCAGCTGGCGCTCCTCAGCCTGGCTCGGAATATGACGCGGCCTTTGCGTCTCAGGAGGAGACTGGCCGAGCCATTCTCTCTGTCCTTAAGCATCGACATGACTTTCTGCGGAGCAAGAACATCGACGACATGCGCTACGTTCTCACGGGGCCTGAGCGCCAGGAATTGGTCAGAGTAGCTCGCGACCAGTACGAGCAGTCGCGGCAGCAGCGTGCGCTTCAGGAACGGGATGTCGAAAAGGGAAAAGCGAGAGGCAAGTCTGCGCCACAAGGGGGCCATGCGGTTCCGCAGGGTCCTAACAAAGGGCCTGGCGGTAAGAAAGGTTCTCACGGTGCTTCTCAGCCTGCGGGAAAAGGTGGCCAGGCCAAGGGTGCAGGTCTGGGTAGCGTCGCCAAGTTTGTGAAAGACCAGAAGCGTAAGCGGTGGCTTCGCCATTTGCAACGTGTGGCCGGTACCAAACAGATCTGGGAGGTGCTGGCCTTCTCAGGGCGCTTCGACGTTGATTGGCTAACGCAAGCGTTGCAAGCTGATCACAGTGAGGGCCGTGATGCAGCAGTTCCCGAGGAAGCTCTGCGGCAACAGCGGCGCCGGCTGCACCACAGAAGGCCGAGGCCATCGCGCGCTACAACGAGGGGGAGCGGCTTTCCCGCCATCTGTCTGCCCAGGCTGGCCAGCCAAAGCCGAACTTCACGCGCAGGCAGCTGGACGTGATGCAGATGTTTGAGAGCGGAGAGCTGCTTCAAATCCGCAACCAAGCGATTCTGGCGTTGGGGCACGGCCGTCTGCGCAGGGCCGGAGGCGACTACCTTGACCTCGGCGGCAGCACGGGCGGTGGCTCCAGGCGCATCATCGATTCTTGGCAGCCGCCGGACTGGCGTGACTTCCTCCAAGACGATCAGGACATCTGAGTTTTGCAAGTCTCCCTGCCCGCGGTGCTTCTCAGCATGCGGTCTGCCGCTCTCCAGCTGCGGTCTCGAGCAGTAGTGTTCGAAAGCATGCGAGTTCCTGCGGTGCTTCTCAGCCTCTTGGGGCCTCTTGGGGGCCTCTTGGGGCCTCTTGGGGCCTCTTGGGGGCCTCTTGGGGGCCTCTTGGGGGCCTCTTGGGGCCGCTTGGGGGCCTCTGGGGGGTCTCTTGGAGGCCTCTTGGGAGCCTCCTGGGGGCCTCTTGGGGCCATCTTGGGGCCTCTTGCGACCTCCTCAAAAGCGCAAATGAGAGCTGCCCCCTGAGTAGGACAAAATGAGCCGAAAACCTTCGTAAAATCAATGATTTTGCTGTGAAGGAAGATGAGCGCGGCCCCCTCAGGACGCCAAAATGGGGCCAAAACCGTAGTACAATCAATGATTCTGGCTTTAAAGAAGAGGAGGGGGACCAGACGGTGCCCCCCCGTCGGGGCCAGAATCCTCGTGAGGGTCGTCGTTTTTTACCTAACAGCGAAGACTGATAGGTTTCTAGTAGTGTCAAAAGAGCTCACAGATCACTCCACAGGGGGGTCCGGGCAGGTGTTGGGGCGTTTCCGGGCGGCATGAGCCGGGCTCGTTTTTCACCAACAGTCACACACTTCGTGCTCTTCGCCTTCCCAGAACTCCATTCCCAGGCCACATTCTGGGGGGCCGGATGCAACAGTCACACACTTCGTGCTCTTCGAGTTCCCAGAACGCCATTCCCGGGCCACATTTTGGATGCCCGGAGCCAACTGTAGGCCACTTCGTGCTCTTCTATTTCCCAGAACTCCATTCCCGGGCCACATTTTGAATGCCCGGAGCCAATTGTAGGCCACTTCGTGCTCTTCGAGTTTCCAGAACTCCATTCCCGGGCCACATTTTGGATGCCCGGAGCCAACTGTAGGCCACTTCGTGGTCTTCGAGTTTCCAGAACTCCATTCCCGGGCCACATTTTGGGTGCCCGGAGCCAACTGTAGGCCACCTCGTGGTCTTCGAGTTCCCAGAACTCCATTTTCACGGGCCCTTTTTGTAAGCCCGTAGCCAACTGTAGGCATTCTTCGTGCTTTTCGATTCCCAGAACTCCATCCTGGCCACATTTGCGGCGGGGGCGGCACGACGAGGAGGAAGTACGAGCAAGACCAGGAGGACGAGGAAGAGCAGGAGCAGGACGAGGATGCAGGAGGCAGGAGCAGGAGAAGAGGACGAAGCAGGAGGAGAGGAGCGAGGTACGAGGAGGAGGTGGAGGGACGACAGGAGGAGGATGACGACCAGGAAGCGGAGGAGGTGGAGGCGGGGAGGGGGAGGTTGTACCAGGAGGTGGAGGAGGAGGAGGAGGAGGAGGAGGTGGAGGATGCGGTCAGGGAGTGGAGGAGGGGAGGTGGACGCGGACGAGGAGGGGAGGAGGAGGGAGGTGGGGGGGGAGAGCACCAGGAGGAGGAGAACGAGGACCACCAGGAGGAGGAGGAGGAGGAGGAGGAGGAGGAAGAGGAGGAGGAGAGAGCACCAGGAGGAGGAGGACGAGCAAGACGAGGAGGACGAGAACGAGGACGAGCAGGAGGAAGAGGAGGAGGAGGAGGAGGAGGAGGAGGAGCAGGAGCAGGAGAAAGAGGAGGAGAGGAGGAGGCAGGCTGAGGCTGAGGCTGTGACTGCGACTGCCGTTGCCGCTGCGACTGTCATCGCGAATCCGACTACGACTGCGAGAACAGCAGAATTCGACAACTGGATTTTCATCTGAATCTTATGGGGAATGCTTTCAGATATGCTTCTACACATCGCTGGAGGGCCGATGCAACAGTCACACAATTCGTGCTCTTCGGTGTTCCCAGTAACCTTCCTATTCATGGGCCACTTTTGCCTGCCAGGAGCCAACGATAGTCCACTTCCTGGTCTTCGAGTTCCCAGAACTCCATTCCCGGGCCACATTTTGAATAGCCAGACGCTTCATACTCCTTCCGCCACAGCTGTGTTTGGTTCAGGACTTGCTAGTGACACTGCAGTCCTCTGCATTCAATCGTGCCACTGCTTTCATTCACTGCAGACCACTGAGTTTTGATTGCAATGGCGTTCCCCTGGCCGTACCCCCATGTCCAACGTTCATCCGCAGCCTCTGCTCCGCGAGGCTCGTCCGAAGTGTCGCCGCCTCGCGGTGCTTCTCAGACTGCGCCGCCTCGCGGTGCTTCTCAGCCTGCGGAGGAAGGTGGACAGACGCCTGGTTCTGGCGCTGTGCAGCCTGCGTCTTTCACGGTCGCCTCGTTCAATTTCGGGTTCGAGCTGGGCATGATGACTGGTAAGCAGGCGGCCACTCACTGCGCTAACTTCGGAAGGGTGTGCGCCACGATAGTGGAGACCGCTGATGCTGATATTGTCTGTGGCTGCGAGGTCGGTGCGTTCCGTGAAGGCTTTCGCCGAGCAGGGATCACCGTGACAGAGATCCTCAGTAAGCCTTTCGGTGATGGCATTCGCTTCTCGGAGGTCGACAACTACTTGACTCTCTGGGGGTTCCGCGGTGCTTCTCAGCCTGCGGAACTGACTCTGTGCGAAGACAGCAAAGTTTACAGGCCTCCTAGCGGACGAGAGATTGATGCTGTTATTTCACATTTTGAGGTGAACAAACCAGGCCATGACAAGTTCCACGTGGTGATCGCCAACATGCACATCGTGTGCGGCAAGAAACCGCCGACCATCCAGACTCGAAAGCGGACAGTTCGCCATCTCCGCTTGCAACTGGACTGCATGGCTCAGATTCTCAATGCTTCGGAGCCGCACGTGCCAGTCGTTCTGCTTGTAGTCGGCGACGACAACCTGACTTTCCAGGAGGCGCGGGAGGCTTACCAGCGCCAGCAGAACGACGAGAAGCTCTGGGAGGTCCATGCCACTCCGGCCGACCTCAAAGGCGACCACGTCGCGGTCTGCGGAGCAGTCGCCCGTTTCTGCTCCATTGCCGTTGGCGCGTCTTTTACGGTTCGTGGCATGCGCAACGACGCACACGATGCGGTGGCGGTTGTGCTCACTCTCCCTGGTGCTATTCAGCCTGGGGAGAGCAAGAGGCGGAAGATTGTCGTCGAAAACGTCTCCGACGCCGACGTCGGCGTACAGGCGGACGCCGAGTCTTCTGTGCATTGGGATCGGTCGCCGAGTTCTACTCCTCCGCTTTCACCGACTTCACCGGGTGATCCCGACTACGTCGAGGATGTCGTTAAGAATCGCGCGGACGACTTGCACAGGGAGCTGAGGCAGCTTTGGGACGACAGGTACGACGAGGAGTACGATCCGAAAGTCCTCCATCATCTCAGTCTCTTGATTTTCAAAAAGAGGAAGTCCACGGAGCCAGCGGACACTGATCCAGCTGGCGCTCCTCAGCCTGGCTCGGAATATGACGCGGCCTTTGCGTCTCAGGAGGAGACTGGCCGAGCCATTCTCTCTGTCCTTAAGCTTCGACATGACTTTCTGCGGAGCAAGAACATCGACGACCTGCGCTACGTTCTCACGGAGCCTGAGCGCCAGGAATTGGTCAGAGTAGCTCGCGACAGTACGAGCAGTCGCGGCAGCAGCGTGCGCTTCAGGAACGGGATATCGAAAAGGGAAAAGCGAAAGGCAAGTCTGCGCCACAAGGGGGCCATGCGGTTCCGCAGGGTCCTAACAAAGGGCCAGGCGGTAAGAAAGGTTCTCGCGGTGCTTCTCAGCCTGCGGGAAAAGGTGGCCAGGCCAAGGGTGCAGGTCTGGGTAGCGTCGCCAAGTTTGTGAAAGACCAGAAGCGTAAGCGGTGGCATCGCCATTTGCAACGTGTGGCCGGTACCAAACAGATCGGGGAGGTGCTGGCCTTCTCAGGGCGCTTCGACGTTGATTGGCTAACGCAAGCGTTGCAAGCTGATCACAGTGAGGGCCGTGATGCAGCAGTTCCCGAGGAAGCTCTGCGGCAACAGCGGCGCCGGCTGCACCACCAGAAGGCCGAGGCCATCGCGCGCTACAACGAGGGGGAGCGGCTTTCCCTCCATCTGTCTGCCAGGCTGGCCAGCCAAAGCCGAACTTCACGCGCAGGCAGCTGGACGTGTTGCAGATGTTTGAGAGCGGAGCGCTGCTTCAAATCCGCAACCAAGCGATTCTGGAGTTGGGGCACGGCCGTCTGTTCAGGGGCGATGGCGACTACCTGGACATCGGCGGCAGCACGGGCGGTGGCTCCAGGCGCATCATCGATTCTTGGCAGCCGCCGGACTGGCGTGACTTCCTCAAAGACGATCAGGACATCTGAGTTTTGCAAGTCTCTCTGCCCGCGGTGCTTCTCAGCCTGCGGTCTGCCGCTCTCCAGCTGCGGTCTCGAGCAGTAGTGTTCGAAAGCATGCGAGTTCCTGCGGTGCTTCTCAGCCTCTTGGGGCCTATTGGGGGCCTCTTGGGGCCTCTTGGGGCCTCTTGGGGGCCTCTTGGGGGCCTCTTGGGGGCCTCTTGGGGCCGCTTGGGGGCCTCTTGGGGGCCTCTGAAGGCTCTTGGGAGGAAGCTCCTGGGGGCTCTTGGGCATCTTGGGCCTCTGCGACCTCTCAAAAAGCGCGATATGCGAGCTGCCCTGTGAAGGACAAATATGAGCGAAATCCTTCGTAAAATCAATGTTTTTGATGTGAAGGAGGATGAGCGCGGGCCCCCTCAGGGACGCCATAATTGGGGCAAAACAGGTTATTAGTAACAATCAATGATTCTGGTTTTTAAAGAAGTGGTGGGGGACCAGACGGTGCCCCCCCGTCGGGGCCTGAATCCTCGTGAGGGTCGTCGTTTTTTTAGCCCTCCCAGGAGTCGAAAAAGACCCCTCAAACGACCCGCGGGGCGCCCTCTCCAGGCCCAGGGGGAGGGGGTAGGGGGAGGGGTAAACCCCTCCCCGAAGGGGAAGAAGGGGGGTTGAGAACAGAGCGGGCTCCCTAAACCACTCACGCCCAAAGGGCTGGTGGGACTGATAAGGAGCAGTGATCAAACCCGAAGGGCGGCCGTAAGCCCTCGCGTTCCGCCCTCCCACCACATGATTAAAAGCCGAGTACCACCAGCCCTTGGAGGGCCTCTTGGAGCCTCGTGGGGCCTCTTGGGGGCCTCTTGGGGGCCTCTTGGGGGCCTCTTGGGGGCCTCTTGGGGCCTCTTAGGGCCTCTTGGGGGCCTCTTGGGGGCCTCTTGGGGGCCTCTTGGGGCCGCTTGGGGGGCCTCTTGCCCTGACTCTTACTCCGACTCGTGCAGTTCGCCTTACTCTTACTCTGACTCTTACTCTCACCGTTACTCTTGCTCTGACTCTTCCTCCTCCTCCTCTTCCCATCTTCCTCGTCCCCCTTGATCTCGCCTCCCAGCTAGGAGCTCTGGTGTTTCCTCGGTCGTGCTTCGTTTTCTTTTGGTCGTGTAGCGTTCCTGACAGTCCAAGACCAGCTCGTCGTCGCCAGTCGCCAGTCGCCTGTCGACCGCCCTCCAGACGCTGTCTCAGATGATGTGGCTCGCCGTGGATGGTCCGTTTGGGCATGGGCGTACGGTGCCGACGCTCGACCATGCGGACCTCGTCCTGGCTCAGAACCACCGCATCGCAGGTCTTTCGGAGGTCAATTGTTATGAGTTCGGCACGGTCTCGGTCAAGTACAGCGTGCTGTGGGGATCCCGAGATGGGGCCTGGCTCAAGGTGCTCAAGACGTACTGGAGTGTCCCAGAGCCGGAGTGCCAGCTGATCCTCGGGAGTTGGAACGGCATTTTCAGGCCGTGGCCGGACACGTTCTGGATCAGGACGGGGGGGTCCGAGCCCGAGATGGAGTGCTAGCGCTCTGCAGTACAAGTGCTTTTCAGCATGCGACATCCTGCGGTGCTTCTCAGCCTGCAGGGTTCGCAGCGTGCGGTTTGCAATGCATTCCTTTTCAGTATGCGAGTTCCTGCGGTGTTTCTCAGGTTGCAGGGCTCCGAGGCTCTTCGCTTCGATGCCAATGTTTTCAGACACCGTAGCTCCGTTCCGTAAACATCTTCCAAGAGCCGCTCGCAACCTTTTGCAGCTGGCGGTCTGCAGACGTAGTCTGTCTCAGCATGCGAGCTCCCGCACGCTTCGCCGGCTTTTGCTGCGCGGACAATTTTCTCACACACGTCAGCGCCGTTTGTAGGCGTCAGAAAAACATGTAGACATTCACGAAGGGCTCAGTCTGTATATCGTCACATCATTACATACGCAGTCGTCGAACACATCGGTGTACATTCAGCGCTTTGTCCTTCTAGCTGGGTCGCTTCGTGCTGAGGCTGAGGCTGATGCAGGCTGAGGCTGAGGCAGGCTGAGGCTGGGGCCGAGGCCGACGGCAGACTGAGGCTGAGGCTGAAGCAGGCTGAGGCTGAGGCTGAGGCAGGCTGAGGCTGAGGCTGAGGCTGAGGCTGAGGCAGGCTGATGCTGAGGCAGGCTGAGGCTGAGGCTGAGGCTGATGCAGGCTGAGGCTGAGGCAGGCTGAGGCTGAGGCCGAGGCCGAAGGCAGACTGAGGCTGAGGCTGAAGCAGGCTGAGGCTGAGGCTGAGGCAGGCTGAGGCTGAGGCAGGCTGAGGCTGAGGCTGAGGCAGGCTGAGGCTGAGGCTGTGACTGCGACTGCCGTTGCCACTGCGACTGTCATCGCGAATGCGACTACGACTGCGAGAACAGCAGAATTCTACAACTGGATTCTCATCCGAATCTTAAGGGGAATGCTTCCAGATATGCTCCTACACATGGCTGTTAGGTTGCTTTGCCGGGATAATTTGTCCTCGTATTCTCCTGTGCCCGTTTCTTTCCCACCCTTCCTCCTGCTTCTCCTCCTGTTTCTCCTCCTCAGTCCTGTGCCGATTGAGCTGAACAGGAAGAGCTTGAGAGGATGAGGAGAAGGAGGATGAGGAGGAGGAGGAGGAGGAGGAGGAGGAGGAGGAGGAGGAGGAGGAAGAGGAGGAGGAGGAGGAGGAGGAGGAGGAGGAGGAGGAGGAGGAGGAGGAGGAGGATGAAAACGAGGAAGAGGATGGGGACGAGGACAACGACGACGACGAAGAAGGCGAAGACAAAGAGAAGGGATAATGAGAGGAGGAGACCGCCGTGTTGGGAACTCGTGCTACGCCTCTCGGGGGCCTCTGGGAGGCAGTTTTGAAGCCTCTTGGGGGCTGTTTGTGGGCCTTTTGGGATCTTTTTGGGGCCTCTTGGGGACCTCTTGGGGGCTCCTTGGGGCCTCTGGGGAGCCTCTTGGGGCCTCATGGGGCCCTCTTGGGGCCTCTCGGGGCCCTCTCGCGGCGGAAAACTCAGTTTTGAATTTTTGGGCGCCCTCTTGGGCCTCTCTTGGGGCCGTCTTGGTATTCTCTTGGGCCGCCTTGGGCGCCTCTTGGGCGATCTAGGGGGCCTCTTGGGCCGTGTTGGAGCGTGGGGAAGCGGAAAAAACGAGAAGGCCAAAAACATAGAAAAACACATGGGAAAATCAACCATTTCAGCCTCTCGGGGCTCTCTTGGGAGGCCTCTTGGGGGTCTCTTGGGGCGTCTTGGAGGCCTGTTGGGCAATCTTGGGCCCATATTGGGCGTCTTTGGCCGATCTTTGGGTGTCTCGGGGCCCTCTTTGGCCGTCGTGGGGGCTTTTTTTTCGCGTCGGACTCGCAGGACAGACCTGCCTGGGGGGTCCAGGAGGACCGGAGATCCACGGAAGCACTCTGCAGGAGCGCCCCAGAGGCTCGGGGAGGCCGAAATTCGTTTGGGGGGGGGGGTGGGTGGGCACCGTGTGCCGCTTTTGTGGGGTCCCCGGCCTTGTAAAAATATATAAATCGGAATATGTATATGTCCACATGTAGGCACATACGTGTATGTATGTATGTATGTATGCATGTATGTATGTATGTATGTATGTATGTATGTATGTATGTATGTATGTGTATATATATATATATTTATATATATGTATGTATGTATGTATGCATATATATATATATATATATATATATACACATACACAAGACTGCCTTGGCGCTTCGCGCGATTTGCCTTGTTCCGGACCCTCCCCGACAAAGCAATAAATCGTCGCTTGCTTCAGCAAGGGGACCTCGAGGCCTGGACGGGCGACCGGCTCATTTTTCTGATATCCTTGGTGCCTGCTGACACTGCGCTCGCCCGATGCGCTCGCACGCTTGTGCGCAGGAGCGGGGAAGGAAGGATTTTTTTTTGTTTTTACGCGCGAAGGTCCTTTGAGGAAGTAAGCGTTGCCATGACACCACGAAGAAGTCGCAGTAGTTCCGAACACATCGATGTTCGGTCGCTTCCTGATGCCTGGAGGGCTCCAGGCACCCAGGAAATCTTCGATCGTCGAACTTCGAATCTAGACCCATGGCCTGTCTCTCTCGATCGAAGAACTTAAACCTCGAGCCTCAGCCTCAAGCGTGGAATCAAGATCGTCGGATCAGCTCGATGTACTTCGAAAGAAAACACCGTCTGGGCGTTTTTGGGGCTCTTTTGGGCCGTCCTGGGACCTCTTGGGCCGTCCTGGGGCCTTCTTGGGCCGTCTTGGGGAGCCGGGGTCCTCCAGAAGCCTTGTGAAGCCATCTAGACCCCTCTTGGGGGCCCCCAGTGGCCTTATTGGGGGTCTCCCATGGCTTTCGTGGGTCTCTCTTGGAAGCCTTCTGGGGGCATCTTGGGTTTCTTATGAAGAGTCTCGGGGCTCTCTGGGGCAGTCTTGGGGCTCTCTTGAAGCCCTCTGGGGGTCCTCTTGGGCCGTCTTGGGGCGATATCGGGGGCCCATCAGGTCTTTTTGGACGCTGCGAAGAGTCAAACAGCGGATATGCTACACATATACATTTTCCGGCGGGAATGGGAGGTGTTTGCTTCTTCGGGCTCTCTTGACGGCCTCTTGGGGCGTCTTGGGGGCCTCTGGAGCCGTCTTCAGACAGTCGAGGTTCCAACCTCTCCGATGACCCCTCTGATCGCTTTGAGTCTGCTCGCAAGGCCCGGCAAGGCGCCCTGGGAGGCTCGGAAGGGCCAGCGGGTCTTTTCCAAGGGCGTCCAGGGGGCCACCGAGATTTCCGAAAGGGCGTCCGGGGTGTCCCTGGGGGGGGGTCCAGTTTAGGGGTGGGGTGGGTGGGGGGCTTCCGGGTAAACAGAATATAAGAGTAGATGTATGTATGTATGCATGTACGTATGTATGCATGTATGTATGTATGTATGTGTATATATATATATATATGTATATCTGTATGTATGTGTGCATGTATGTATGTATTGTATGTATGTATATATATATATATATATATATATATATATATATATATATATATTTACACAGGTATCACCCTCCTTCGTTCTCCCTGCCTCCAATTTCCCGTCAGAAAGCCTGTCAGATGTGAAAGTGGCTCGGACACTACATCAGCACCTTACCTCACCGCACCTATCCAATCCTGCTTGGTGACTTCAATGGCTGGACCGGCGCATGCGACATGGGCAAGGGGATGTGGGCCTACCGACCTACTCCAGCGGTTGGGCCCCTCACGGTTCAGAAGGAGAATTTCAACGGAGGTCAGCTCAGATGGGTCTGCGAACGGCAGCACTTGGCATTTGTCAACACTTTCAAAGGCGGCGGCCCTACCTACGATAGCCGTGTTGCTGCTTCCCAAATCGATTATATCGCTGTTCCCCAGTCTCAACTTGGCAGCGTGTCTTGGTGCAAAGTTCTCGAAACCTTGGGGCGATCTCTTCAGTGCATGGCAGCACTTGGACGACGAGATCACCGCCCACTCGCATGTGAAGTGCGACATCGACTGCGGTATTCCGGAGTGCCAACAACCACAGCAGCGCGTTGGGACCGACATCTTTTGGCGAAGTGCATGCACGATCGGAAACGAACCCACGCCGTTTGTCGTCAATTGGAGGATGCTTGTCGTAGCCAGCTCCCCCTCACAGATATGTCTTGCGAGCTACCTCCGACGCCCCACCAACTTCTGGACGTGCTGGACGATTGCTTCTGGCAAAATCGGTGCACTTTTCCGTGGCTGCCCGGAGTCACCAACGCCCCCCAGGAACCCAGCGTGCCATCGACGCCCTCACGACTGCCAAATGCGACATCCAGAAGTACGAATTCGACGCCACGGTCTTGCTCGAGGCCCCACGCCACCAGTGCTGTACATTGCAGTTTCAGTCATATATGCTCCACGCATGGCAACTACAAGTCCGGTATTGGAAACGTCGGCGCGAGCTCCAACAACTACTCAGACATGACCGTCGTCATTATGAAGCTGAACTTGCCGACTCCCTCCGTCAAGCTTGGCGGCGTCGGGGCCACCGCGCTGTCTGGGCAATCGCCCGGCAAATGTCTGGCTCCAAGCTTGGCCCCAAGAAGCGGCTCTTTGACCGTGCTGCGCCAGAATCACCGACAGCCGCTGAGTGGTACGCCGCGCAACGGTTACCAGGACACGAAGGAGGACAGATGGCTTCCTATCATACGCTGCCGCCTCAGCCACAACCACGACCTTTCAGCGACGACCTCCGTGCTGTCGCTCACGCCCGTGCGCGTGGAGACTTCGAAGGGCTGCAGCACCGAGCACGGCGCGCCAAACTTCGCAAGACGACGCCCCCTGGTAGCATCCCCTTCGAATTATACCGCATGGCCCTCCACCCCAATGACGCTCCCCCCACCCGAGCCGCCGGACTCGGCAGCAACGATCCCGACGTACATCTCCCGAATTTCCAAGCTCTCCCCCACGATCTGCTATGGTCAATCCGACTCTACGGCGCCACCCCTACCAGATGGCACCACAGCCGTGCATACCCACTACCAAAACACAATGACAAGCCGGGATGCAAGGGTCTGCGGCTCATTCATGTGTTGGACGGCCTTGGGAAGTCATATTACGCTCATCTCTGGTCCCGTGCTGGGCCGTGCGCTTCCCGCCCATAAGCATGCGGCTACATTCGGCATCGATGTGGAGAGGCTGCAATCATGCAGCGGCAGGTCCTCGTTACCCGCCTCATGGCTGCGAAGAAATCTTATGCTCTCAGCTTCCATGACGCCACCAACGCATTTCCCAGCCCAGCGCATGAACACCTGGACGCCGCCATACACGCCATCGCTGACCCCGCCGACGAGCAGCTTCTTCAGCAACGACACCGTCAAGCAGCTACCACAATCCGCGCTGCAGATTCGGACCTCCATCTACGCTTGGGCAGCGGAGCTCTCCAAGGAGACGTCATTGCTGGCCCCCTGTTTCTCGAGGTCGCGCGCCCCGCTATCGACCAATGGCGACAGGCCACTGCAGACCCGCAGCTGCTCTTCAAGCACCCCGTGTACGACTGCTGCTACGATGTCTCCATCACGACCTACGCAGATGACAACTCCAAAGCCCACGTCGTCACTGATGTCGATTCACTGGCCCTCGCCACCGCCCATTCAAACCAAAGCGTCAACGACGCTCTCTCACAACGGAACATCGCGCAAAACGAAACCAATATGGAGCATGTCGTTCACTTCTGCGGTCATGGTGCGGACGCCCGCATGCGACAGGTCTACCACCAAGGACTTCTGGCAGGCAGCGTTCTCCCACATGTTCGTTATCCCGGGTCCCATCTGCACCACAGTGAAGAAGTGGTCCCGAGGTCACCCGACGACTTCGCCCCGCGCAAATTGGCTGGTCAACTATGGGCAAATTCTGGGCCAAGTGCCGGGACTACACTACCCGCCGAATGCTATTTATGTCTATGGTTCAAGGCGCGTTATACTCGGGCATGGAGTGCTTTACTCTCACTTCTTCTGAACATGGTCAGTTCGATCGCTTTTTGCTTGGCAAGATCCGCAAGCTCATGCATGGTACAGGGTGTAAGAAGCAGGTCAACAACAGAGTCACCCGCTACACGGCTGCAGATTCTCACCGAGTCTGGCGATGGATCCGGCTTGCGCCGTCGCAGATCGAGCTACGCATACGACGACTCCAATTCTGGCAGAGAGTGTCTCGATTCCCCCACGACCGCAACCAACTACTCGCCACTGTGTTTGGGCCGGCGCCGTGGGAACAAGAACCGATGGTCGACGCAGCCGGCAAAATCACTGGCAACCCTCACACATGGATTGCGCTGCTGCAGGCGGACATTGCCGAGTTGCTTTCACTTGACTCCGCAGACGCCCTCTCGCACGCTCTGGGCGAGAATCTGTTCATGATCTTTACCTCCAATTCGGATCGCTTCGTTGGTATCGATGCCACCGAGCTTCGCCAGAAGCATCTATCTGTCGAAATCCCACCCCCAGGTCACGTCTCGCAGCCAGCTGATGCAAATCCAACGCCTCCTCCTGCCGATATCTTTATGTATGTGTGTGAAATACCGACACCGGCAGGCGGAATTTGTGGACAAGTGTTTCCGACTGCGCAGAGCCTGGCGGTGCACCAAGCTCACAGCCAATCCGAAGGCCATGGCCAAATTTTACAATCCACATTGGCCACAGTCACAAACCAGTGCCCATGGTGCCGGAAGGTTTTTGCATCTTTGCGAGCTGCGCAGTACCATGTACGTCAAACTATCGCTAGAGGGTATCGTGTGGGAAGAGGAGTGCTGCTCATCATCATGTTCATCCTCCTTCCTGTCTCGCTTGCCCCGTGTGTAGCCGTACTTGTGCTCGATTGCCAGAGCTCCAACAGCATATATCCGGACATTTCGTGCACACCCGGTCGCATGGACGCCCTCCCGATGCCGGCTGATGGCCGCCGTGCCCAGCGACCGCGCGCGGGTGGCAGCGCGGCAGAGGAGCAAGCGCAGGCCCCACTCCAACGGGAAATTCTGACCTTGGTGGCCCAGCTCGCCCAGAAGCTGGACCCGGATGTGCGCGAGCTGCGGGCTGCCACGATCACCACCGTCGTCGCGAAGAGGGCGGGCCCCATCATCGAAGCTGGCCAGAACGAAACGACACCCTTCGAGGAGCGCATCAAGGAGCTCCGGGAGTCGAAGGCCGACACGGCCGAGGCGGGGAAGAAGCAGGTGCGCCTCTGGGCGCGCATCGTCGACACCATCGTGAAAGCCGGCCACGGCCCTGAGCTCAAGCAGGCCATCGACATACTGAAGGAACACCACGCCGCCTCGACGACTACCGCCTACCTCTCCGAGCGCGTGCATCTGTGCAAGTTCCGGAAGGCCTTCGACAAGCACTCAGTGAAGCTCCACTTCGCGGTCGTGCCAGAGATGGCTCCCATAATGTGTGCCATTTTGAAGGTTCTCGAGGCCGCGGGGGCCAAGCGCAAGACTGGCCAGGAGGCCTCCGGCTCTCTCGTTCGTGAGCTTCAGAACCGGCTGGACCGTCTGAGGGAGCTAAAGTAAGGGATCCCATAGGCACGCGGATGGATCCAGAGATCCAGCCAGTAGGGACGACAATCTGACATGATTGTGCAAGTGCTTCTCTGCTACTCTCGCCGCTTCCTTGGCATCCCTGGTCCCTTGCTGTTTGCTCTGTCTCTGTCTCCCCCTTCCCTCCCCCTCTCCCTGGTCCGCCCTTCCCCCGTCCCTCTCGTCTCCCCCGCTGCCCCGTCTTGCCGCTTTCCACCCTCCATCCCTCGTCTTCGGAAGCCGGCTCAGCAAGCGCTGGGGCGCATGCTGCTTGCCCGAGGCCATCGGTCCCTTCCCGTTCTGGCCCTGCGACAGAGCAGCGATTTGTTTCTGGTCAGGGGCGGGGTATCCAGGTGAGCCGTTTCGGCCGCTCCCCCCCGTTTTTCGTCTGAAAAGGGGGGCCGTGGCTAGGGGGGCTGATGATTTGATCGCGACAGTCGTCGCTTGCTCGTGCTTGGCCCCTCCAGTGGCCACAGACACGTTCCGAGACCGAGACCGAGATGTATGTCTGTCTGTCTGTCTGTCTGTCTGTCTGTCTGTCTGTATGTCTGTATGTCTGTATGTCTGTATGTCTGTATGTCTGTATGTCTGTATGTCTGTATGTCTGTATGTCTGTATGTCTGTCTGTCTGTCTGTCTGTCTGTCTGTCTGTCTGTCTGTCTGTCTGTCTGTATGTCTGTCTGTATGTCTGTCTGTCTGTCTGTCTGTCTGTCTGTCTGTATGTCTGTCTGTCTGTCTGTCTGTCTGTCTGTCTGTCTGTCTGTATGTATGTATGTATGTATGTATGTATGTATGTATGTATGTACACACATATATATACACTTATATATATATATATATAGGTATCACCCTCCTTCGTTCTCCCTACCTCCAATTTCCCGATTTGCAGGAACATATCTCAAATCCTGCTTTTCTGTTTCCCACTTTCCAGTTCCTGGATCCCGGCTCCTGGTTCTGGGCTCCCGGTTCTTGGATCTCGATTGTCGGGCTGTTTCGTGGTCCCGGTTCCTGGCTCCAGGTTCCCAGATCGGGGATCCCAATTCTCGGGTCTGGGTTCGTGGATCCCATATTCCTGCTTCTTGGGTCCTGGTTCCTGGTTCTCGGTTCGCGGCTCCTGGTTCCCGCTACCGGCTCCTGGTTCACGGCTCCTCGTTCCCTGTTCGTGGTTCCCGCGGTTCCCTGTTCCCGGTTGCCGGTTGCCTGTTGCCTCACTTGCCGATTCCCGGTTCCTTTCGCTATTGCTCCATAGTGGGAAGAGGAGGAGGAGGAACAGGAGGAGGAGGAGGAGGAGGAGGAAGAGGAGGAGGAGGAGGAGGAGGAGGAGGAGGATGATGATGATGATGATGATGATGATGATGATGATGATGATGATGATGATGATGATGATGATGATGATGATGAGGATGAGGATGAGGATGATGAGGAGGATGAGGAGGAGGAAGAGGAGGAGGAGCAGGAGGAGGAGGAGGAGGAGGAACGCCGTCACATGTGACACCGTTCGTCTTCCTTTCTCGACGAGCCCTCGTGGACCTTAGCTGTGCAGACTTGGGGCCTCTTGTGGGCATCTTGGGGGCAGTTTTTGGGCCTTTTGGGGGCATCATTTGGCTCTCTTGGCGCCTCCTGTGCGGCTTTTGAGGCGGAAGGGTCGAATTGTCTGTTTGTGCTCTTACTTGGGCCCTTCTGAGGGTAATCTGGGGCGCCGTCTTGGGCGCCTTTTCGGTCGTCTTGGGGTTCTCGGGGGTGCGTCTTGGGCTTTTTTGGGGCGTGGAAAACTTGAATCGATGAGAAACCAAAAAGCATGGAACCACATTTTGTTGACGCATGATTTTTGCCTCCCGAAGCCCTCTGCAGAAGGCTCTTTGGGCTCTCTTGGGACTTCCATCTGGCCTTCTGGTCCATCGTGGGAGTCGCTGCGAGGCTTCTGGGGCCTCCGCGGCGTCCAGAAGAAACCGCGCGGAGGCCCGGGAGGCCGTCCGAAAGGCAGGATGGGGCGTCCGAAAAGGGTCCAAAGGTTTTCGGTTTGTATGTGCGTGTGTGTGTGTGTGTGTGTGTGTGTGTGTGTGCGTGTGTGTCGCGCCGGCCTCGGCTACTCACTGGGCCACTCTTCTGAATCCTCCGCCAGGCTTGCCGCCGTGGGCTCTCCGTTTACCTGAAATGCACCAGTTCAGTGCCCTCCCCCCCTCGGTTTTGCCGCCGGCAGGACCTTTCGGCTCTCCTGCCGCCTCCGCGTGCCTTTGGGCCGCCGTCCGCGCCCTACTCCGCCTCCCCCCCGCCTTGCCTGGCTTTCAGGCCGACCACTCTACTGGAGGATGTCCCGCACTGGCCGCCGCCCCCGGGTCGCCATCGCAGGTCACGTGTGACCTCGGCAGCCTCGGCCCACTGGCACTCTTGCTTTCGCCTTCGTCACCAGTCCCCTCTGGGCACTGCTCGCCCCAGGGCGTCCTGCCGCCAGCAGCCCGCCTGGCTGGCTCCCCCCCGTCAGCCGCCGCCTCGCCGCCGCCGGGTCTCGCTCTGCGCGGGCCCGGCTTCCTCCTCCCTCCTGCCGCCGCCGGGCGCCTCCTCCCCCCTCCCTCTGAATGGTGGCCGAATTCGCGTTCGTTCATCTTCCAACGCTACATCGCCAGCGCAGTCACTCTGCCTAGCCGCTGGGGCAAACAATGTGTCTGTGTGTGCTCCGCCCGCGCCGGACTCCTCCTTTTCCCCCGTACACCGCGGCTTAATTCGCATTTTGTGTGTCCCACTAATGCTACATCGCCAGAGCAGTCACTCTGCCTAGCCGCCGACGCAACAGTGTGTGTGTATGTGTGTGTGTGTGTGTGTGTGTGTGTGTGTGTGTGTGTGTGTGTGTGTGTGTGTATGTGTGTATGTGTGTATGTATGTGTGTGTGTGTGTGTATGTGTGTGTGTGTGTGTGTGTGTGTGTGTGTGTGTGTGTGTGTGTGTGTGTGTGTGTGTGTGTGTGTGTGTGGGGGCCATCCGATTTTTTCCATGCACGATGTGTAATGATACGAATATGCACCGATGGGTCCGCGTATTTGTGGACACCAGCCCATTCAAAACGAAGCGGCACAAACAAACACATACCCGTACGTAACAATAGTTGCACGGACATCCACCAAATTTCGGCTTGCTGTCGAACGGCATCCGCGCTAGCGCTCAATGTGGCAATACCAGTGTCAACCAGATCTGACGCCAATATTTGGTCGTCTTGTAGTTCCCTCATCGATTCACCGTAGCTCATGTTTGTCAAACGGAATGGGAACTTATGACGATTTCACGAGCCCTTTGCGCACTATGTTCGTAAAACCTCACTTCAATACGCGGACAACCTGTGAGTGCATAACCAATCGCATGCCGTCATAACGCACGGAATCACGGATACCAAACTCCCGGTACGGATCGGGATGTGTGTGCATTAACACGCCTGCCGCCTCACTTCGCCCGAAGCCCCCATGCCCTTGCAAGCACGGGAGGAGCAGGAGGAGGAGGAGGAGGAGGAGGAGGAGGAGGAGGAGGAGGAGGAGGAGCAGGCCGAGCCAAGGCGGGGAGCGCCGAACGCCCATGGGGTCATGACGTGAGCTGAAGGGACACGGGCGGGGGCGGGGAGAAGCTGGACGGCCAATCGAAGGGCGCGCAACCAGTGGGGGAGGGCTGCAGTGTAACCGCCCGAGTCCCAACGCATGCGCCGGACCTGTACTCCGTGAGAATCGGACAACAGGCGGACCCGCCGAGATCAGCTGGCGTGCAGGATCAGCCAAAGACTGGGGGGGACAGGGGGCCGCAGAGCTTCTGGAATGAAGTGTCAGCGGCGACGGCACGGCGGGGGGACGCCAGTGCTGAGAGTGCGCGACGTAGCGAACGACGTGGGCGGAGGAGACCACGAGCCTGCCGTGGTTCTAAGGCTGAGTGAGCTGGAACGCGAGTCCACCCGGCAAGGGGCGAAAAGGCCCGAGCAAAAGTGGCACCACACTGGCGCCCCGCTAGGAGGAACTAGCATCGATCAAAAGAACCCCAGCAAGTGGGGACCTGCGCAGCCGAGCGGGCCAGCTGAGGCCGCCAGGCGCGGGCCGCCGAGAGTTCGGAAGCGGGCCGTCTGCGGGGAACATGACTTTACCGAACGGCACAGCGCACGGAACAGGGTGGCAACGAGGGGGCAGCGGGCAGCGGCCTGGGCGCAAGTTCGAGCCACCGCGCCTTCCCCCCAAGTCCTCCCTGCACCCGCCAGGGGGTCATGGCGCGCGGCCGTCAGGTAGAACATCCCTCTGGCCGCCGCCCGGCGCGCGGCCGGGGGCAGAACCCCCCCCGGCCGCCGCAGCAGCATCCAAGGGAATGGGGTGCACCAGAGAGTCTCCTGCAAGCAGAGCGGCCAGCAATGGCGCCGCGAGAAACTGCCGCCCAGCCAGGCAGGGCCAAGCGACCCCGGGGCGCTGGACGCGGCAAGCTGGGAGGCAGAGGTCGCCGCGGTCTGCGCGGGTCCAGTCCACCGCCGACCGCCGAGGCCGCGAGACCAGCGCGCGCGCGCCGAGGTCGACCCCGCCGCCCAAGACGAGGGGGGTGTTCGGAGACTGGCAGGGCGGTCCCTGCGGGGGCTGCGGGCAGGGCGGTCCTTTCGCCCTCGGCCAGGGCGGCTCCACTGGGAGGCCAAAAAGGGAAACGGGCTCGGGAAACGGGCGCGTGCGTCGAGGGCGCTGGGAAGCCAAGCATCTCTGGTGTTCCAGGGCGTCGCTGGACTCGCAATCGCTCGCTCCGCAAGGCGCGGCGGCGGTGCGGGCGGGCAAGCTGCGGCTCGCCGAAAGCGCAACGCGGCCAGCCTCGAGAGTGGAATCCCCCAGAGCCGAACTTAAGCCGCCTCTGAGGAGCGCGCAAAGGGGCGCGCGTGGGAACGCGCTGGGGAGCGCGCGAGGGCGGGAGCCTGGGGGCGCGCCCGCAACGCGGCACTCCCGCCGAGGGCGGCAGAAGTCCTGGTGCCGCGCCGTGCTGGAGCTGACCTCCGGGGTATTCGCGTCCCGCTAGGTCAGAGGGATGCTGGATCTCGCCAGCGTCGCAACGAGGCAATTCTGGACGAACCCCCCGGGCCGGAGACCTGCGCCAAGGCCCAGGCACGGGGCAACGGCGCTGGTGACTCGGACGCGCCGCCCTCGGGGGGGCGGCGCGCGCGCTGCGGCGCCAGCCTCCGACTCGATGCCCATTCGCAGACCCCTGCACCAACAACAGCGGCGTGCCGCGACAGGTGCCGTGCAGACGTGGCGAGGCGGCACGGGGGCCGAGGCACGCGGCCGGCTTGCCGCCGCAGACCTCGCTTGGGCAGGGAGGGCTGAAGAGCGCTGGGCCTGGGTGCTACTGTGCAGCCGACTTGACGCCGCGATGCCCGTCCAGCTGAGCACGCTCAGACATCGATGGCACCGCCTCGACCAGGCAGTGCTCGGGCGTTTCGCTGGGGGCAGCTCGCCTGGCTGAGCGTGCGAAGCCGTCGACGACACCGCCTCGGCCGCGCAGTGCTCCTCGGGCGTTTCGCTGAGGGCAGCGCGCCCAGTCGCGCACCCAGAACTATCGACGTCACTGTCTCGACCGCTCGCTGCTTCTCGGGCATTTCGCTGGGGCCGCGCGCCCAGTCTAGCGCGCAAAGCCATCGACAACACTGCCTCGACCACGCACGCGGCGGCCCCAGCACCCTTGGAACTTTCTGGGGTCGTGGACCACGCCGCACTTGAAGCAGCAACCGTCGAGGACCTGGTACTGCCACCAAATGTTTCGGCGGAAGACCGTGTCGTGTCTGGCACTCGCCGTGATGGCGTAGGCACCATCGAGGAGGTGCTGCAAGGGCGACCTGGCTGGCAGCGGGCGCCACGGGACGGCTGGGGCGGGGATCCAGACGGCAGGGTCCCGAGGGCTAGCTAGAGGCTGCGCTGGAGAGCGCACCACTGGCACAAACGGCCGCCGTAGAGGCGGTACTGCATAAGCTCGGCGGAATCCTGCGCACGATAGTACTGGTACTCGCAGTTGCCGAGGCACTGGTGCGGCTTGGGGTCTCTGGCGTAGCGGACAACGTCGTGCTGTGACTCGAGGGCGGCGAGGGCACCATACGGTCAGAAAAGTCCAAGGCAGATATAAGTGCGTCGCGCTGCCCCGCGCAACCGTCTAGGACGCGGCGCGATCGGAGATCTCCAAGGTCTGGGGCCCCTGCGTGCTGAACCCCGCGGTCGCTGGAACCACGGCAGCGTCAATGAGGTCGTGGACGGCGCAGGGCCGAGCTCGCCTCTGGAGGTGTGCTGCGAGGCGCAACGCGGCGGGGACGCCGCCTGTGCAAGTGCTGCCCTGTGCGGCGGCGGGCTCAAGCCCGCGGGCGCCGGGCGCCTCGGGCGCCCGCCCCGTCTGAGCCAGCGCGAATCTCGCGGACAACAGGCCGGCCGCTGGTCCAGCGGGCCAGCACATCGGGCGCGTGCGCACCCCTCTAAGCCCTGGGCTGGCAAAGGCGCGCCGCCGCGGGTCACGCAAGCAACTGGAGCCAATGTTCACGGGAGCCGGGGGATGTGCAACGTGCATCAGATTCGAAATCGGTCCGGAATTGTATCAGTAGTATCACGGAACCGCGCGCACGTCGATCCTGCTGGTACCACGGTCAAGCAAGCTTCGTGCAAATGGAAACCAAACTCACGGCCAGAAACAAGCACATGGACTTGATCAACCGAGCACGGCTTGGACATCAAAATGGAACGAACTGGCTCGCAATACTTCGCACATGTTGATTCGGCTCTCGGTTGGACAAGGCGTTCCAGCTACGTGCCGCTGCCGTGTAGAGTAATACTGTAGTGTGGTATAGAAATGCGAGAACGTGTGCTAAGAATCCTGGCCACTCACGAAGCGAACAAATCCGTATGCTGGGCGTTTGTGCGCTGCACTTGAGAGCGTTCGACGCAATTCGCCCGCAAATAAGCATCCGATGCACAGAAGAGAGTCTCGCTACAAGGGCAACACAATTTCGAGACCCTGCGCGCTGCTACGATTATGACTGCCAAACCAGTGTCAAGCTGCGGGCTTGCATGCTGATCTGAAAAGGGCCCTGCGGTATCGGCGCCGCGCGAATCAGAGCATCCATCTGTGCGACCTCAGCCGCTTCATCTGGATCTCTCGCTGCCAAAAGGAACGTCATGAGCCTCTGGCTGCGCTTGAACGTACCCATTGCCTAGGTACAGTGACTGGGTGATTGGGGCATTACAGGGCGGGTCACACCAAATACTTGGGTAAGTTTCGGGCCCGCAAGTGCTGCAGATCCATCGTCCAGGGAGGTCTTCGTCAATAGCTTCTCTGACATATTCTCGCGGCCTCCTCGGGACAACCGACTACCCCCGTGCTCCCGCTTGCATGATAGAGACCCAACGCCAGTATGCCAAATTGGACATGCTGTCAAGGCACGACTGTTTCTTTTGATGGCTGGTACAAGCTCTCGAGCTGAGGAAATGCCTACTCAGAATTATCACTGGCCGTCCCGCCTCGCTCTCCTTTCACCTCCTTCTGCGGTTCACGCTCCGCCACCAAAAGAAAGCACTAGAGAGGAATACTCACAGATGGGGGGGGCGCAATGACAAAACATACCACCGCACATCCGCCGCCGTGCCCCACGACGCGTTGAGGCGTGGCGTGATGCCAGATGCCGCCTGGTGGGGTTGATGCAGGCCTTCTGCCCCGCCCTCTAGACGCGCTTTGCTGCGTGCATGCTCCCCCCCGCCTCCCCCTCCGGAGGCTCCCCGGGCGGCCCGAGGCCTCTTGGGATCTCCTGGACTCCTCCTCCTCCTCCTCCTCCTCCTCCCTCCCTCCCTCCCTCCCCTCCCTCCCTCCCTCCGCTCCTCCTCCTCCTCCTCCTCCTCCTCCTCCTCCTCATCCTCTCCTCCTCCTCCTCCTCCTCCTCCTCTCCTCTCTCCTCCTCCCTCCTCCTCCTCCTCCTCCTCCTCCTCCTCCTCCCCTCCTCCCTCCTCGTCTCCCTCCTCCCTCCTCCTCCTCCTCCTCCTCCTCTCCTCCTCCTCCTCCTCCTCCTCCTCCTCCTCCTTCCTCCTCCTCATTCTTCTCCTCCTCTCCTCCTCCTCCTCCTCCTCCTCCTCCTCCTCCTCCCCCAAGATGGGCCAGGAAAGCCACTAAGGCCGCCAAGATAGCCCAACATTGCCCCAATAGGCACCCGAGAGGCCTTCAACAGGTCGAAAAAGACATCGCCAAGACGCTCCCCAGGGGGCTCTCGAGAAACCCAGACCACATATTGCTCCAATGTTCTGCACTGTTATTCGCTTTCCCCGCTCTTAAGTCGAATATTAGACCACCTGCGGTCTCCAAGGACCCATGGGGGTGCCACTGAGAGCCCAGAGCCCGAAGCTGGCCCACGAGGGCCTCCAGAAGGGCCCGAGATGGCTTAAAGCGGCCCCTGAACGGTCCCAGAAGACCCCACGACGGCCCCAAGATACCCCCCAAACGGCCAAGACGTCCCCAGTACGGCTCGTTGGGCCCCAAAGCGGATCAAGAGGGCTCTACGGGGGACCGCCACGACTGCCCTACGGGTATCACGTGTGACGGTCTTCTGGGCGGTGGTCGCCACACAGAGTGCTCCGCTGGCGCGGTGGCGCATGCGCCGCAGGCACCTGCACATGCATAGAGAAGCACGGCAAGTCATGGAGTGACGGAGGGGGAGGACGAACAGAACGCATCCGCAGTTGTTCAGCAGGCGATCGACCGCTGAACCATGGTTGTGCCACTGGGACATTGGTGCTGCTGCTCACGCGTCTTGCGAAATCTGCATGTGACCATGAGTCCCACCGCAATAAGTACCGCGTCCTCTCCCTTCGCGTGCCTACCTCCGAACACTGTTTCCCGCTCTCCCGATGTTTTTGCTACGCTCTTCCTCGTTCCACCCCTCGATGCTGTTCAGATGCTTCTCTGGGAACGACTCCCAGATCTAGCCGATGCCACCCCCAAGCCTTCCTCATTACTGCAATGCATGGCTCGTCTCACCATACTTTCTGCCATCTCCCTTCCTCTCATCATCTCCCATCTCCGTCCCGCCCTCCCCCTTCCTCCTGCCATACTGCCTGCTCCTCCCCCTCCTCCTCCTCCTCCTCCTGTCCTGCTCCTCCTTCTCCGCAGTGATTCATTATGCATGCTGCGCTCTCCTCTCTCCCCCGGCTCTCTTCGGAGCAGCGTGGGCCTCATTTTCGGATCGGCGCCCTGCTCCCGTCGTTCCGAATGGGGCTCTCGACCTCGCGCGGGCCATTTTTCTGGATGCGACCGAGTCCTTCCTCGTTGTCGCCCCCCTCCGTTCCCCTCCTTTGCCCTCTCATGGCCCTCCTAATCCTCCCGCTCCGTCCGCTCCAACTCCCGCTGCTGCTGTTTGTCCTCGTCGTCCTCCTCCTTACCCATCCTCCTTCTTTTCCTTCTGCTCAGCTCCCCCTTTCCGATTGCGCACGACACGATGGGGTCTGTTTCAGCGTTCCAGGTCCGCTATGACACGCGTCCGTAGATAGAGAAACTATCGGAACAATGGGAAGGGATTGGCGGGAGGGGTCGGGTGTAGGATATCAAGGACGGCGCAAGC
>CAUYUJ010014845.1:257816-280316 GCA_963575745.1 Prorocentrum cordatum | reverse complement strand
GTGCGGTCAATCTCGCCTGAGGCTTCTCTCATTTTATATCTCAGCGCTGCCCCCCGCGAGTTGGCCCAACCCATTCCGCAACAGACATCTTCGCAACTCAGAGATCATTGATGCCGGCACCCGAGGTTGTGCAGCCTGGGTCGCCTGAGGCATCTTCGCATTTGGGCTCGCATATGCCGCGCGCGAAGTGGTCCGTCCAGTTTCGCTTGAGACATCCCGCCAATGCTGGGCTCAGATATGCTTCCACATGGAATGGCCTTGCCAGTCTCCCCTCAAACGTCCTCCCCTATTTGGGCTCCGCGAGCCGCGCGCAAGATGGTGCGGCCAGTATCGCTTCAGACATGATCGGAATTTTGACCTGAAAGATGTCCGGACCTGAAGTGGTCCAGCCATTCTCGCTTGAGACGTCCTCGCAACTCTGCGTCCAGAGATGCCGCGCGAAAGATGCCCCGGCCAGTTCCGCCTGTAACATCCTGCCGACTCTGGGCTCAAAATGCCGCTAACTTGAGCTGGCCTGGCCAGTCTCACTTGATTACTCCTGCCAGCTGTGGCTCAGAGATGATGCGCGCAGACGCCCAAGCAACTCCGAGACGCCCAAGCAACTGCCGAGACACCCCAGCAACTTCCAAGCCAGATTCGCCTGAGACGCCCAAGCAACTTCCGAGATAAGAGATGCCCCCACCTAAAGTAACTCCAGCCAGTCTCGCCTAAGAAGTCCTCCCCTGTTTGAGCTCAGGCGTGCCGCGCGCGAGGTCCGTCCAGTTTCGCTTCATATATGATCGCAATTTGGGCCTGAGAGAGATCTGAACTTCAATGTCCAGCCACTCTCGCCTCAGATGACGAACGTGAGATGCCCTGGCCAGTTTCACATATCCCCATGTCCTGGGCGCCCTTCCCCGCTCGTGCTACACCGCGTGTCAAATCTGCAATGATCGATCAGCATCTGGCTTGAGCGTCCGCTGCGTCCTGGGTGCGCCCGACGTCGCCGCCCCATCCGTTGAACAGCCATCGGCCGCGCCTCCTCGTGCGATGGCTCGTGAGACGTCCAACGCGACGTGCGACAGGGCTCGACCTGAACAAAGTTTTTCTGTACACGTTTCGTCTTCGTTTACAAGCGAAGTTTGAGCGAAAGCGCCGGCTGGCGTCGCGCGGGCCGTTCTGGAACAAAACGGCGGGCGAGCAAAACAGCGGCCCCCGAGCAGCCGAAAACGAAACGAATAACAGGGCGGTGGCACGGCCGCGGGCCACAAACAAAAAGGAAAAAAAACGAAACGAGCGAGCGCCAAGGGACAGCGACGACGACGACGAGTCAAGTGAAGGTTAAGCAGCGAGAGCGCGAGTAACAATTTAGGCGGAGATCTAAATAAAGATTTCATCCGCGAGGGAGCGAGTGGCGACTTAGGTGGAGATCCCAGCGCAACCCCCCGGCGCACATTCGCACAGCACGACCCCCAGCACACTCCCCCTCCGCACAACCCCCCTCCGCAAAATCCCCCAGCGCACACCCCGAGCACTACCCCCAACGCAAACCTCCAGCGCAATCACCCAGCACAAACCCCAAGCACACACACACACCAGCGCAACTCCTCAGCACAACCCCCCCAGCAAAACCCCCCCCCTCCCAGCGCGACCCCCCAGAACAACCCCCCAGCGAAGAACCCCCTGGCACAACCCCTGGCACAACTCCCCCGGCACAACCCTCCCCAGCACAACCCCGCAGCACAACTTCCCAGCACAACCCCCGAGCACAATCCCCCAGCACAACTCCCCAGCACAAGCCTCCAGCACAACTCCCAGCACAACCCCCTGCCAATACCCCCCAGCACAACCCCCTGCACAGCCCCCCAGCACAACCCCCCCAGCACAACCCCCGGCACACACACCCAGCACATCCCCCAGCACAACCCCCCGGCACAACCTGCCAGCACAACCCCTAGAGAGGGCAAAATTAGAGTCTGGAGGTTGTGCTGGAGGTTGTGCTGGAAGTTGTGCTGGAGGTTGTGATGGAGGGTGTGCTGGAGGTTGTGCTGGAGGTTGTGCTGGAGGTTGTGATGGAGGTTGTGCTGGAGGTTGTGCTGGAGGTCGCGCTGGAGGTGGTGCTGGAGGTTGTGCTGGAGGTTGTGCTGGAGGCTGTGCTGGAGGTTGTGTTGGAGGTTGTGCTGGAGGTTGTGCTGGAGGTTGTGATGGAGGTTGTGCTGGGGGTTGTGCTGGAGGTCGCGCTGGAGGTGGTGCTGGAGGTTGTGCTGGAGGTTGTGCTGGAGGTTGTGATGGAGGCTGTGCTGGAGGTTGTGCTGGAGATTGTGATGGAGGTTGTGCTGGGGGTTGCGCTGGAGGTTCTGCTGGAGGTCGTGCGGGAAGTTGTGCTGGAGGTTGTGCTGGAAATTGTGCTGGCGGTTGTGCTGGAGGTTGTGCTGGAGGTTTCGCCGGAGGTTGTGATGGAGGTTGTGCGGGAGGTTGTGCTGGAGGTTGTGCTGGCGGTTGCGTTGGAGGTTGTGCTGGAAGTTGTGCTGGAGGTTGCGCGGAAGGTGTGCTGGAGGTTGCGCTGGAGGTTGTGCTGGGGGCTGTGCTGGAGGTTGTGTAGGTTGTGCAAGAGGTTGTGATGGAGGCTGTGCTGGAGGTTGTGCTGGAGGCTGTGCTGGAGGTTGTGCTGGAGGTTGTGCTGGAGGTTGTGCTGGAGGTTGTGCTGGAGGTTGTGCTGGAGGTTGTGCTGGAGGTTGTGCTGGAGGTTGTGCGGGAGATTGTGCTGGAGGTTGTGCTCGCGGTTGTGCTGGAGGTTGTGCTGGAGGTTGTGATTGTGCAGGAGGTTGTGCTGGAGGTTGTGTTGGAAGTTGTGCTGGAGGCTGTGCTGGGGGTTGTGCTTGAGGTTGTGCTGGAGGTAGTGCTGGAGGTTGTGCTGGAGGTTGCGTGGGAGGTTGTGCTGGAGGTTGTGCGGGAGGTTGTGCTGGAGGTTGTGCTGGAGGTTGTGCTGGAGTATGTGCTGGAGGCTGTGCTGGAAGTCGTGCTGGAGGTTGCGCTGGAGGTTGTGATGGAAGTTGTGCTGGAGGTTGTGCTGGAGGTTGTGCTGGAGGTTGTGCTGGAGGTCGGGCGGGAGATTGCGCTGGCGGTTGTGCTGGAGGTTCTGCTGGAGGTTGTGCTGGAAGTTGTGCTGGAGGTCGCACTGGAGGTTGCGCTGGTGGTTGTGCGGGAAGTTGTGCTGGAGGTTGTGCAGGAGGTTGTGCTGGATGTTG
Organism: Prorocentrum cordatum; assembly: GCA_963575745.1. Taxonomy (NCBI): domain Eukaryota; class Dinophyceae; order Prorocentrales; family Prorocentraceae; genus Prorocentrum; species Prorocentrum cordatum. The sequence goes on along the minus strand of CAUYUJ010014845.1, from coordinate 277,089 downwards.
TGCGGGAGGTTGTGTTGGAGGTTGTGCTGGAGGTTGTGCTGGAAGTTGTGCTGGAGGTTGTGCTGGCGGTTGTGCTGGTGGTTGTGCTGGAGGTTGTGCTGGAGGTTGTGCTGGAGGTAATGCTGGAGCGTGTGCTGGAGGTTGTGCTGGAGGCTGTGCTGGAGGTTGTGTTGGAGGTTGTGCTGGAGGTTGTGCAAGAGGTTGTGATGGAGGTTGTGCTGGGGGTTGCGCTGGAGGTTCTGCTGGAGGTTGTGCTGGGGGTTGTGCTGGAGGTTGTGCTGGAGGTTGTGCTGGAGGTTTCGATTGTGCTGGAAATTGTGCTGGGGGTTGTGCTGGAGGTTGTGCTGGCGGTTGTGCTGGAGGTTGTGCCGGAGGTTGTGCTGGAGGTTGTGCTGGAAGTTGCGTTGGAGGTAGTGCTGGAGGTAGTGCTGGAGGTTGTGCTGGAGGTTGTGCTGGAGGTTGTGCTGGAGGTTGTGCTGGAGGTTGTGCTGGAGATCGTGCCGGAGGTTGTGCTGGAGGTTGTGCTGGAGTTTGTGGAGGTTGTGCTGGAGGTTGCGCCGGAGGTTGTGCTGGAGGTTGTGCTGGAGGCTGTGCTGGAGGTCGTGCTGGAGGTGATGCCGGAAGTCGTGCTGGAGGTTGCGATGGAGGTTGTGCTGGAGGCTGTGCTGGAGGGTGCGCTGGAGCTTGGGCTGAAGGTCGCGCTGTAGAAGGTTCGGCCTCCAGCGCAAAGGTGGCCTCCAAGACGGTTCCCAAGACAGCCAAAACGACGACAAAATGGCCCATGACGGCTCAAGAAGGCCCCGAGACGGCCTCAAGACGGCCCAAGAAACCCCTAGGACAGCCCAAGACGGCCGAAGAGAGCTCCGAGAGGCCCTCGATGAGTGCCTGGGGAGGCAGCAAGCAGTGCTTGACCTGAATATTCTGAATGATTGTGAAGTTTCCGCCTGTTGGGGGTTCGGGCCGCTCAAGACGGCTAAGAGGCGTCCAAGACAGCTCCACATGTGTATGTGCAACTATATAGACAAGCTGCTTACGACCAGTGGTGGTGGTGCTGGGGGGGCGACCCCCCAGCAAAACAAAACGCCAACAAACAAGCGGCGCCAGCAAAACAAAACGCCCACGAGAAAACAGAACGCCCAACAAAACGTGCGGCGCGCGCCTGTGCCAGAACAGCACGATCAACAAAACGGCAGCCAGGTGGCCAAAACGCATGGGCGCGACGGCCGGCGTTCACAGAATGTGAAAACGTGTTTCGAGACGCGTTCACAACGAAAAACAACAGTAAAACGGAAACGTATGGGAAAACATCTGAAGACACCGTTTCGGTCGAGCCCTGACGTGCGACTACACCCCGGCCCCAGCAGCGTCGCCCGCTGCAGGCGCGCAAGCGCCAGGTAACCGCGAGTATGTGTCCCTCTACACTGAGCACGTCCACGTGGAGCTCTTGGACATCAACGAACACAAGTCCAACGGCGTCCGCGTCGCCACCCCAGACGGCGCGAGCCCCCGTTTCCGGGCCGAGCGCAAGACGCATGGACTCACCACGTTGTGGAAAGACGCCATCGCCGTCCACGACCACTCACCAGCGCCTCTTGGAGTTCAGACCGCCCAGTGTGGTTTCGCGCGAGCGTTCAGCCATGGGGGCCCCAGTCCGAGCTGGGCGCGCGTGCGCGTGGCTTTCGGTCTGAACCCGCGCACCGCCGCCGCCGCCCACAAGCACGTCCTCCAGTTCACCGCGGACACTCTCACGCACAGCTACTTCGAGGCCGACTTTGAGGTCCCAGCAAATGAGAAACACGCGAGCTTCAAGATCACTTCAGCCAAAACCAACAACCGCCTCAGCCTCGCCAGGCAGTTCAAGATGATGGACGGCGACGACAAGACAGTCGAGGAGCTTCACAACTTCTGTTTCTTGGTTGCGAGTAACGTCCCGGGCAAGTTGCTCACCCCGCTGCGCAACCTCCACAAAAAGTGCCCTCATGTCATCGCGTGGGCCTCGTGCGCGCCGAACACGCCCGCGCAGGACGCCGTGCCGTCAAGCCCGCATGCGCCCTGCAGCAGCGGCGCCGACAGTTCCGGTGACCAGGAAGCCAGCGAAGATGTCCAAGAAGTAAGGTGCCCTGCAGGGTCCGCCCGCCGAGCCATGCAGATTTGTACACCAGGCGCGCGAACGCTTCCTCTCGGGACGTCCGGGGCGCTGAGCTACGCGCCGATTTCTTCAAGCAGGCTCGGGGGCGTTCGTCGCCGCTCCGATTCTGCAGAGCACCGCGTCAGGATCGCCCCTACATTCGGTGAGAAAGAACATCATCACCAAACTGTGCGGCGTCGCCGCCCGTGACCTTCCCGACCCAAATCTGCAGAGGTATGAGGCCACCATCGTTGCCAGCACCCTTTTCGTTGTATTCACCTCATCCGAAGCCTCCCTCTCCCTTCCCCTGCCCTCGGCGTTGCATCCCCGCCTAATCTTATCGCCGATGACCGTCGCGTGCATCGCCCCTTGCCAACTCGGCGCGCGCGCGGCGCGCGCGCACTCCATGGGCCGACGCCCATGCGCCCGTGACCTTCCCATCCCCGTCCCTGCCCGTCGCCGACGCTTCAGGCCGCATAGTCGCACTTCACTCGCACACTGCACGCCGGCGCATCGTGCCAAAACCTCCAAGCGAAGCGCAGCGAGCTTCAAGTCTTTTATATATATATATTATATATATATATTATTATTACATACATACATATATGTATGTATGTATGTATTGTATATATATATATATAGAGAGAGAGAGAGAGAGAGAGAGAGAGAGAGGAGAGAGAGAGAGAGAGAGATAGATAAACTGATATATATATATATATTATATATATATATATATATATATATATATATATATGTATATAGTTATATACATACATGGACGTGTGTGGATATACATCTGTTTATGTAGATATCTATTTAGACATATTATATTTATACAAGCCTGCAGTGACGCTTCGCGCCATGCACCTTGGTCCCTGAAGTTTGGTATGCAGGCGGAATAGCAGGAAGGTCACGCCGACAATTTAGCGATACCTCCTTGTTGCCTTTTCCTGGCGTCGCCGCTACTCGCCGGCCCCACGGGCCAGAGGCGTGCTAAGATCTCCGGTAACTGGTTAACAATTCTCTAGTTCGCGCGCGCGGGGCGGCCCTTGGGGGTCCCCGGACGAAAAGTACCCCGGGCGATCCCCGACCGATCCCCGGGAGACTCCCCCAGAGCGCTCCAGGAGCGCTCCATGAGCGCACCAACAGGGCTCCGAGACGTCCCCGAGAGCCCCAAGAAAGGCCAAGAGGCCCCCAAGAGGCCCCCAAGATGGTACACGAGGGGTCCGACATGCCACAAGATCGCTCCAAGACGCCCAAGATAGCCCCCAGACGCCCCAAGAGGCCTCCAAGAGCACTCCCAAGAGGGCCCCCGGAGGCAAAATTCATTGTTTTTCCTTAGGTTTTTGAAAGATTTTGGAGCTTCCACCTTTTCGGTTCCCGACGCCCCAAGACGGCCCCAAGAGGCCCCCAAGATCGCCCCAAGAGGGCCCAAGAGGCCCCCAAGAGGGCCCCAAGATGGCCCAAGAGGGCTCGAAGACGGCCCAAGAAGCCTCCAAGACGGTCCAAGAGGGCCCCAAGAACGCCCCCAAAGGGGCCCCAGAGAGGGAACACGAAACAACATCTCGAGCCCTCGGCCCTAAGAAGCCCCTACGAGGCCCCAAGAGGCCCCTAAGAGGCCCCAAGAGGCCCCCACGAGGCCCTCAGGAGGCCCCCAAGAGTCCCCGAAGCGGCCCCAAGAGGCCCCCCAAATGCCCCCCCGAGCGCCCCAGGAGTCCCCCAAGCGGCCCCAGGAACCCCCAAAACGCCGCATTGACACCAGGCCCTCGGGCAAACGGCAGACATGAGACTGTATGGGCCGGCGGAGTGAGCGAAGCGATTAAATACTAATGTTATTCGTTATCCTTCCTCCATGCTTCTTTGTCCTCATTTTCGCCACACCATGCGCATTCTCCCCATCCTCCTCAGCTCTTTTTGGCGGAGGCTCCTCCTGGGAGAGCCTCTGGGGGCCTCGCAGAAGTTGTTTCAGGCTTTCTTAATGCCTTCTGGAGGCCTCCTGGGCGTATTCTGGGGGCCTCTGGGGGCTTCCTCGGGCCGCCCTGTCTCCAACCGCGGCCTCCCTGAACCACTGGGTAACGATTTGGAAAGCTTCGGAACGTGTCTTGGGGCCATTTTGGGCCGCCATGGGGCTCTGTGAGGGCCATCTTGGACCCGTGTTGTGCAGCTTTGGGGCTCTCTTGGACTGCCTGGAAGCCCTTTCGGATGGTTGTGGGGCGATTTTGGAGCCTCCCAGGCGGCCTCGGACGCCCAGAAGACCGCCGTCTTGGAGCGTCGGGGAGCCGAAAAGAAGATAACCCCCAAATTCACCAAAAACCAACAGAAAATCATTGATTATTGCCTCTTGGGGCCGTCCTGGAAGCCTCTTGGGCCATCTTGAGGTAACGTCGGTCACTCTTGGAGCGCTCTTGTGCTGACTTGGGGGTCTCTGGGGCGTCTCCGATGACCCCCCTGATCGCCGTAGGTGTGCTGGGAAGGCTTGGCAAAACGCCCTGCGAGGCCGGGGGGGCCGCTTCGAGGCCCGTCTGGAGGGTCCCAAAGCCCCAGATCCCGGGAGTCCGTTTTTTCCCAACCATCCTGTGGTGTTGGGTCCTCGTTTTGAAGAGAGAGCGCCCCGCGTCCCACCTCCTCTCCTCCTCCCCCCCTCCCCCCTCCTCCTCCTCCTTGCCTTTGCTCTCGGCACACCTCTCACACGTTTCGTAGCCCCATAGGGAGCTCCACCGAAGGTCCCAGTGGCACAGCCAGCATGCGGTTCCCCCACCCATGGCAACGCTTCGTGGCCCCATAACGAGCTCCACCGAAGGTCCCAGTGGCACAGCCCGCATGCGGTTCCCCCGCCCAGGGCAGCGTTTCGTAGCCCCATAGGGAGCTCCACCGAAGGTCCCAGTGGCGCAGCCCGCATGCGGTTCCCCCACCCAGGGCAGCGTTTCGTGGCCCCATAGGGAGCTCCACCGAAAGTCCCAGTGGCACAGCCCGCATGCGGTTCCCCCACCCAGGGCAGCGTTTCGTGGCCCCATAGGGAGCTCCACCGAAGGTCCCAGTGGCACAGCCCGCATGCGGTTCCCCCACCCAGTACAGCGTTGCGTAGCCTCATAGGGAGCTCCACCGAAGGTCCCAGTGGCGCAGTTCGCATGCGTCCCCCCCACCCAGTGCAGCGTTTCGTGACCCCATAGGGAGCTCCACCGAAGATCCCAGTGGCGCAGTTCACATGCGTCCCCCCCACCCAATACAGCGTTTCGTGGCCCCATACGGGGCTCCCCCGAATGCGATACCCACAGCTGCATATGGTTGGGTCCTTCGCCAGGCTAATTTTTTTTTTGGGGGGGGGGGAAGGGTTTCCCCCCGCCCAGACTTTTCCAGCGGAAGCAGCGCAGGAGCTGCAAACTCGCAGAGTGGTCCGCTTTTTGAGCTCCTTGGCGTCGAAATGGGTTCTCTCGTGGAGTTCCCCGCGCTGCGCGCAAGGAAGGTGGTCGTGCTGAAGACGGTGGCCTGAAGCACGCGATTTGCAAGTCCGAGTGGATATGTGCAGTCACTTGGTGCTGAAGGGAGTGCGATCCTGGAGCCTTCCGCAACGGGTGTATTGAAGGACTTCTTGTTTGGAGCCTTTGCGCGAGTCGGTCTCCCGCTGACTGGCGCAGGACCTGCAGGCCCGAGTAGAGTAGTGGAGTTGTGTCGTGGAGAATGTATCTGCAGGCAGGGTTTCGCCGCAATCAGAGCAAACGAATACAGACATAGAGGGTGTGGTGTAGGAGGCCGCCTGAAAAGTAAGCCAACGGCTACGGAAGGATGTGTACGTACAAGCTTGCAGAAATGTGACATTCGTCGCGCGACTCGATATCATTATGAAGAAAGCCTTTGTATCCTGGGTTCGCAACGGATTTCCTACAAATTTGGTTGCGAACCGGGATTCGGGCCAATTCGGTGTGTTTCGTGAGAACTCCGTGTGGAAGACCCGTGGACGTGAGACTGCCGTGTCTGGGCCATCCTAGTGGTGTTTGTGGGGGTGTTTTTGGTCGTCGGGGGACATTTCGGGGCAGTTTTGAAGGTCTTTTGGCTGTCTCGGGGTTCCTTTGGGCCGTGTCGGGGCGCTTTGGAGGGCTTCGATTGGTATGGGGCTCTGGAGGGCTTCCTGAGGCCCGCTTGGAAGTTTATTGGAACCGTCGTGAAGGTCTCGTAAGGCCGTCTTGGGGCCCCCTTGGGCCGTCTTCAGGCTGTTTTGGTGAATCATGGGGCTCTCTCGGGGGCCCCTTGAGGCGTCTTGAGGCGACTGTGGCTGCCTTTGGCGTCGTCGTGGACCGCCGTGCATCACAAACAGCGTGCATGCTGAAAATGTACGTTTCTCCACAAGTTTTTGTCCATGTGCTTTTGAACCCATTTGGGCGCGTCTTGGAACCCTCTTCGACTGTCTTGGAGCCATATTGGGGTGTCTTGGAGCTGGTTGGGACCTCGTGGGACCGTGTTGGGACTTCCTTAGCGTGTCGTGGCCCGTTCTCTAGCAGGCCGGGACCAGCTCGGGAATACTAAAATTCGGGAGGTCCGGTTTTTTGGGGGGGTGACCCCGTTCGCGTTCCGCCTGGATTATAAAACGTATAGGAGGGAATTACTCACTGCGTGGAGCTCCCCATATGTGCATCCATTGTAAAAGGTAATATTGTATTTGGGATACTGGAAAGCACCACGGAGAGAGAAAGCAACATCCCACGGTGACACAAACTCTGCGCCAGCAACACCGGGTCACTCCTCCTTGACCGCCGTACGCAACGGGGAGAGCCTCTCGGGACACAACGCAATAGCAGAGAACAGGCAAACCGCTAGAGACATCCCCACAAAACGGCCGCGAACGGGACCGTGAAAGCACCCTTGGCGGCTCCCCTCAGGTAGCTGAAACCAGCGCCCCGCGTGAGACATCCTCACAATCTCCTCTCCAAGCGAAGGATGTTGGGACAGAAAACAGGCACACCGCTTGACACATCCCCACAAAACGGCCGCGAACGGGACCGTGTCATACCCCTTGGCGGCTCCCCTTAGGGGTGCTGAAACCAGCGCCCCGCCTGAGACATCCTCACAATCTGCGCTCCAAGCGAAGGATGTTGTGACAGGATACAAGCAAACCGCTTGAGACAACCCCACAAAACGGCCGCGAACGGGACCGTGTCATACCCCTTGGCGGCTCCCCTTAGGGGTGCTGAAATCAGCGCCCCGCCTGAGACATCCTCACAATCTGCTCTCCAAGCGAAGGATGTTGGGACAAAATACAAGCAAACCGTTGGACAGCCCAATAAAACGGCCGCGAACGGGACCGTGTCATACCCCTCGGCGGCTCCCCTAAGGGACGTGAAAATGAGCGCTTCGCTGGAGACATCCTCCAAATCTGCTCTGAAAGCGAAGGATGTTGGGACAGAAAACAGGCAAACCGCTTGAGGCATCCCCACAAAACGGCCGCGAACGGGACCGTGTCATACCCCTTGGCGGCTCCCCTTAGGGGTGCTGAAACCAGCGCCCCGCCTGAGACATCCTCACAATCTGCTCTCCAAGCGAAGGATGTTGGGACAGGATACAAGCAAACCGCTTGAGACAGCCCCACAAAACGGCCACGAACGGGAACGTGTCATACCCCTCGGCGGCTCCCCTAAGGGACGTGAAAATGAGCGCTTCGCTGGAGACATCCTCCAAATCTGCTCTCCAAGCGAAGGATGTTGGGACAAAATGCAAGCAAACCGCTTGAGGGATCCCCACAAAACGGCCGCAAACGGGGCGTGCGTGAGTCTCAGCATGGGTAAGTCTGAGTAGGAGTAGGTCTGAGTATGAGTAGGTCTGAGTATGAGTAATTTTGGAGTGTGTGTGTGTGTGTGTCTGTGTGTGTGTGTGTGTGTGTGTGTGAGAGAGAGTAAGTCTGGGTATGAATAAGTCTGAGTGTGAGTCAATCTGTGTATGAGTAAGTCTGGGTATGAGGAGGAGAGGGGAGGAGAAGAAGAAGGAGGATAAGTCGGCGGCGTCCAAGCAGTAATTAGAACCCCATCTTAGGATATGGGGGATATATCTATGCCAAAATAACAAGCACAGAGTGGATTGGTCCTCCAGGGGAGGGGGTCGATGGCCTCATGCGTGGCCGCCTTTTCGCGGGGGGCGCCAGAGGCCCAGCAGGGGTGTCGTGCGCGACCCCACGACGACCGAGCTTGAGTCCGCCTCCACTTTTTCAAGGGGGGGGTCTTCAGAATCCGGTCCCCCCAGCACCGACCCGAGTGCAGAATAAGGGGGGTCGGAGAGAAGCCCAGCCGTTGCAGATGGAACGGGCCAATCGGAGGGGAGCCGGAGGGCCTCTGCGATTGGAGCTCTTGCATGGCCTTCCGACCGGGGCCTTGCCAGTGCATGGCGCAGATGCGTGGCGCAGCGTCGGAATGGGGAAGGGGGGGAGAGCCATTCCCAGGGGGGGAGGAAGGGTCCCTCCAACTATGCCTCAGCGCGCCCAGCCTGGCTCAGCCCGATCCTCTGGCCCTGGAGGGAAGGACAGGAGGGGCGCGGGCAAGGAGGACGTGCCGAGCGCAGGAAAGGATGCGAGCTTTTAGTCCGCCGCTGGGCCCCAGAACTTCGACACCGCAAGGTCAATGTCTCTGGCGAGGGTGGCTGCCTCCGCGAACCTGGCCTCCCTTGGGCGGGCCGAGAGGGTCTCGCGGACCACTGCTTCCCTGGGCGGCGGAGGCAGGGGACCGCGCGCTGTCCAGAGCGCCGTTCTGGCCGCGCCTGTGGTGCTGCAGCTGCCCAGGACGTGCGGGGTAGGGCTGGGGACCTGCCGCTGACAACAGACGCAGACCTGCCGGCGGGCCTTCTGGCGGACTCCGGATGAGTGGCTCGGGACAAGGAGCTGGCACAGGAACCGACCGAGGGAACGCTGGCCCAAGGGGGCCGTGCTGGGCAGGCGCGGGGAGGCACTGGGCCAAGCGAGAGCGGGGCGGGCACCCGGACCCGCGTGTGCAGCTGTTGTCGAGGGGCTGCGTTGCACCTGGCCTTGAACCCAGACCCCCGACGTAATGTTTTTTTCATTACGTCGACCCCCAGAGGTCCCGACCCTTTCCCCATAATCGGCTCCGCATCCTGAGCCGTTTTTTGACGCTCCCGATGCCCGGTGAGGGCCCCCAGAGGCCGAAAATTAGGAAAAACCTCCCGTCATGATTTTTTCATTGCTCGAGGGGGTCGAGGAAGGTGTCACGGATGTACTGTAGGGCGGTCTCCTCCCTTGCGGCGCCGCCCTATGCGGGCCAGTCCGGCAGATCACACTTCTCCAACAGCGCGAGGGAGACAGTCGCCCAGGTGCGCCAAGGAGACACATGGCCGTGCGCGAACATGCCGCAAGCCAGCTCTGCGGGGGGCGATGTCTAGGATGGCCCGTGCTCCTCCCGGGAGCGACCAACCGAACCCTGAGACTGCTGCAGCGCCGTCCCGCCAGGGATGGCTCCCCAGGAGCGCCCTGGCCCACCCTTCGTAGGCAGAGTCCAGGCGCTCAATGGCGCCCTCGGCTGAGGCCAGGAGCCAGCGTCCGAAGCGCAGAGGGGCGTCGATCTCCACGTCGGACCGTCGAAGACGTGCGCCGCTGCGGCCAGCAGGGGGGCGCCTGCCGCCGCGCGCCCCGCCGGGGGCGCGCGCTGCGCCGAGGCCGCGGGCATCCTCGCCTCCAGCGCCCTAACCAAGTGCATATCTCCAGGCCGTTCAAGGTCAAGCACTCGTGCTTGGGGGCGAGGTCTTCCTGCGCCCGCGGGAGGCCGCGGAGCGGCATCGGGAGAAGGGGGGCGCTGGCAGCGGCCGCCCGCGCAGCCCGGGACCCATGCGCAACGACGGCGTGTTGGGAAGCTTTGGTGCGCGGAGACGCCTTCCACCTGTGCGCCCATTCGGCTAGGGCCCGGAGAGACCGTCCGGCCGCCCCCCGGGAAGATGCCAGCAATATTGGGTCGTCCGCGTGTAGGAGGGCCCCAACCCGCCTGGGGGCGGCAGCGTCCAGGGCAGCGAGGGCGGAGGCTTCCAGGGCGGGTTCCTGCTGCAGCGCTTTCGGAGGAGGCAGCGGCGCCCTCGTTGCCAACGCGTACACCAGGCGCTCCACCTGATCCTGGCTCGGCTCTCCTGTGCCAGCCCATCGATGGCCCGACCAGGTCGGCGGCTTCCGAATGCCCGCACCGACGCCGCATCCCGCATCCAGCAGGTCCTCCTGGGCAAGCGAGTCCATGTGCGTGGGGAAGGTGAGCGGCCCCGCAGTGCCACCTTTCGCGATCCCTTGGGTCGCGGAAACTCTTTGCACGCCGTTGAAGTTCACGTGGCCAGTGTACTTCTCGAACGTACTCTCCAGGAGGGCCAGCGCGCCGTCTGAGACGCCCGCCTGCTCCCGGAAGCGGTGTAGCAGTCCTTCCCGCCGCGTTATTGGGAACGCTTTCTCAAGGTTGCCAAAAATTAGCCGCGAGGGCCGACCCTGCGCCGCCGCTGCCGCGGCGAGTTCGTGGAGAGCTGGGCGAGCATCGCCGACGCCCCGAACGTGCCCACTTTGCCCTGGGAACGCCGGGTCCTGCAGGTGCCCGAAGAGGCGGCGGTGGACCACGGACTCTTGGATGGGCCCCATCTGCGCCTGCACCATGATCAGACCAAAGGACAATGTGAGGTCCACCGGGCCCTCCTTGTGGAGCGGGGCTGCGCAACTCCCGCGCCGTCCCTCTGGCCTCGACGCAAGATGTTCCGGGCCCGTGAGGCATTGTGCTAGCCGCGCCGCTTGATCCAAAGGAATGTCCCTCCAGAGGAACACAATCCGCGAAACTAGTTCCAGCGTCGTGGCACCTGTGGTGCCAGCGTGTCCCAAATCAGCCCTGACCTCCGCTTCCGCCGCTGGCTGATCGATGGGTCCCGCGCCTCTGTGGGACCTCGCCCCCCCTGGGGCTGGCGGGGGGGCAGTGGAGACTTTGGCATGGACATCTGGATCCAACGGCCCTGGCCGCTGCGTCAGCTCCTGGAGCTGTCTGCTCCACGCGCGCCGGGGGCCTGCAGAGAGCGTGCCCCCCGCCCGCGCCCCTTAGGATGGCCGCGGGGAGCGGCCGCGCAAGGCGGGGGCGCTCTGCCGCCCTCTCAGACGCGGGGCCGGGTCCGTCCAGCGCTTTGCGGACGCAGCTGGCGAGTGTCCTGGGCTCGCTGGACCTTGGCCTCTGGGGAGAGGAAATATCGGGCCTCCACCGAAGGCCCCAATGCCCCCGTCCGCATGCGTCCCGGAAGCCCAATTTGGCATTGTCACCCACCCAGTGCAACGTTTCGTGGCCCCATATGGGGGCTCCACCCAAGGCCCCAATGCCACCGTCCGTATGCGTCCGGAAAATGGAATTTTGCATGTTCACCCGCGCAGTGCAGCGTTTCGTGGCCCCATAGGGGGCTCCACCGAAGCCCCCAGTGGGACCGTCCGCATGCGGCCCGGTAGCCCCATTTGGCATTTTCGCTCACTCAGTAGAGCGCTTCGTGGCCCCATAGGGAGCTCCACCGAAGCCCTCAGTGGGACCGTCCGCATGCGTCCCGGAAACCCAATTCGGCACACCACCCACACAGTACAGCGCTCCCCCCCGCACAATGCAGCGCTTCGTGGCCCCATAGGGAGCTTCACCGAAGCAGATATTCACAATTACGGTACCCACAACTGCATATGGTTGGGACCTTCGCCAGGATACGGATAATTAGAAAGGTCGGGTGAGAGCATGGTGAGAACGACTAAAGCTAAAATGAGGAGCGGCGCTCAGAACTCCAGCTCGCCTTCGCCAGACACAGCTGGTGCCGCCTCCCTTGCTCATCTATCTGTCCCTGTCTCCCTATCAATCTCTCTCTCTTTCTCCATCTCTCTCTCTCTCTCTCTCTTTCTCTCTCTCTCTAACCCTCTGGCCCCACGTAATTCATGCACTGCGCAAGCTTGTACCTCTCCTCTAAATTTTCCAGTTGGCCTCATATCAGTCCCGCCCACGATTACCTCTGTCTGCCAAATCTTTTGGTGGTTGCGTCGGGCCCCGCCTCCAAAGTCCAGCTCTGAATGGTCCCCGTCTTCCAGGTGTTCAAATTGTTACGCAACGTTCAGCCCGTAATGGCCCCGATTTGATGGGGACTCTGGTGTTTGCGTGGGGCCCCACCCTTAAAGTGCCTCTGCCTGCTGGTGCCTGCCAGATCATCAAAGGCTCCCGCCCACATTCCGCTGCTGCTTCTATCTGCTGAGATTTCTGGTAGTTGTGCAGGGCCCTGCCCATGGTCCACAGCGCGATCATTGTCTTGTCTCACTGCTTCACTCTGCGCCTCCCTTGTCTTGATTTACCCTCCTCTCCCTCTGTCTTTGTGTCTGTGCCTCTGTGCCAATCAATGCGCAATTTTCCAGGTGTGTGTGTGTGTGTATATGCGTGTGTGTATTTACGTGTGTGTGTGTGTGTGTGTGTGTGTGTGTGTGTGTGTGTGTGTGTGTGTGTGTGTGTGTGTGTGTGCGCGCATGTATGTATGTATTTATGTGTGTGTGTCCCTCTCACTCTCTCCATCTCTCCTTATCTCTCCTTCTCTCCTTCCTTCTCTCTTTCTTTCTCCCTTCCTCCGCCTCTCTGTTTCTATCGTTCTACTCTCTCTTTCTCTCTCTCTCTCTCTCTCCCATTCTGTCTCCCTGCATACGTTTGTCGCTTATCGCCCGCTGTCTGTGTCTCACCGTCTGTACTGGGTGTTCTGCACACGCTGGGGCAATTGGAGAAGGACTATCGATAAGGCGAGAACGCAGACTCGACACCGTGTGAATTCGTGGACGGTCCCTTGCCAGACTCGACGTGCCAAGCGCAACAAGGAAGGCGCCAACCGAGATCGTGATTTGGGTGTACGCTGGAGGCCCCAGCCAGTCGCTCTTGCTCAAGATGGTATGCTAACCGCCCCACGGCTTCGACCAACCGATCAAACCTCCCTTGCCCAGCGCGGCCATACGGTCATATTCACTGGTGCAGGCCAACTTCTTCTGCAATAAGACTTGAGTCTTGATTGGGGCCTTGATGAATTCCTGCCGCTTCGCTTGCAAGTTCTAGTTCGTGGTTGATGCCTCCCTTGAGGGTTGAGGGTTACACTTTGCCTGCTGTGCATCTTTTGTGGATGCACAGGTTGCAATATCCAGAGGCTGCCCAGAAGGCTATATCTTATTGACACGGTAATCGTCATTCGCAGAAACCTTGCCAAAGCTTCGTCATGCTGAACGAGCGTTGGCCAAACGCTCGTCATTCAGCGAATTCACAAGTGCGGAAGATCCTCTGTGTGCAACGGGCGCGGTGCAATTTTCTTTCATGTGTTGAGTGGTGCGGATGTGGGAGTCAGCCGGTCCAATACACGTGGCGTGTGACGTCGTGATCCTGGGGAACCTCGGTGGCATGTTCATGGCCCGATTCCTCCACTAAGGCTGTGACTCACCCGCTCGCTGGGGCAGGCGGGTGCCAGCTGGATTTCCAGAGCATCGCACGTTCGCGCTTCAGACTGTCATCCAAACCATCTGGGCTCTCAAGTCGCATACGACATCGACTGTGGCATCATCTTTTGCACGCATTTTCTGCGCATGGTAATGCTGGGCCGGTGGTTTTGCACGCGAGGCGCTTTCGCCTTACCGCAGCAGCTTGTATCGCTGGCACTTCTTCGACGCTGTCCACTCGCTCGGTGTGCTGCGAATCGACCTCCTCGCTCCTCCTCGCCCCTGCTGCGTGCTCGTGGGAAGAACTCGTCGGCTAAGTGATGCCCTCGGCTTTCCCGTCATGCTTTGCGACTAATCGTGCTCTTGCGCAGTTAGCCGGATCTAGAGTGCAGAATACGAGTGTCTCCGTGTCTATGTCTCCATGCAATTTTTGTCAACCTTCGTCTCAACGCTGGTTTTGGTCTCCATCAAGGCTTCCCGTCTTAGCTTTTGCCTCTCCCTCCATTCTTTTTCCCAACCATCCTGTGGTGTTGTATTCCCGTTTTGAAGAGACAGCGCCCCGCGTCACTCCTCTCCTCTCCTCTCCTCTCCTCTCCTCTCCTCTCCTCTCCTCTCCTCTCCTCTCCTCTCCTCTCCTCTCCTCTCCTCTCCTCCTCCTCCCCCTCCTCTCTTTTCCCATACGCCTCGTCACCTCCCTGCGTTTCACCAGCCCAGTATAGCGTTTCGTGGCCCCATAGGGAGCTCTACCGAAGGCTCCAGTGGCACAGGCCGCATGCGTCAACGCCACCCAAGACAGCGTTTCGTGGCCCCATAAGGGGGCTCCACCGAAAGCTGCAGTGGCGCAGGCCGCATGCGTCAACGCCACCCAATACAGCGTTTCGTCGTTTCGTGGCCCCATAGGGAGCTCCACCGAAGGCTCCAATGGCAAGGTCCGCATGCGCCAACGCCACTCAGGACAGCGTTTCGTGGTCTCATAGGGAACTCCACCGAAGGCTCCAGTTGCACAGGCCGCATGCGTCAACGCCACTCAGGACAGCGCTTCGTGGGCCCACAGGGAGCTCCACCGAAGGCTCCAGTGGCACAGGCCGCATGCGCCAACGCCACCTGGGACAGCGTTTCGTGGCCCCATACGGAGCTCCACCGAAAGCTCCAGTGGCAAAGGCCGCATGCGACAACGCCACTCAGGATAACGTTTCGTGGCCCCGCAGGGAACTCCCCTGGAGGATCCAATGGCACAGGTCGCGTGCGTCAGCGCCATCCAGGACAGCGTTTCGTGGCCCCATAGGGAGCTCCACCGAAGGCTCCAGTGGCACAGGCCGCGTGCGACAACGCCACCCAGGACAGCGCTTCGTGGCCCCATAGGGAGCTTCCCGGAAGGCTCCAGTGGCACAGGCCGCGTGCGTCAACGCAACCCAGGACGGCGTTTCGTGGCCCATAGGGCGCTCCACCGAAGGCTTCCAGTGGCACAGGCCGCGTGCGACAACGCCACTCAGGACAACGATTCTTGGCCCCATAGGGAGCTCCACCGAAGGCTCCAGTGGCACAGGCCGCATGCGTCAACGCCAGCCAATATAGCGTTTCGTAGCCTCATACGGAGCTCCACCGAAAGATCCAGTGGCACAGGCCGCATGCGTCAACACCACCCAAGACAGCGCTTCGTGGCACCATAGGGAGCTCCAAAGAAGGCTCCAGTGGCACAGGCCGCATGCGTCAACGCCGCCCAAGGCAGCGTTTCGCGGCCCCATAAGGAGCTCCACCGATTGCTCCAGTGGCACAGGCCGCATGCGCCAACGCCACCTAGGACAGCGTTTCGTGGTTCGTGGCCTCATAGGGAGCTCCACCGAAGGCTCCAGTTGCACAGGCCGCATGCGTCGACGCCACTAAGGACAGCACATCGTGGCCCCATAGGGAGCTTCACCGAAGGCTCCAGTGGGCACAGGCCGCATGCGTCAACGCCGCCCAAGACAGCGTTTCGTGGCCCCATAAGGAGCTCCACCGACGGCTCCAGTGGCACAGGCCGCATGCGCCAACGCCATCTAGGACAGCGTTTCGTGGTTCGTGGCCTCATAGGGAGCTCCACCGAAGGCTCCAGTGGCACAGGCCGCGTGCGACAACGCCACTAAGGACAGCGCTTCGTGGCCCCATAGGGAGCTTCACCGAAGGCTCCAGTGGGCACAGGCCGCATGCGTCAACGCCACTCAGGACAGCGTTTCGTGGGCCCAACCCAGGACAGCGTTTCGCGGCCCCATAGGGAGCTCCACCGAAAGCTCCAGTGGCACAGGCCGCACGCGTCAACGCCATCCAAGACAGCGTTTCGTGGCCCATAGCGAGCCCCACCGAAGGCTCCAGTGGCAAAGGCCGCATGCGTCAACGCCACTTGGGACAGCGTTTCGTGGCCCCTAGCCCCATAGGGAGCTCCACCGAAGGCTCCAGTGGCACAGGCCGCATACGACAACGCCACCCAAGGCAGCGTTTCGTAGACCCATAGACAGCTCTACCGAAGGCTCCAGTGGCACAGGCCGCGTGCGTCAACGCAACCCAGGACGGCGTTTCGTGGCCCATAGGGCGCTCCACCGAAGGCTCCAGTGGCAGGGTCCGCATGCGCCAACGCCACTAAGGAAAGCGTTTCGTGGCCCCATAGGGAGCTCCACTGAAGGCTCCAGTGGCAAGGTCCGCATGCGTGAACGCCACCTGGGACAGCGTTTCGTGGCCCCATACGGAGCTCCACCGAAGGCCCCAGTGGCGGTGTCCACATGCGTCCGCGCCACCGGTTTCGGCGCACCCCTCGCACGTTTCGTGACCCCATAGGGAGCTCCACTGAAAGCGGTTCACAATTCGGCACTCGCAGCTGCGTATGGTTGAGTCCTTCGTCAGGCTAATTTTTCTGTCTGCCTGTCTGTCGGCCTCTCTCCTTCTCTCTCTCTCTCTCTTCTCTCCCCTCTCGGAGTCGACCTCCCGCCCTCCCTCTCACTGTCCCTCTCTCTCGCCCTATCTTTGACCCTCTCAGCATAATTTCGCACTTCCACAACTCCTCACTTCCCCCTCCAAGCCCCAAGTCGCTAATCCATGTTGCACGCGTCGTTCCTTATCCGTCTGAACTTCCAAACCGTCAATCTGAATCAGAGAAAACGAGAAAGAGAGAGAGAGGGGGAGACAAACAAAGAGGGAGAGAGAGAGAGAAGCGAAGTCTTTTCCATCAAGGCTTCTTGTCGTCGAAACTTGCTGTTCAGTCGAAGGCTTTCCATCGGAGACCATATCCGATTCACTGAGCGCAATCACCCCCCAGCTACGCACCCTCCGTCCCTCCTCCGGCTCCCTCTCCCTCATACTTGCACCCTTCATCCTTGTACCCTACGGCAGAACCACCCGATTGTAATCATATCGTAAAGTCGTGCGCGTATGCAAACGACTGCCTCACACTCCAGCAGTGTCGTATGCCATCACACCCTCACGAGGCACGGGTGATCTGAATCAGCACGTCGCGCATCATATCGGCGTTCGGCCGCCTGACATCGTGCATCCCGCTGGTACCACGTGGTCAAATATGACAGCTCATGTGGTCGCGTCGTTCCCATGGTATCGCTTCAATGTCGGGCGATGGCATTGCCTGCGATCCCCTCAAGCCATGGCCTTGCGACGTTTGGCTCCATTATCGTGAATTTCGCCGAGACGGGATCATCCCTTGTTGTGCGATTTGGCTTGCTGTGTGATGCCATTGCTTCTGCGCCAACGCTTGTTATGAATGGCGGCGCGCTATCACGACTCGCGTTTCCCCCTCCCCCCACGATGCTATCAGCCTCCGTAATTGGCCTCGCCGACTCTCTCTGGAGGTCCCTGGGGGCCCTCACAGGCTGCCAGAGGCCCCAAATCACCTCGGCCCTTTGAGGGGCCCTCGACGATCGAATACCTGTCTCCACGTGCTTGCCCATCCCAACTCTCTCTCTCTCTCTCTCTTTTCCTTCCCTCTCACTTTGTATTCGAATTGAAATCACCGGAGAAATCCCGCGCTGGATGTTGCACCAAACCAATGCACGTCGTCGATCAACCGTCCAATTTCTCGAGCGCTTGATTCTTGTTCAATTTCTACCGTTTGCCAATCGATCACTGACAATCTATCTGGTGCGCGTGGAATGTCTGGTGCACCTGACGCGTGCCGGGCCTATGCGCTTTCAACACTTCCTATCTTCATGGGGCCCGATCATTCGATCATTGTGAGCTCTCAGCGTGGGTCCAGTCTCAGCCCAAGGACAACATGCAGTGCAATAGCACCATTACTTACGGCATGAAGAAAAAGATACACCAGTTCCTTCGATTTCGAAGGAGCTGATGGATGAGGAGCCAGGAGAGACTGCCACCACCAATGCCAGTGCTGGTCCCATGGAGTTCAAGAGCAAGCAACTCCTGAACAAGTAGGGGACCCAGGAGGGCTACGTCCACCTCCAGGTCAGCGAGGACTCGAAGGATCGCGACCAGCCCGAAAGCGAGGAGGATGCTGCGAACGACATCGAAACCAACGAGTGAGACATGGACTGGTCCAAAGCCGTCACTTGTGCTACGGTGCCTGCAGAACACTACCCCAATGACGACAGCAACGGAATCGTCCCAGATCGACCGTCTGACCTGGTGGAGATGGCCATGGCCGACATCATACAAACTAATATCCAGGACGTCCCAGAACACCTAGCCTCGACCCGACACTTCGAAGGCACTTTCCGGCATATTCCGCTGCGAGCACTTTCAAGGGCAAGGGCAAAGGTGGATTCAAGGACAGCTCAGACTCAGCCGTAGTCATCTCGACGAGGAAGGGTACAGGTGGATCCAAGACCAGCGAATACAATTCCACCCACGACCAGTTAGAGGCGGACGAAATGGGCAAAGCACCTAGATGGCTAATTCCATTGGAAGCTCGTATTCTTCCGTCCACGCTGCGATCGTCATCTCGCCGCCGTGTCTGGCGACGCCTAAGGTGTGTGCCAGTGGAATGCAAGACAATGCTTTGCACCGACATCTTGCCTCGCCCTCTACACCTGCCTGGCCAAACGCTACCGGCAACGCAAACGCCACACTATTGGAGGCACACTAGTGCAGGCCAGCGACACCTCCGAAGACGTGAGTACGCTCTGGGATGCAGGCGGCATGAAGGTTTAACTCCAGGTATGGGCCAACAACATATTGCGCAACCATAATGCTGACGTTCCAAACTTGGCCAGCACGTGCGCGGAATCTCCCTGCTCCAGGGCACCAGGGGCACCAGAGGTAGCAACTGTGCCAGAACTCGATGCTCCAGGTCGGAGCCTCCGAAAACACAGGTTTCGGATTCGGGAGCCCCCAGGTTTCGAGGCAAGGCCCGACGAGGCCCGCGCAGCAAACAGACCAGCGCCGCACGCTGGTGTCTGATTTCTGCTGCTGCCTGCCTGCCCATGAAATACTCCAAACCCCCTCTCGGAGCTGGACAAGTTGGAGGAGGAGGAGGAGGAGGAGGAGGAGGAGGAGGAGGAGGAGGAGGAGGAGGGGAGGAGGAGGAGGGGGGAGCCGAGGGAGGGGGGAGCGAGCACGAAGGGAGAGGGGCACGCTGGGGAAAGGGCTGATGGAGGAGGGGCAACGGGGGCCCCCCGCAGGCCAGCTACTGCTGTCTCGAGTCGCCCTCCCCTGACCCTCCTTTCCATGAACTCCTCCTCCTTCTTCTCGTCCTCCTCCTCCTCCTCCTCCTCCTCCATCTGTTG
>CAUYUJ010014845.1:245316-252816 GCA_963575745.1 Prorocentrum cordatum | reverse complement strand
CCCGCATGACTGGACCTGCAGTACGCCGAGCCGCCGCGCCCGCGGCCGCGACGCCGGGAGCGGGTGGATCTGGGGCTGCCGATCCCGCGGCGAGGAGTGAGACACGGTGTGCTGGCGCGCGCCTTCTGAGAAGCCACCTCCGGCCTCGGAGGAGCCTCAGAGGGCTTCCTGCAAGGCGGGGGGGGGGGCTTCCGAGACGCCACGCCGCCTCCCGAGAGGGCGGGCCCCCTCTGCCTCCCTCCCCCCTGGGCGCGCTGCCGAATCCACGGCCTGAGCGTAGCAGCTCCTCTCGTGCTGCATCTGCTTGCCGCGTGCCCCGCGCCATGCTCAGACCGCGTCTTGGCTCCCAGCCACCGCCGACAGAACACCAGCAGCTCCTCCTTTCGTGCGCGTCCGTTCGTGCAAGCCGCAGGCAGAGCGCGAGGCGCGCAGCGCACGGGCGGCTTCTCGACTGGCGAGGGCGGTCCCGAAATCTCTGCAGACTGCGGCTGGTCACTGAGGAGTGGCCCCGCCGCGGGCGACAGGCCAAGCGAGGCGCCCGCCGCCGCGCCATGGCGGTCGAGGGCCTCGACCCAGCACGACGCCAAGCACGCCATCAGCAACAGCGCTGCGACGAGGGAGAGCCGCGCTCCGGTTGGAGGCCAGAAGAGCGCCAGCTCGGGCCAGCAGGGCGCGAACTGGGACCGGCGGGGCACCAACTGGGACCAGAAGCGCTCCAACTGGGGCCAGAAGCGCTCCAACTGGAACCAGAAGAGCGCCAACTGGGAACAGCGGCGCTACTACGAGAGCCAGTAGCGCTCCAGCCACTTGGACCAGAAGCGCCTTCACGATGACCAGCTGAGCAACAACTGGGACACGCAGACCGTCGACTGGAGCCAGTACTGCCACGACGGGGACTTGCAGAGCACCGACGAGGACACGCAGACCCTTGGCTGGAACCAACACTACTACGACGAGGGCCAGACCCCCTCGTCACCTCGGCTGGACCCAGATCGAGAAAACTCAACCCTGCGCCAGGGCGCACCAACCTTCATCCCGACCTTCGTCAACGCCGGAAGCCGCCCAGCTCCTGCGCAGCCACCCGACGTCCGCGCCAAGACCTGGCAAGGCATCAGCGCCAGACAGGCAGAGATGGCAACCCATGGCAACGCCCTGAAGCGCAGCGGCCACTGCGAGACCGCCGAGGGCGCCAGTCTGCCGGGGCCGCCCTCCAGCGCCGGGCATCTCATGCCCCACGGCGGACCGCCTCGTCGAGGTGGCGGGCGGACGCCACGAAGGCTGCCGCGGCGCGCCACCAGGAGGCAGCGTCGACGCAGGCGGAGGCCACTGCTGCCGGAGCCTACCACGAGGGCGAGGCTCCTGCTGCAGACGAGGGCACCAATGAGGACTACTAAGCCTGCGACGTCTGAGTGACCCGACCCTCGGGATTCTCATTCGTCGTCACGCGGCACACGGCCGAAGGGGGTGCACAATCCTCTGCGCCCGTGCCACCTGCGGCTTCGACTGGTGCAGCCAGCCCAGCCGACAGATGCAACGCCGACGCCGAGGACTCCCACTCTGGTGAGATGGCCGAGCTGAGTGCCAAGCAGCAGGAGAAGCAGTGGCCTGACCACAGCCTCTTGATGGTCACCCACCCCTCCTGCTCAGCCGCAAAGACATCCTCGAGCTCTTGCACCAGCGACTGTCGCGCGGGGAAGAGGCCCGCCAAGGGCACTCTGCGCGCATGGCCCTCATCCACCACCGTTCGGGGCACGCTTGAGCCAGGCGCAGTGCAGCCCCGACGCGCGTGCTCGCACACGCAGCCGTACGAAATGGGTCCAGTAGGTCCCTCGAGCAATCGGAGTAGCGAGAGGGCCGCATCGGCCGGGAGCGCATGCTGCAGTAGGCTTACGAGGCTGAGGCACCGCTCGCGCGCGAGGAAAAAGCGGGGCCTACATACAGCCTTCGGCAGATGTACGCCCTGCCGGATCAGTTTTCCGACGACGCCGACACCCGAGACTTCGGCCCGGGTGAACCCGACACAGGCCCGGAACCCGTGGCCACTCCACCTCCGTGAGTAGGAGCATCTGAGCACACTTCCTGCCGCCGCCGCCCTATGGTACGGGGCGGGAAGGATGGAAGGGGTAGCGATAGGAGGAGGCGCGTGAGGAGGAGGAGGAGGAGGAGGAGGAGGAGGAGGAGGAGGAGGAGGAGGAGGAGGAGGAGGGAGGAGGAGGAGGAGGAGGAGGAGGAGGAGGAGAGGAGGAGGAGGAGGAGGAGGAGGAGGAGAGGGAGGGGAGGAGGAGGAGGCGGAGGAGGAGAGGAGGAGGAGGAGGAGGAAGGAGGAGGAGGGGAGGCGGAGGGGGGGGAGGAGGAGGAGGGGAGGAGGAGGAGGAGGCGGAGGAGGATGAGGAGGAGGAGGAGAGGAAAAGACGGAGGAGGAGGAGGGAGGAGGAGGAGGAGGAGGAGGAGGAGGAGAAAGGAGGAGGAGGAGGAAGGAGGAGGAGGAGGCGGAGGAGGAGGAGGAGGAGAGGCGGAGGAGGAGGAGGAGGATAGGAGGAGATGAGGGGAGGGAGGAGGATGAGAAGGAAAAAAACGGAGAAGGAGGAGAAGGAGGAGGAGGCGGAGGAGGAAGAGGAGGCGGAGAAGGAGGAGGCGGAGGAGGGGGAGAGATGATTAGGATTAGATATGATTATTATAGAGGAGGAGGATGAGGAGGAGGAGGAGGAGGAGGAGGAGGAGGAGGAGGAGGAGGAGGAGGAGGAGGAGGAGGAGGAGGAGGAGGAGGAGGAGGGGAGGAGGAGAAGGAGCGAGAGGAGGAGGAGGAGGAGGAGAGGAGGAGGAGGAGGAGGAGGAGGAGGAGGAGGAGGAGGAGGAGGAGGAGGAGGAAAAGGAGGAGGAGGACGAGGAGGAGGAGGACGAGGAGGAGGAGGAGGAGGAGGAGGAGGAGGAGGAGGAGGAGGAGGAGGACGAGGAGGATGAAGAGGAGGCGGAGAAGGAGGGAGGCGGAGGAGGGGGAGGAGGGGGAGGAGGAGGTGCAGGAGGGGGAGGAATTGCCCCCCCCTTGCCCACCTTGGCGGGCCAATTCTCGGTCATCAGCGCTGCCTTCCATCCCAGAGGCAGCCTCCAGACGGGCAGCGCCAGTCGGTCGGGGAGGTGGAAGAGGAGAGAGCGAGAGAGAAAGAGAGAGAGAGAGAGTGGACGAGACGACGCGGCAGAGGGATGGACGTGCCTTCGAGGTGGGAGGAGGAGGGAGGATGAGGATGATGATGCGGAGGAGGACGAGAAAGGGGGACCAGAAGGAATGGGCAACGACGCGGACAAAGACGAGTATAGGGATGCGAATGAGGACGGGGAGGAGAAGACGGAGGACGAAGGGGAGGAGAGGGGGAGGGAGAGAAGAGGAGGACGAGGAGGAAACAGCAGGATGGACATGGGTTCGATGAAAAAATGGCGATTCCAAGCAGGATCTGTGAAATAGGGCGAAAAAGCTGGGATGAGCGAAGGAGCTCTCACCCCCAGAGGCCTCGGTTGGTCCGATCCTCTTCTCCCCGTGCGCTCCGATGTGCGCTGTGTGGCCCGAGTCAAACGTGGATGGGTGCACCGTGTGGTGGACTGGTGCTGACAGTGACGGATGAAGCCTTGGGAACCACTATATATGTGCACCGCGCCCGGGGGATGCCAGGGGAGCCCTGGGGTGCAAACGGGGGTCTTCCCAGATCCGAGGGCCAGAATTTAGCCTGCTCTTTCCTGGGCAAGATGCGTCCGGCAAGCACGCGCGCGCTTCGTGCGAAGCTGTGCTCCAACGCATGTTAGTTACAGCGACGTCGCGACGCAATGGGTGCACGTCGCACGACGTCGCACGGCCGTTTGGGGTTGGAGCCCTCTTGCGCTTTCCCTGGGCGGGTTGGGGGTTTCTCGCTTCTCCCTTTGCCTTCCACGCTCTCTACTAGCTCCCGCCTCGCGTCGCCATCCGCATCCTTACTTCCTATGATTGAACGTCCCCACATCCCCGCCTAGCTGGCCGATAGCAACCCCGCCGTCCTCGAACAACAACACAAACTCAACTTTTTTCTCGCCAACATGTCGTCGAGTTGCGAAACGTGCAGCAGGAATGATACGGAATGCACACCGCTTGGGTAACCAGGAGCGGGTGGTCGCGTCCTACCCATCCACAAAAACAATACAAAATCCACGTTTTGATCGTCAACATGGACTGTCTTGTCGTCGACGTTGCGAAACGTGTAGCCAGAGCGGGACGCAGCGCACATCGCGCGCGAACGCCGAACCCCACGCAGAACCCACCGTCCTACCTGTCAAAAAGCACCGCAACGTCGACTCTTTCCTTGCCAACATGTGCTTTCTCCTCGTCGGCGCTGCGAATCGCGTAGCGGGAATGGGACGCGGCGCGCATCGCGCGGGGACGCCGGCTCGTCAATGTGGACTCTCTTGTCGTCGACGCTGCGGCCCGTCGGGTTGAGGAGCTGGGCGGGCGGCAAGTCATAATGTCTCAAGCAACTGCGGTTCAAGCAAGTGCCTCAGGAGACCCCCAACAGCTCGAAAAAAAACGTCCAGGAGGTCCTGGGGTGGCAACACAAATATTGATTTTCACTTGGTGTTTGAAGATTGTGAGGTTAGCACCTACTTGTGTTGACAATGTTCCAACCCGGCAGATATATCCAAGAGGCACTCAGGCGTATACCAGAAAGCTCCCAGGACGCCCCGCGAATTCCCAAGAGGCATTCTCCTCATCCTCTTCATTTTCTCACTCCCTCCCTCTCTCCCTCCTCCTCCTCCTCCTCCTCCTCCTCCTCCTCCTCCTCCTCCTCCTCCTCCTCCTCCTCCTCCTCCTCCCCCCTCCATGCGCGGCAGGAGCGAAACGATTGGCGGTGCAACACGCGTGGCTGGAACGAGATACGGCGCACGTCGCGCGCTGGACATGCTGTCGCCGACGAATGCAACATGAGAGGCCGGAGCGTGGCGCGGCGTACATCGCGCGCGGTCTTGTTTCTCGTCGGCGTTTCGCAATACCCGGCAGGAATCGGACGCAGCTCATGTCGCGCGCTGAACGTCTAGCCGCCCACGAAAAAAGATGAGCGACAGGCGTCGGACGCGACGCACTTGGTTCTCATGTTGTGGGAGGGCGGGTGGGAGTGGACGGAGCCTTCTGGCTCGTTCGAGCTGGCTAACTTGCTCCCACCCCACCCCACCTCCCTCCACCCCCCTTTTTCTCTCCACATTCCCTTCCTCCATCCATCTGACTCGCTTCGCCTTCCTTGCTTTTGAACTCCTCCCTCATCCGTCCTCCCCCGTTCTTGTTCCCTCCCTCCTTCTTTTTTCCCAACCCTCCTGTGTTGGGTACTTGTTTTGCATAGAGCAGTGTGGTCGCCCCGTCCTCCTTCCTCCTTCCTCCTCCCCTCTGATCCTTTCCTCATTCTCTCCTGTTTCCTGTGTTCCCCTCTCCTCTTCTCTCGTGCCGCGTCGGGATGCGATCTGCGAAACTGTCGGCATTTTCGTGGGCTCCTGGGAGGCCCAGCGTAGGTACGTCATACGCAGATCACCACTATAGCTCGCGGTGCCCTGGTGGGCTGCGATCTGCGAAACTCTCGGCTCTTTCGTCGGCTCCTGGGAGGCCCAGCGGAGGTACGTCATACGCAGATCACCACTATAGCTCGCGGTGCCCTGGGGAGCTGCGATCTGCGAAATTGTCGGCACTTTCGTGGGCTCCTGGGAGGCCCAGCGGAAGTACGTCATACGCAGATCACCACTATAGCTCGCGGTGCCCTGGGGGGCTGCGATCTGCGAATTTGTCGGCATTTTCGTGGGCTCCTGGGAGGCCCAGCGGAGGTACGTCATACGCAGATCACCACTATAGCTCGCGGTGCCCTGGGGGGCTGCGATCGCGAAACTCTCGGCACTTTCGTGGGCTCCTGGGAGGCCCAGCGGAGGTACGTCATACGCAGATCACCACTATAGCTCGCGGTGCCCTGGGGGAGCTGCGATCTGCGAAAATTGTCGGCACTTTCGTGGGCTCCTGGGAGGCCAGCGGGGGTACGTCATACGCAGATCACCACTATAGCTCGCGGTGCCCTGGGGGGCTGCGATCTGCGAATTTGTCGGCACTTTCGTGGGCTCCTAGGAGGCCCAACGGAGGTACGTCATACACAGATCACCACTAAAGCTTTTGGTGCCCTGGAGGGCTGCGATCTGCGAAATTGTCGGCACTTTCGTGGGCTCCCGGGAGGCCCAGCGGAGGTACGTCATGCGCGGCCCACCACTATAGCTCGCGGTGCCCTGGGGGGCTGCGATCTGCGAAACTGTCGGCACTTTCGTGGGCTCCTGGGAGGCGCAGCGGAGGTACGTCATACGCAGATCACCACTATAGCTCGCGGTGCCCTGGGGGGCTGCGATCTGCGAATTTGTCGGCACTTTCGTGGGCTTCTGGGAGGCCCAGCGGAGGTACGTCACACGCAGATCACCACTATAGCTCGCGGTGCCCGGGGGGGGCTGCGATCTGCGAAACTGTCAGCACTTTCGTAGGCTCCTGGGAGGCCCAGCGGAGGTACGTCATACGCAGATCATCGC
This sequence comes from Prorocentrum cordatum, assembly GCA_963575745.1. NCBI lineage: Eukaryota > Dinophyceae > Prorocentrales > Prorocentraceae > Prorocentrum > Prorocentrum cordatum. Next base: position 246,252 of record CAUYUJ010014845.1, on the reverse strand, counting down.
TATAGCTCGCGGTGCCCTGGGGGGCTGCGATCTGCGAAATTGTCGGCATTTTAGTGGGCTCCTGGGAGGCCCAGCGGAAGTATGTCATACGCAGATCACCACTATAGCTCGCGGTGCCCTGGGGGGCTGCGATCTGCGAATTTGTCGGCACTTTCGTGGGCTCCTGGGAGGCCCAGCGGAGGTACGTCATGCGCGGATCACCACTATAGCTCGCGGTGCCCTGGGGGGCTGCGATCTGCGAACCTGTCGGTCATTTTCGTGGGCTCCTGGGAGGCCCAGCGGAGGTACGTCACACGCGGACTACCAGAAACGCCCCCTGCGTTTCTGTTTTGTATTTTCGCCGCTGCTCTTCTTGCTGCGCGCTTCTGAAATCACTGCTGGGTGCTTTTCTTGCGCACTGCGAGTCCTTCAGAATGCCAGTCAGCATTGAGTGGTCCTGAGTATACTCGCCACATGCACAGACAGGGGTGGGTACGTCGCTGGGTAATTTGTTCCCAACCCTCCTGTGTTGGGTTCTCGTTTTGAATAGAGCAGTGTAGTCGACCTGTCCTCCTTCCTCCTTCCTCCTCCCCTCTCCTCCCCTCCTCCTTCTCTCCTGCGAAACTGTCGGCACTTTCGTGGGCTCCTGCGAGGCCCAGCGGAGGTAGGTCATACGCAGATCACCACTATAGCTCGCGGTGCCCTGGGGGGCTGCGGTCTGCGACACCGTCGGCACTTTCGTGGGCTCCTGGGAGGCCCAGCGGAGGTACGTCATACGCAGATCACCACTATAGCTCGCGGTGCCCTGGGGGGCTGCGATCTGCGAATTTGTCGGCACTTTCGTGGGCTCCTGGGAGGCCCAGCGGAGGTACGTCATACACAGATCACCACTAAAGCTTGTGGTGCCCTGGAGGGCTGCGATCTGCGAAAGCGTCGGCACTTTCGTGGGCTCCTGGG
>CAUYUJ010014845.1:232816-240316 GCA_963575745.1 Prorocentrum cordatum | reverse complement strand
TGATGAGGCGGATGAGGATGATGCTGCGGCGGCGGAAGATGATGCTGATGATGCTGCTGCTGATGATGGCGACGATGACGATGATGCTGATAATGCTGATGACGATTATGATGCTGCTGATGCTGAATATGCTGATGATGACGATGACGACGATGATGATGATGCTGCTGATGCTGATGATGCAGATGATACAAGTGATGACGATTATGCTGATGCTGCTGCTGATGATGATGATGGTGGTGGTGATGATGCTGATGACGATGCTGCTGTTGCTGCTGCTGCTGCTGCTGCTGCTGATGATGATGATGATGATGATGATGATGATGATGATGATGATGATGATGATGATGATGATGATGATGATATGATGATGATGCTGCTGCTGATGATGATGATGACGATGATGGAGGAGGAGGAGGAGGAGGAGGAGGAGGAGGAGGAGGAGGAGGAGGAGGAGGAGGAGGAGGGGAGGAGGAGGAGGAGGAGGAGGAGGAGGAGGAGGAGGATCGGCTGCAAGAGATGCACCTCATGGCTGGCAGGCTGGCTGCGCTAGACCTGGGGGGCGACTTGCTGAGTGGCGAGGCCGTCGTGGATTGGCGAGGCCGCTGGAGGGCGGCTTCGACCCTCACCTTCGAGGAGCTGGCCGACCTTGAGGCTGCCGCGCGCAGCACTGCCAGCAATTTCGAGAAGCGGCGCGAGCGGGCGAGGGGCGCCAGCTGGCGCCAGTGGGCCCAGGAGGCCGTGAAGGACGGCGCGGGCGCCGCCCGTGGCTTCTGCCGCGCGCCGCGGGGCTAGGCGCCCGACGTCGCAGCGCAGGGTGGAGCAGCCCAGTCCTCAGCAGGGATGGCGGCCACCCTGGACGCCCTCCAGGCCGAGTACCAGGCAACCCGGAGGTTCGGCGAGGTGGCAACCTTCGACCTCGAGACCGCGCTGCCCGAGGACCTCCTCGAGCCGCCCCCCGAATCGCCATCGCCGCAGGAGATTCTGGCCGCGGCGGCCAAGTTCAAGCAGTGGACGGCGTGCGGGGTGGACGCCATCAAGCCAAGCTCGTTCGGACACGTCTGCGCCGACGGGCTCATCGCGCTGGGGCTGATGCTCCACGTGGTGGAGATGACCACGCTCCTCCCTCGGGCCTTGAGCGAGGTGTTCATCTTCTTCCTCGCCAAGGCGGACGGGGGCTGCAGGCCCATCGTCCTCCTCTGCGGGCTGGTGAGGCTCCTCGGTCGCATTCGCCGAGAAGGCGCGCGCAGCTGGGAGGCGGAGCACGACCGCCCGTACTTCTTCGGCGGCGTGGGCAGGTGCGAGGGCGCGGTCTGGCAGCAGGCCTTCGACGTGGACCGCGCGCGCCCGTTGCAGCTGGAGCAGATGTCCGCGCTGCTGGACCTCTCCCGCGCGTGCGAGCGCGTGACGCACGCGGGGCTCGCGGCGGCCGCGCGGCGGCATGGCTACAGGCTCCGCCGCCTCAAGCTGCTGCTCCGAGTCTAGGGCAGGGCGCGGCGGCTCTGCCTGGGCCGCTTCACGTCGGAGGCGTTCCGGCTGGGCACCCCCACCGTGGCGGGGTGCGGCGAGGCCACCACGCTGTTGCGGCTGACGCTCCTGGGCCCGCTCGGCGCCCTGGCCAAAGCGTGGCAGGCCATTCGGCCGTTCGCCGTCGTGGGCGACCCGAGCGTCTCGGTCCACGGGAGGCTGCGCGACGTCGAGTACGCCAGCTTCGGGGCCACGCGCGCCGCGTGCCGGCTGCTGGAGGAGGCCGGGTTCCAAATCCAAATCTCGCTCTCCAAGGGGACGATCGTCTCCTCCCACGCGGAGGCGGCCAAGCGGCTGGAGGGCCGGCTGCGGCGCTGGCAGCTCAAGGAACACGCCTCGGTCAAGAATCTGGGGGTCGACTTCGGCACGAGGCCGCGGGCCTCCTGGGCGGTGCTGCGCGCCAGGCTGTCCAAGCTGGGGAAGCGGGCCTCCAGGCACATGATGCTGAAGAAGGCCGGAGTGCGCCTGGGCACGGTCTGCCGATCGGGCGGGCTGGCCACGGTGCTGCACGGGGCGCCCGCGTGCACGGGGTGCCCTCGGCCGTCCTCAGCAAGGCCCGCACCGTCAATGCGAGGCCAGTGCGAGGCGAGGCTGGGCGGCGGTCCTGTTCGGTCCAAGTCGCCTTGGGCGAGGGAGATAGCTGGCGGCTGGACCCAGCGTTCGCCGCCAACGGGCTGCCCCTGGCGGCTTGGGCGCGAGCGGTTTACCTGGGCGTCCGGCCTGCCGCCGCCTTCGCGAAGGTCTTCGAGGCGGGTGACCCGCCCTCGTGGGGTCACGTCACGGAGCCCTCAGGAGCGGTGAGGCTGACGCTGCAGAGGATCGGCTGGAAAGTCGAGGCCTGGGACAGGTGGTGGACCGACCAGGGCCATGCGATAGAGCTGAGAAGACACAGCCCGCGCATGGTCAGCCACCTCGTGGAGGGCGGGGTTCGCCGTGCGCTGATGCGGACCGTGCCGCTCCACCCTGGGCTTCGAGGCGCTGGCGGGCAAGGTCCCCGACCTCGGGACCATCCGCTTCGCCCTCGGGACCATGCGGGGGCGAGGCCAGCACGCGGAGGTCGCCCTCCTGGAGTCGCTCATCGCGGGCGGGCTCCCCACGCAGATGGACTTGTACGTGGAGCGGAAAGCGTGCGAGCCCGACTGCCGCTGGTGCCAAGGCGGGTTCGGGACGACCCACCACCGCCTCTTCAAATGCGCGGCCACGGCTCACGTGGCGAGGGACTTCGACTTCGAGAGCGTGCGGAAGCTGGGAGCGGTCGCGCCTGCCGACGACCTCGGCTTTTTGCGCGGGCTGGTCAACTCAGGCCTCGACGCCGCGCCGACGCCGAGCGCCGTGGAGGTCTGCCTGCGAGCGGGCTCGGCGCAACGCGAGGGCTTCAGCGGCACCGTCTGCGTCGACGGGTCCGACAGTTGCCCCCGCGAGGCGGAGCTGTCGAGGTGCGGCTGGGCGGCGATCATGTTCAGCGAAGGTGGCCGTCTCCTGGGCGGCATGTACGGCTGCGTCCCAAGCTCGATCCAGGATATCGGGTTCGCCGAGCTGTGCGCGGTGCTCCGCGTGCTGCAGGAGGCCTCCGTCGGCGCACTGCAGGTGGTGACGGACTGCCCGGGCGTGGCACAGGACTAGGCCAGAGGTCGAGCCTGGGGCTGCTCGGCAAGATCGAAGTACGCCGTGCTCTGGACACAGATCTAGGCGCGGCTCGACGACATCGGTGAGGGCAACTTCGCCTTGCGCTGGGCCCGAGCCCACACCAGCTGGGCCAGGGCGCGGCGCGAGGGGGCCCCGCTGGCCTGGCATCGCGGCAACGAGGGGGACCGATGCCAGGGCCAAGCTCGGGGCCCGACCGCACCCGCAGCAAGGCCCGCGGGTGCTCGAGGGGCGCCGTGGAGGCTGCGAACGGGGCGGCGTGCGCCCTCCTCGGGCGCCACGGGGCGGTCCTCACAAGGGCGGCGGGGGAGGGCTGGCCCGACCGCGCCCCACTGTCTCGGCCCCCTCGGCCCCTCCAGCAACGATCTGGTGCTGGAGGCCTCGCCCGCGGGGCACCGCCTCGTGGGCCTCGGCTGCGCTTGGGGGTGCAGCATCTGCGGGGCGAGGAAGGCGCTCCTCCTCCTCCTCCTCTTCCTCCTCCTTCTCCTCCTCCTCCTCCTCCTCCTCCACCGCGGAGCGGCCCAGTCCCACCATTCCCATAGGCTTTGGGCGGTTCGTGGGCGCGGGGCGTCGGGCGGGGAGCTGGCTGGGAGTGTTGCCTCGGGGAGCGGTGGGGCCATCGTGTGCTGCGCGGTGTGCGGGGCCTGCTCCTGGCGCGCCCGTGCCCGCCCTCGTTGCAGCGCGAACGGGCAGCGGTTCGATTCGCCAGGGCGGCGCTCGATCGCCTGCGGGCGTTCCGTGAGCCCCAGTCTGGAGTTTTCTGGGGTCTGCCTTTCCAGCTGGCGCGATAAGGGGGGCCGCCGGGCCCGCCGCATGGGCGGCCCAGGAACAGGAAGTATTTACTAAAAACTTCCTGCTCCTGGGCCGCTAAATTTTCAAACTAAATTTTAGTTTTAAAACTTAGTTTTAAAACTTACTAAATTTAGTTAAACGGTATGTTAGAAAAACTATATTCTAGTTTTTCTAACATACCTTTGGATTTGGTGCGCCGCGCGGGCCGCCGGCTGACGGCCGCCGGGGCCGCCGGCGAGAAGCTTTTGTGCCCCCGAGGTTCAAATCTGCCCTGGGGCGGCTCCTCAGTAGGTACGTTTTGCATTGCGGAACGTTTCCTGGTAGGCATTCGAGGCATTCGAGGAGGAGGAGGAGGAGGAGGAGGAGGAGGAGGAAGAGGCGGAGGAGGAGGAGGAGGATGAGAAGGCGGAGGAGAAGGCGGAGGAGGAGAAAGAGGCGAGGGGGAGGATGGGAGGAAAACGCGAAGTAGCGAGGAGGATGAGGAGGAGGCGGAGGAGGAGGAGGCGGAGGAGGAGGAGGAGGGGAGAGGAAGAAGGAAGAGGAGGAGGAGGAGGAGGAGGGGAGGAGGAGGAGGAGAGGGGAGGAGAGAGGAGGAGGATGAGGAGGAGGAGGAGGAGGAGGAAGAGGAGGAAGAGGATGAGGATGAGGATGAGGATGAGGATGATGATGCTGATGCTGATGCTGATGCGATGATGATGATGCTGATGATGATGCTGATGCTGATGCTGATGCTGATGATGATGCTGATGATGATGATGATGATGATGATGATGGTGGTGATGCTGAGGAGGAGGAGGGGGAGGAGGATGAGGAGGGGGAGGAGAAGGATGATGATGATGATGAGGAGGAGGAGGAAGAGAAGGGGGCTGATGCGGAGGAGGAGGAGGAAGAGGCGGAGGAGGAGGAAGAGGAGGAGGATGTGGAAGAGAAGGAGGAGGAGAAAGATGATGCGGAGCAAGAGAAAGATGAGGGTGAGGAGAAGGGGGAGGGAGAACAGGAAGATGAGGAAGAGGAATGAGAAAGAACAACGGAGGAGGATGAGGAGAAGGAGGAGGCGGAAGAGGAGCAGGAAGAGGAAGAGGAAGAGGATTCGGATGAGGAGGAGGCGGAGGATGCGGAGGAGGATGAGAAGGAGGAGGAGGGGGATGATGATGATGATGATGATGATGATGGTGATGATGATGATGACGATGATGACGATGACGATGATGATGATGATGATGTGATGATGCTGATGATGACGCTGATGATGATGATGATGATGATGATGATGATGATGATGAGGAGGAGGAGAGGAGGAGGAGGAGGAGGAGGAGGAGGAGGAGGAGGAGGATGGATGATGATGATGAGGAGGAGGAGGAGGATAACAAGGACGATGAAAAGGAAGGGGATGAGGAGGAGGGGCATCAGGAGGATGGGGAGGAGGAGGCTGAGGAGGAGGAGGATGAGAATGAGGAGGAGGAGGAGAAAGGAGGAAGAGGAGGACGAGGAGAGGAGGAGGAGACGGAAGAGGAGAAGGAGGAGGCGGAATGAGGAGGAGGAGAAGGGGGGGGGGAGAGGGGGGGGAGGAATAGGAGGAGGAGGCGGAGGAGGAGGAGGAGGAAGATGATGAGGAGGATTCGGATGAGGAGGAGAAAGACGGGGAGGACGAGGAGGATGAGGAGGAGACAGAGGAGGAAGAAGAGGAGGGGGAGGAGGAGGAGGAGGAGGAGAAGGACGAGGAGGAAGAAAACGAGAAACAAGCGGTGGAGGAAGCGGAGGCGAAGTATGCGGAGTAGGAGAATGATGCAGGTGATGTGGAGAATGATGATGATGCTGATGATGATGTTGGTGGTGAGGAGGAGGACGAGAAGACGGATGCTGATGCTGATGATGATGCTGAGGAGGAGGACGATTATGCTGATGAGGGTGATGATGAGGATCAGGAGCAGGAAGAGGATGATGAGGAGGACAAGGATGAGAACGATGAGAATGCTGATGCTGACGATGAGGAGGAAGAGGAGGAGGAGGCCGAGGATGGGGAGGAGGAGTATGATGAGGAAGAGGGCGGGAGGCGGACGAGGAGGATGAGCAGGAGAAGGAGGAGGCGAAGACGAAAGAGTAGTAATACAAGCAGTCGTAGCAACAGTAACCGTAGTAGTAGTAGTAGTAGTAGTAGTAGTAGTAGTAGTCGTAGTAGTAGTAGTAGTAGTAGTAGTAGTAGTAGTAGTAGTAGTAGTAGTAGTCGTTGTAGTGGTAACAGTCGTAGTAGTAGTAGTAGTAGTAGTAGTAGTAGCAGTAGTAGTAGTAGTAGTAGTAGTAGTAGTAGTAGTAGTAGTAGTAGTAGTGGTAGTCGTAGTAAGTAGTAGTAGTCGTAGTATAGTAGTAGTAGTAGTAGTAGTAGTAGTAGTAGTCATCGTAGTAGTAGGTACCGTACGTCGTAGTGGTAATAGTAGTAGTAGTAGCAGTAGTAGTAGTAGTAGTAGTAGAGTACTAGATAGTAGTAGTCGTAGTAGTAGCGTAGTAGCAGTAGTAGTTAGTAGTAGTAGTCTAGTAGTAGTTAGTAGTAGTAGTAGTAGTCGTAGTGGAATAGTAGTAGTAGTAGTAGTAGTAGTAGTAGTAGTAGTAGTCTCTAGTAGTAGTAGTGTAGTAGTAGTCGTAGTAGTAGCGTAGTAGCAAGGAGTAGAGTAGTAGTAGTCGTAGTAGTAGTAGTGTAGTAGTAGTCGTAGTAGTAGTAGTTAGTAGTTGTGTAGTAGTAGTGAGTAGTTAGTAGTCGTAGTAGTAATAGTAGTAGTAGTATATGTAGTAGTAGTAGTAGTTAGTAGTACTACTACTAGTAGCAGGTTCGTAGTAGGAAGTAGTATAGTAGTAGTAGTAGTAGTAGTAGTAGTAGTAAGTAGAGTAGTAGTAAAAAAGTCCATAAAAAAATCGTAGTAATAGTAGTAGTAGTAGATAGCCGTAGTAGTTCGTAGTTATAGTAGTAGTAGTAGTCGTCGTCGTCGTCGTCGTCGTCGTCGTCGTAGTAGTACTAGTAGTTAGTAGTAGGAGTAGTAGGAGTATTAGTAGTAGTGAGTTAGTAGTAGTAGTAGTAGTAGTAGTAGTAGTAGTTAGTAGTAGTAGTTTTCGTAATAGTAATAAGTGGTGGTCGTAGGTAGCAGCGTAGTAGTTGTAGTAGTATTAGTAGTAGTAGTAGTAGTAGTAGTAGTAGTAGTAGTAGTAGTAGTAGTAGTAGTAGTAGTACTAGCAACAGTAGTAGTCGTAGGAGTAGTAGTCGTAATAGTAGTAGTAGTCGTATGATTAGTAGTACTAGTCGTATTATTACTGTTATTACTATTATTATTAGTAGTATCGATAGTAGTAATCGTAATCGTAGCAGCAGTAATAGCAGCAGCAGCAGCAGTAGTAGTAGTAGTAGTAGTAGTAGTAGTAGTCGTAGTAGTAGTAGTAGTAGTAGTAGTAGTAGTAGTAGTAGTAGTAGTAGTAGTAGTAGTAGTAGTAGTGGTAGTAGTAGTAGTAGTAGTGGCAGTAGTAGTAGTAGTAGTAGTAGTAGTAGTAGTA
>CAUYUJ010014845.1:222999-232716 GCA_963575745.1 Prorocentrum cordatum | reverse complement strand
TTGTTGAATATTATTACTTCTAAAGAAATATTATTGTTGAGACCCCTGGTGCGCGACCCCCCTCCAAAACCTAGGCCGCAGCCTCATTTCCTTCATTTTCTAGCGAAAGCTTCAGAAAAGTGGATTGTCACCGGATCCGGTTTTTTTGTTGTAATCCGTTTTCCCTTGCAAAAAACACTATAAAATGAAAATTCTTGTTCTTACTTGATCAAATTGCAAGAATCCCTTGCAAAAAATAAGGTAAAGTGGACATTCGTGCGCGCAAGACGAAATCCTTCCAAAATCTTAGGTTTCGTAACGATTTTAACATAAAAACATCAAAAACCCAATGGTTTTTTAAGAAAAAATTGTCAAAATGTCCTTCCGCGCGCGCTGTCCGAATCCTACAAAACCAATGGTTTTTCAACATTAATGTTACATGAGCTCGCGCGAGCTACTTTTTCTTGTTCTAACATAATCAAATTTCAATAATCCCTTGCAAAAAATCAGGTAAAGTGGACATTCGCGCGCGCAAGACGAAATCCTTCCAGAACCTTAGGTTTCGTAACGATTTCAACATAAAAACATAAAAAACCCAATGGTTTTTCAAAAAAAATGTCCAAATTTCATCCCGCGCGCGCTGTCCGACTCTCACAAAACCAATGGTTTTTCAACATTTATGTTACATGAGCTCGCGCGAGCTACTTTTTCTTGTTCTAACATAATCAAAGTTCAATACTCCCTTGCAAAAAAAAAGTAAAGTGGACATTCGCGCGCGCAAGACCAACAAAAAACACGACGATCTCAGGAACTTGCCCCAAAAATGTGACCAACTCCGCTCTCTCTGTCTCTCTCTCTGTCTGCTCTCTGTCTCTCTCTCTGTCTGTCTGTGTCCTGTATTGTATGTCACAATTGCAGGATGCTGGGCACACGCGCGCCCCGAATAAGTGACCAAGTTCTGTGGGTGTGTACCCCACGCCAGTGTAGTAGCCACGGTCGTCCGCACGCCACGAAGTGAAGTGTCCCAACGTCATAGGGCGGGAAGCTGGGTTTGGGTGGTCGCGAAGAGTCGTTTTGATATTTGGTAGAGCTTGAACTGCCCCCCCACGAAGTGGGGGTATTGTCTCGCGTCGCATGAAAACCCTGGCACTGGTGAGAACACTGAGCGTTCGGGTAAAATGATTGTTGTTGTTGTTGTTGTTGTTGTTGTTGAACTTTCATTTCTGAAGAATAATTATTGTTGATCCCCCTCACTGGTGCATACTGTTTTTTCTCAATCAAAGTGTGCGCCTCGACGCTCGCACCCTTTTTTGACAGGGAAAGTCTTCCTGCTCAAACTGGCCCCCTGGCCCCCGGGTTACAACAACAACGGCTGCCGCCTGAGACTTCCTTACAATTTAGCCAGGACCCCCGCTCCCGCCCGAGACTTCCTCGCATCTTATTCAGGAATCGCGCTCTCGCTGGGGACTTCCTTACAATTTGTTCAGGAATCGCTCTCCCGGCGCTCTGGAGTCGCGCTCTCGCTGGAGACTTGCTGGCAACTTCCTGAAGAACGGCCTTGCGTTGGAATTTCTTGCAATTTGCCCAAGCACCGCGCTCCCGACACCCAGGCACCCAGGAGTCGCGCCCGTTGTGGCCCCATGTGCGTGCCCTTCGTGGCCCCGCTGTCGCCATTTGTGTCCCCCTCACTGTCCTACGTGGCCCAGTTGCTACCCTCAGTGGCCCCATAATTGCCTTCTGTGGCCCCGCATTATCTGCACTTCGTGCCCCCCGCTCGTTCGCGCTCTTCGTGGCCCCATACGCATTCCCTTCGTGTCCCCGCTGTCGCCCTTCGTGGCCTACTTCGTCCCCTTCGTGGCCCTGCTGTCGTTCTCTCTCGCTCTCGCTTTCGCTCGTCGTCGCCGTCGTCGTCGTCGCCGTCGTCTTCGACGTCGCGAGGCGGCCTGCAGGGAAGAAAGGTATCCCCCCCAAAAGGGTTTCGATCGAAGACGAAAAGGGCGGGTATAGAGGGTTTTGGGAAATACGCGTTATTGGACACTCGAGCAGATAAGGGCGAGCAGTCTTAAAATGATTGTTTTTGTGGTTGTTGTTGTTGTTGTTGTTGTTGTTGTTGTTGTTGTTGTTGTTGTTGTTGAACATTATTACTTATAAAGAATAATTATTGTTGGGGCCCCTGGTGCACGACCCCCCCGCCGCGCCTAGGCCGCAGCCTCATTTTCATCATTTTCGTGAGGAAGTCTCAGGCAAAACGGGGGAGTCCGGATCCGGTTGTGTTGTTACGATCGGTTTTCCCTTGCAAAAAATAAACTAAAGTGGACATTTCTTGTTCTAACATAACCAAACTTCAAGAATCCCTTGCAAAAATTAAGGTAAAGTGGACATTCGCGCGCGCAAGACGAAATCCTTCCAAAACCTTAGTTTTCGTAGCGATTTTAACATAAAAACATCAAAACACCAATGGTTTTTCAAAAAAAAAATGTCAAAATTTCATCCCGCGCGCTCTTGCGGATTCGTAGGAAACCCAACACTTTTTAAACATTTCTGTCAAACGGGCTTTTGCTAGCAACTTTTTCGAACTTCTGCAACAACGGTTGCGCACCTGCCAGGGCCATCATCCCTGTCAAATAATACCATTCGGGACACATTCGTTTTTTCTTCGCGCGCGCACGCCGTCGTCGTCGGCCGCGGGGCCCTGAATAGTAGCCACGGTCGTCCGCATGCCACGAAGTGAAGTGTCCGAACGTCATATGGCGGGAAGCTGGGTGTGGGTGGTGGCGAAGAGTCGTTTGGAAATTTGGTAGAGCTTGAACCGGCCCCCCCACAAAGTGGGGGTATTGCCCGCCTCCTATGAAAACCCTGGCACTGGTGAGAACGGTGTGACCCCACGTGCTAGTAATTGTTGAACATTATTACTTCTAAAGAATAATTATTGTTGGGACCCCTGGTACACGACCCCCCTCCAAAACCTAGGCCGCAGCTACATTTTCATTATTTTTTCGCGAAAGCTTCAGAATAGTGGATTAGTACCGGATCCGGTTGTTTTGTTCCCCCCCGCTTTCCCTTGCAAAAAACACTATAAAATGAAATTTCTTGTTCAAATGTAATCCAATTTCAAGAATCCCTTGCAAAAAATAAGCTACAGTGGACATTCGCGCGTGCAAGACGAAATCCTTCCAAAACCTTAGGTTTCGGAGCGATTTCAACATAAAACATCAAAAACCCAATGGTTTTTTAAATAAAAAATTGTCAAAATCTCATCCCGCGCGCTCTTGCGGATTCGTAGGAAAACCATTACTTTTTAAACAATTTTGTCAAACGGGCTTTTGCGAGCAACTTTTTCAAACTTCTGCGACAACGGTTGCGCACCTGCCAGGGCCATCATCCCTGTCAAATACTACCATGCGGGACACATTCGTTTTTTCTTCGCGCGCGCACGCCGAAATCTACAAAAACCATTGGGTTTTTAAGAATTTTACCACCGCGCATCATAAAATCACACGAATCGCACCGTAGGTCCTCGAAAAACATCTGCACGACTTTTCAAAATTTCTACCCGCGCGCGCTGTCCGAATCCTAAAAAAACCAATGGTTTTCCAACATTTATGTTACATGAGCTCGCGCGAGCTACTTTCGCACGCTCTTGCAACGGGGTTCGCGCGCCTGCCAGGGGCCATAATCCCTTGCGGTTGCGCCATAGGTTGCGCCCTCGGCCGCCGAGAATAAAACGCCCTCCTATTGGTTGCGCCATAGGTTGCGCCCTCGGCCGCCGAGACTAAAACGCTCCCTACTGGTTGCGCCATACGTTGCCCCAGGAGGCCTTCAAGAGGCCTCAAGAGCCCGCCGTGAGGACCCAATAAGCTCCCAAGAGGCCCCAAGATGCTTCCAAGAAGCCCCCCAAAGCTCAAGAGGACCCCAAGCGGCTTCAGGAGGCTTCCCCCCTACCCCAAGAGGACCCCAAGCGGCCCCAGGAAGCCTCCGACTGATCACTGTCTCATCCGTAGCCATCTCGGATCAAGGTATCGCCTGTGTTCTTGGATGGGTCATGGCTTTGTCGGCGAAAGCCCTTGACGACCAGTATGGCCCAGAGCTGTCGCGGCCTCCCTTGGCTGACTGCGGCAGCCCGTATTAATTGCATCAGGCGCTCGTTGCAAAGGGTATCCAGGTCAGTCACCAGGCGTGCAAGCTTTGGTGGTGCAAGTATCGGGTTGTGCCTGGCACGGTCAGTATTTCTAGCGCCACGGAGCTGGAGGAGCATCACGGCTCTGCCATCCGCCACCTGGGCATCGAGTATAATACAGCTTTTAAATTATGCGGGACGCTCCGACAGTTGGATCCACCACTGTATGTGTCAAATAAGGTCGCAACGACGTGGTTACTGCAGTATTCTTCCAAAGAGACGCTTGTCAAAGTGCAGAACGCTGGCCATCTGGAGACCTGGTATGGAGAACGTATTCGCACAGACATGCCTGAGGGGACTACTGACGGGGCCGTCTTGAAGCAGTGGCTCCTGGGACATTTATCTGTATCTGCTGACGCCAGGGTATGTCAGAAGTGGCTCAGCACGGGTGTGTACTCCACGCCAGTGTAGTATCCACGATCGTCCGCGCGCCACGAAGTGAAGTGTCCTGACGTCATAGGGCGGGAAGCTGGGTGTGGGTGGTTCCCGAGAGTCGTGTGGATGTTTGGTAGAGCTTGCATTGCCCCCCCACGAAGTGGGGGTAGTGGCTGGCGTCGCATGAAAACCCTGGCACTGGGGAGAACACTGAGCGTTCGGGTAAAATGATTGTTGTTGTTGTTGTTGTTGTTGTTGTTGTTGTTGTTGTTGTTGTCTGTTTTTGTTGTCTGTTGTCTGTTGTTTGTTGTTGTTTGTTGTTTGTTGTCGTCGTCCCACCCGCAACCCGCCCCACGACCCACCCGCGACCCACCCGCGACCCACCCCGCGACCCACCCGCGACCCACCCCGCGACCCACCCGCGACCCATCCCGCGACCCACCCGCGACCCGCCCGCGACCCACCCCGCGACCCACCCGGCGACCCACCCCGCGACCCACCGGCGACCCACCCGCGACCCACCCCGCGACCCACCCCGCGACCCACACCCCGCGACCCACCCGCGACCCACCGCGACCCACCCGCGACCCACCTGCGACCGACCCGGCGACCCACCCAAAATTTTCGGCGCCTGCGGCGGTTTTTTTGCTGTGTTGTTTCACAAGAGGTGGGGAAACCTGCGGCCCACCGGCGACCCCAAACCGCGCCCGCGACCCACTCCAGACCATCGCGACCACACCCTTCTCCCACCCCGCGAACCCACCCAAATTTTCGGCGTTTTTTTTTTTTTTTTTTTGGTGTAAACACATCTTTTTTCCGGTTGGAAACCTTCGACCCACCCGCGACCCAAACCGCGCCCGCGACCCACCCGCGACCCACCCGCGACCCACCCGCGACCCACCCCGCGACCCACCCACAATTTTCGGCGCCTGCGGCGGGTTTATTTTGCATTCGTTCCAGGTGGAGAACCTGCGACCCACCCGCGACCCAAACCGCGCCCGCGACCCACCCGCGACCCACCCCGCGACCCACTCAAAATTTTCGGCGCCTGCGGCGGGTTCCTTTTGCATTGTTCCAAGAAGAGAACCTGCGACCCACCCGCGACCCGAACCGCGCCCGCGACCCACCCGCGACCACCCGCGACCCACCCGCGACCCACCCGTGACCCACCCCGCGACCCACCCAAAATTTTCGGCGCCTGCGGCGGGCTTTTTTTGCATTCGTTCCAAGTGGAGAACCTGCGACCCACCCGCGACCCAAACCGCGTTCAGTGTACAAATCAAAATTTTCGGCGCCTGCGGCGGGCTGTTTTTGAATTCCTTCCAGGTGGAGGTGGAGAGCCCGCGACCCAAACTACGTTCACAGAATAAGCCAAAACTTCGGCGCCTGCAGCGGGTTTCATTTGGATTCGTTCCAGGTGGAGAACCTGCGACCCAAACCGCGTTCAGTGTACAAATGAAAATATTCGGCGCCTGCGGCGGGCTGTTTTTGAATTCCTTCCAGGTGGAGGTGGAGAACCCGCGACCCACCCGCGACCCAAACTACGTTCATTGAGCAAGGCAAAAATTCGGCGCCTGCGGCGGGCTGTTTTCGCATTCGTCGCGTCGCCCTGCCGCGTCGCCCGCGCCCGCCCCCTCACTCTTATCCGCAATTGCGGGGTGCTACGTAACCCCAACAAGCAAACATCATCGGTTTTCCCAAGGAAGCGATTCGGGAGTTCTCGCCTTTACGGCCTCCTCTGCCTGCTTTTCCTCCTCCTCCTTCGCCTGCTCCTCCTCCCTCCTCTTCCTCCGCCTCCTCCCTCTTCTCCTCCTTATCCTCTCTTTCCTTCTCCCCCTCTCCTCCTCCTCTTCTTCCTCCCCCTCCTCCTCCTCCTCCTCTTCCCCCTCCTTCTTCTCCTCATCTTCCTCCTCCTCCTCCTCCTCCTCCTCTTCCTCGTCCCCCTCCTTCTCCTCCTCCTCCCCCTCGCCCTCCTCCTCCATTCTTTCTCCTCGTTAATAACTTCTCCCTTTTCGCACCCCGAGGCCAGTTTTTAGGGAGGGCCAAGCGTTGCGCCTGAGACTTCCTCACCATTTATGACCCTGAAGCTTGAACATTGACCACAGCTTCACACATGGAGGGCGGGTCGTTTTCAAAATGTGGCTCTCGGTTTAGCGCCGCGCACATTCGTTCAAACAAAACTGCAAAAACTTCACGGGTTGAGGGCGGGCCGTTTTCAAAATGTGTCTCTCGTCTTAGCGCCGCGCACATTCTTTTTAAACATTTGCAATAATTCCACGGCTTGAGGGCGGCCCGTTTACAAAGTGTGTCTCTCGCCTTAGCGCCGGGCACATTCGTTAAACAAGTTGCACGACTTTCACGGATTGAGGGCGTGCCGTTTTCAACATGTGGCTCTCGTCTTACCACCGCGTACATTCTTTCTAAACATTTGCAAGAATTTCACGGATTAAGGGCGACCCGCTTTCAACATGTGGTTATCGCCTTAACGCCACGCACACTCGTGGCAAACATTTGCAAGAGTTTCACGTGTTGACGGCGGTTCGTTTTCAAAGTGTGGCTCTCGCCAAAGCGCCGCGAACATTCTGTTCAAACATTCGCAATCATTTCACGGATTCCCATCACCATCATCGTACCACAACTGGTGTTTGGTAAGGTTGTAGGATTATGAAGGATGCGGCAGTTACGTTGGTTCGCGTTGTTGGCGTCCCAGCATGCTTCAGGGTCTTCAAACGGTTGTACTCCAACGAAGCAGCTCCCTCTGTGGAAATGAACCCTTGTAAGGGACTATAGAGGGAGCTGTAAGGGAGGATTTAACCCAACATCATTGATGGCTCTTGGGTTTACACTGGTCCTTCCTTTCTTCCTCCTCCTCCTCCTCCTCATCATCTGTCCTCCTTCTCCTTTTCCTCCTGCTCCCCCCCTCCTCTCCCCCACCTTTGCTCCATGTCTTTGTAAGTAATTCCTCGCTGTCGCACCCCGAAGCCGGTCGAAAGGGCGGGCCGTGCGTTTCGCCTGAGGCATCCTCAGAATTGCTGGCCATGAGCGACGTTGTCCGAACCTGCCTTGAGCAACTGATCGGTTGCTCGCCCCCCGACGCTTCCTTGCAGCAGGCTCAGCTCAAGCTCAACAAGGGAGGACTTGGCCTGCGCTCCGCCGCAAAGCGCGCCGCCGCCACCTATAACGTTTCCAAAGAGAAGAGCGCCGACCTCTGCCGGCATCTCTACCCTGGCTACTCCAACAGCGCTGACCGCGACGGGGGTAGCCTGGCGGCCGCGTTGCAGGCCCACAGCGCAGTCGTGCGGGACGCCGACCGGGTGTTCGACCGCGCGCAGCACGGCGACGAGAAAGCTCTCTCCGATGCGGTGGACAACGCCGCGCTCGACGGGCTTCTGGCGGGCTCCACCCTAGCCGGTAGGACGCGCCTCTCCCTGGTGCAGGCCCTGGGCGCTGCTGCGTGGCTCCAGACGCCGCCCGTTGAGGCCAGCGGCACCTCGTTCCCGCGCGGTCTCATGCAGGTCGGCCTGCAGAGGCGGCTGCGGGTCCAGTTCTTGCAGGAGGTGTGCTGTTGCCCAGCCTGTGACGAGGTGATAGACGTCTTCTGCGACCGCGCCCTGGAATGCACCTGCCGCGGCGGCCAGACTAAACGCCACAACGCCCTGCTCAACCAGGCCTGGCCGCCGGCCACGCTGGGGCGGACTTGAAACGCCCAGGACTGCTTCCCCCGCGCCCCGCCGGGAAGGCCACCCCTGGGGGCGAGCAGGGCGGGTCCCAAATTGACGAAAACGGCTGCCGCCCTGCCGACGTCTACCTGCCACGGCGGCGCAACGGCACGGCGGCCGCCAAAGACTTTGCCGTCACATCCGGGATGCGCGCCGATCTCCTTGCCTCGTCGGCCGCTTCGTCCAGCGCGGTGACGGAATGGTACGAAGAGTTCAAATGGCAACGCCAAGACACGGCGCGGCAGTGCGCGGCATAAGGCTTCACCCTCTCCCCATGGTGGTGGAAACCCATGGCGCCGGGTGGGGCCGCGAGGGACGCAAGGCCTTCGGGGTCCTGCACGGGGAGACACGCCGCACTTGTTGCGGACCAGCGCGCCCAACGACTGTCTGTCTCCATGCGCAGGGAGAATGCACTGGCGGTTTTGCGGCGTCTCCAGACGCAGTCCAAAAGGGCGGGGGTGACAACGGCCTGCTCGGCCGCGGCCTCAGCTGCCTTCGCGGCGGACTCCGTGTGAGGTCCCCCTGGCGTTGCGTAGCGCCCCCCGCCACCCCCCTCGCCGTTGCTGGGCAGCGGCCCTTCCTCGGCGAGGAGGTGGGTAATCCCGCCGAAGACTCTCCCCGCAAACTGCAGCGTGCTGGGTTTGGTCGGCCACCCTGCCCAGGTCGCCGCCGTAGGGTCCGTAGCTTCGTCGCGGGTGGCTCTTCTCTCCCGGCCCCTGGCCCTGCCATCCTTCTAGCGGCTGCTTCCCCTCCCCTCGGCCTTGTCTTCCTCGACCTCCTCTTTCCAAGCTCTAACACGGCCCTGGATGGTCCCGAGGCCCGTCTTGGAACCCTCTTGGGATCGCGCATGCCCTGTAGGCGGGAAGCACTGAAGCACTGAAGCACCTGAGGCTACGGCACGATTTTGACAGTCACGGCCTTTCGGAACTACGGGCGGCCAAGGCGGCCAAGGAGGCCATCAAGATCGTTCGAACCGAAGGCCCCGGGAAACTCCCAAAGGACTCCTGGTGGGCTTCTAAGGGGCTCCCAGGAGTTCCTCCAAGAGACCTCGAGAGGCCTCTGTGAGGCCGCTGGTCCACGACCCAATCACGACGGGCCAACGGCCGCTAGACATCCGTGCCTCGTGGAGCGCCCTTGGGCCCCCGGAAGCCTCCAAGAGGCTCCCGATGGGCTTCCAAGGGGCTCCTAAGAGTTCCCCCGAGACCCCGAGAGGCCTCTATGAGGCCGCTGGTCCACGACCCAAGCACGGCGGCGGGATGGGCCAACGGCCGCTAGACATCCGCCACCGTGCCTCGTGGAGCGCGTTTGGGCTCGTACATATTTGAAGGTTAGAAGGGCTGTAGGATGGCCTATGCCATCAACTCGCCAGGATTTCCAGGCGCTCCTGGGGTCAGCGGCATGGGCCTCTGGGAAGTTCCTCCCACATCATTGTAAAGAATCCCCCCGAAGGTTCAGAAACCCTCGGTA
>CAUYUJ010014845.1:212999-217999 GCA_963575745.1 Prorocentrum cordatum | reverse complement strand
CTGTGAAGAGGGAATTTGGGGGAGGGCTGATTGCAACATCGTTGATGCGGCTTGGGTTTACCCTGGTCCTCCTCCTCCTCCTCCTCCGCGTCCACTTTCCTCTCGCCCCTCCTCCCTCTCATACTTTCCCTCCTTCCCCCCTCCTCGTCTTCCTCGTCATCCTCCTACTTCTTCTCCTTCCCCCTCCTCTGCTCTTCTCTTCCATTCTCCCTGCTACCCATCCCTTGCTCCCCCATCCTCTCCTTACCACCTCCCTTTCCTCTCCTTACCTCCCTTCCTCACCTTACCTCCCCCCCTCTCTCCTCACCGCCTCTTCCTCGTGGCCCTCTCGCGGGCAAGCCTCAGCCGATGGACTTCCTGACGCCCCGAAGCAGCTGCAGCGCCCTCTCCAGAGCGGCGACCTCGTCTGGACGCGCCCCTCTCGCCGTCTTCTCTCGCCTTCGCCTTCCCAGGAGGATGATGAAGTGGAGGAGGAGAACGAGGAGGACGAGGAAGATGAGATGGAACCCTCCTCGCTTGCTCTCTCTCTCTCTCTCTTTCCCTCTCTCTCTCTCTCTTTCTCTTTCTCGTTCCTTCTCCACCTCTCTCTCCCCCTCCCTTTCCCTTCCCCTCTTGCTCTCTCCTTGTAGTGTTTTCATTTCCGTTTTTGTGTTGTTAGTTTTTTTTTCCTCTCTCTCTCTCTCTCTCCCTCTCTCTCTTTCTCTCTCTCTCTCTCTTTTTTTGTTCTCTCTCTCTCTCTTGCCCCACATTTTTACACACGCACTCTATCTCTCGCTCACCCACTTTTACGTTCGATGCTTTTCCCCAATCAACTTGCCCACAACAGCTCAACATATTTTCGATCACAACCAAGCACATGGACTGTTGGATTCTGAATCGGTCTGGGCGACACTCCCTCATTGCCTCACATTATCCCCTGGTGTCCTCCATTGTCTCTTTTGCTCCCCAATGCCTATCCCCATCCCTATCCGCACCCCTATCCCTATCCCCATTGTCTCCCGCTGTTTCCCGTTATCTTCCGTTGTCTCCCTTTGTCTTTCCACATCCCAATCCGCATCCCTATCCCTCTATCCCTCGACCCCACTAACCCTCTATCACTTTTATCCCATTCGCCCCTACCCTGTGTCCCTATCCCAATCCCCATCCCAATCCCTCTATTTTATACTTGTATACCTGGCCCTATATTCCTGTTGTCCCCATCCCTACCCATCGTGGCCTCCATCGTATAAGTGAACTATTATTTGGGGTCTTCTGCCGCAAGGGTGTCGTTCATTCGTTCTTTCTTTACTTCATTTCCTCTCTCTCTCTCACCCCCCTTTTTTCCCTCCCTCTGCACATTAGATGTCTGTAGATCTATGCTTGTACACGCATATCCCTCTCTTCTATGACCCTCTCGCTCGCTCTTGTGTGTCGCTCTTCCTCTCTCTCTCTGTCTCTATCTCTCACTCCTTCCCGCCCGATCTTTCAAACAACACCTCCTCACATGCGTAACGGAAGTGTAAAGTCAGGGAGGTCATGGATTTGGCCGTATATTTAAATCACCGTTAACATGCATGCAAGCGGGTACGGGCAAGCAACACGCAACCATTACGATTCAAGTATGCACCCCACGCACGAATGTACAGCGATGGTGGCTGGATCTGAGCAGACATGGATTATAATGCCCACGCGCAAGACTGCAAACTCCAAGAACGTACTCGGAAGATTCTCGTGCACATCAGTACGAGCATACACATGTCCAGAATTATATGTTTGAGTATCCGCCGCCGTGCCGACAGGCAGGCAGTGGAGTGTCCTGAGGTCACTTCGGGTCTTCCGGATTCGCGTAATGTATATCTCATGATTATGGACCAGAAGCCCAGAGTAGCGGATTTCCTGGGGATCGCCTCATGACTTCTGGGATGTCTAGCGTGACTCCCTCGAAAGCCACCAGAGCGTGGTTTGGGTTCGAGTTTTTCAGCATGGCCTAACACATGGTCTCCAACCCTTCCTGGTGCTTTCTCGGACGAGTCTCATGCTGCCTTGGGAGCCCGTGGGGGCTGTCCCAATATGTCCAGATCAATAAAAGCATGTTTAACATGATCTTGCCACGCCCAGCCCTGTGGTTTTGAGAGCACCTGGTGCGATCCGTGAGGCCCCCATTAAAGCACCAAGACTGCCCCCGAGGCCCCAAGAAGGCCCGATACGCCCCCAAAGAGAGGCAGAACAAAGGAATCTCGAACGGACATCCCGCTCCATGATGGCCTCCGGCCCCCAAGAAGTCCCGGTCCCCGAGAGGCCCCCAAGGGGCCCGCGCGAGGCCCCAGTCAGGCCTCCAAGAGAAACCTAAGAGGCCTCTGGCTCACAACCCAGGCACGGTGACGGGTTGGGCCGAAGTTCACACGCCAACCCAATACGCGCATGGACAATCGATTGAAAATGGCATCTATCTACATATGTGTATCACGTTCGTTGCTTCACACGTGTATGCAATTGCACGTGCACGTGCGTACACAAACAGCTGCGAACACACTTTCGCCCTGGTGCAGAAGGGCGAGAATGGACGGGGAAGAGTTTCCGCTCAAGCCTTCGTCGCAACAGCCACCCAAAGAAGGAAATGGAGCCTCTCCGACGCCCCTCCGACAAGTCTGCCTGCTCTTTCCCGAATCCTCTCCCGCTCCCTGACCCCTCCTCCTCCTCCTCCTCCTCCTCCTCCTCCTCCTCCTCCTCCTCCTCCTCCTCCTCCTCCTCCTCCCCCGCCCACCGCCGCCTGGTTCCTCCCTAGTGCATCGTCGCATCATTCTCCTCACCTGCTGCTTCTCCTCCTCCACTCCCCGTCATCCTCCTCCTGCCCTTGCCCCTGGACTGCCTCCTCGTCGAATCTTCTCTCCTAACAGGTGTCGTTCGCCCAAACACGTCTTCGCATTCAGCACCCATTGTGCCAACGGACTTCCAGTACGGCGGCCGAGAGGACGGCCGCGGGAGGCGGAGGGACGGGGAGAACAAGGGACGATGGACGAAGGCAGAGCGCAGTGAATGATGATAGTGTGGAAGGAGGAAGGGGGTGAGGTGAGAAGTGATAACGAGGTGGGGGGAAGGATGGAAGGCAGAACGGAATGCGTCCCAACTGTCACAGGAATCTCTCTCAATCCCAGCTGCTTTCAGTGCGACGCCAAGAAGACTGGAGCAGATTGCAACCGCCAGCAAGTAGCGAACATTAAGATAGGGCATGCCCCATCTGCCAGAGGAGCTCGTCTGCATTCACATTGTTTGCCAATTCAATTCCACTAGTAATGGGGCAAATCTCAACCGCCATCAATCGGATTCCAATACTAACAATTTGATTCATGGGATTTTGAGGAATCATGAAGAGCCGTGAGGGATACGGGTCCTCAAGCGTCCTCATTGAAATAGGAAGAACGTGCAACTGACTTGTACGAGCCCTGAGAGCTCCGGGGCGCTCCAGTCACATGCAACATAATCTTGGTGAGCCGTCCGCACTCCCGCGGATCCTGGCTCGAAGTCCCATTGGAAACCTAATTACGGGTTCTGGACGAACCCCGAAGGCGCCTGAAGAATCCCTCGTTCTCGGAGAGTCTGCCGCGAAGGGCACGGAAGCCTCAATTCCGCGGCTGGACTTCCGGATGCCGCTCCGCACAACCTCAGACGACGCTGCCTGCTCGCACGCGGCGCAGCTCGCGCGGAGCGCGACCGTGCGCGCCAACCTCCTCTGGCGGGGCAACCGACGTGCGCCGCCTCGGCATTGCCCTGGCCGGCCGGCACCTCCCCGGGCCGCGGGGCGGCCCGCGACGGGCTCTCCGCGGACTCCCCCCGAGAGCGCCGGGGCGGCCTCGCCAGGAGGAGGAGGAGGAGGAGGAGGAGGAGGAAGGTGATGCGTTGGTCGCGTTGCAGACCACCACCCAAGATCCGAGCCAAGCCACGGCGACGAGGTGCCCTTGATCATGGGGCGTGCGCAAACATCCTCTGTCGCAGCGCTGGCGGACGCTCAGCGCTGCGACAGGGGATGTTTGCGGACTCCCCCCGAGAGCGCCGGGGCGGGCTCCACACTCCAGGCCGCGCCAGCGCCAGTCGGGGCCCAGTCCGTTTGGCCGGGGAGGGAGGCTCTCGGAGGCCGTGCGTCGTCGTCGTCGACGTCGTCGTCGTAGTCGTCGGCGTCGGCGTCGGCGTCGTCGTCGTCGTCGGCGTCGTCGTCGTCGTCGTCGTCGTCGTCGTCGTCGTCGTCGTCGTCGTCGTCGGCGTCGGCGTCGGCGTCGGCGTCGGCGTCGGCGTCGGCGTCGGCGTCGGCGTCGGCGTCGGCGTCGGCGTCGGCGTCGGCGTCGCTCGTCGCCGTCGTCGTCGGCTCCAGCCGGCGTCGTCGTCGTCGTCGTCGTCGTCGTCGTCGCTCGGCGCGATCGGCCCGCGGGCCTGCCGCCCTCCCGCGGCCCGAACTGTGCCATGCACCATTCAGGGAATCCTCCGCCACGTTTGCCAAGAGTTCTGCCAACGTCTTCCTCTGGGGGTCGGCGGAGTGGCGTAGGCCTCTTGAGTAAATGGTGCAAGTCTGGAACCCCGTCCGTCTGGCCAGGGAGGGGAGTTCTGCTGCCGAGGCCCGGAAGGCGCAGCTTGCGGGCTCGCTGAGGGTCGCCCTCGCAATCTTCCAGGTCGTGCTGTGGAAAAAAAGCATGGGGTGGAAGGGCAAGCGGCGCGCGTTGTCCGTTGCGCCCGCGGTGGCCACGGCGAGAAAACGCGCAAGACAACCGTGTAGTAGTAGTGGTAGTGGTAGTGGTAGTGGTAGTGGTAGTGGTAGTGGTAGTGGTAGTGGTAGTAGTAGTAGTAGTAGTAGTAGTAGTAGTAGTAGTAGTAGTAGTAGTAGTAGTAGTAGTAGTAGTAGTCGTAGTAGTAGTAGTCGTAGTAGTAGTAGTAGTAGTAGTCGTAGTAGTAGTAGTAGTAGTAGTAGTCGTAGTCGTAGTCGTAGTCGTAGTAGTAGTAGTAGTAGTAGTAGTATAGTAGTCAGTCGTAGT
>CAUYUJ010014845.1:183127-212899 GCA_963575745.1 Prorocentrum cordatum | reverse complement strand
TCGTACTAAGATCATTATTATTGGTAATATAAGTAGTAGTCGTAAGTAGCCGTCGTAGTAGTAGTAGTAGTAGTAGTAGTAGTAGTAGTAGTAGATGTCGTAAAGGTAATAGTAATAGTGATAATAGTGTACTAATAGTAATAGTACTAGTAGTCGTAGTCGTACTCGTAGTAGTAGTAGTAGTAGTAGTAGTAGTAGTAGCAGTAGTAGTAGTAGTAGTAGTAGTAGTAGTAGTAGTAGTAGTAGTAATAGTAGTAGTATTAGTAGTAGTAAGTAGTTAGTAGTAGTAGTAGTAGTCGTCAGGTTTTTTTTTTTGTTTTTTTTTCCGGGTGTACCAACCCCATGCTGGGGCAAGTTGGAGTACTAGTTAGTATTCGTAGTAGTAGTAGTAAGTAGTAGTAGGCAGTAGGTAGCAAGTGTCGTAGTAGTCGTAAGTCGTCGTAGTCGTCGTCTTAGTAGTAGTAGTAGTAGTGGTCTTAGTAGTGTAGTAGTAGTTAGTAGTAGTAGTAGTATAGTAGTAGTAGAGTAGTCGTATAGTAGTAGTAGTAGTAGTAGGATTAGTACTATCAGTAATAGTAGTGGTAGTAGTGGTAGCAGTAGTAGTAGTAGTAGTAGTAGTAGTAGTAGTAGTAGTAGTAGAAGTAGTCGTAATAGTAGTAGTACTGGCAGTAGTAGTAGTAGTAGTAGTAGTAGTAGTAGTAGTAGTAGTAGCAGTAGCAGTAGTAGTAGTATTAGTAGTAGTAGTCGTAGTTGTAATAGTTGTAGAAATAATACTAGTAATAGAATTTATTGCAGTAGTAGAAGTAGTAGTAGTAGTAGTCGTAGTAGTCGTAGTAGTAGTAGTAGTAGTAGTAGTAGTAGTAGTAGTAGTAGTAGTAGTAGTAATAATAGTCGTAACCGTAGTCGTAGCCGTAGTAGTAGTAGTAGTAGTAGTAGTAGTAGTAGTAGTAGTAGTAGTCGTCGTAGTAGTAATGGGAGTAGTCGAACGAATCCAAACAATACTAAAAACTGTAGTCGTGAATCATGCAAGGGAGAGAAGGAAACGGAACACACGAACGAATGCGAGGATGATGAGGAAACTGTGGGGGCGGAGGGAAGATCAAAACTGCCTCGCCACTGTCGGACTCGATCTTCTCCTCGTCGATGGCCGAGGACGACTGCTCCACGTCACCTGCCGATGTTGTGTCCTCCTCGGCTTAAGGGGGGGTCGACTGACAGCATCATGACGTGCGGGTGTGAACGTGAAGGCGAATATGGCGATGACATCGACGATGGGATACGCAGGTTCTGTTGCTGACGCGCGAATTTGGTTCATAGAGAGGGGGCGTAATTCGTGGACGGCCTCCACTCGGGCCACCACTTTCTTCGCGCCGCTAGGGAGAAAGAGAGAGAGAGAGAGAGAGAGAGACAGAAAGAGCGAGAATACATGGGCCAGTGGACCTATAACTTGCAATCTCATCTGATACTGTTGTGCGCGCGAACTGCCACCGACTATACACGAATTTGGGTTCGTGCGTGCACGGGGCCTCCTTCTCCTCCTTCTGGTCCCGCCTGTCTTGCGATCTCCCCAACCCCCTCGCTCTTCCCCTCGCCCCTTCCCCTCCCTCGCCCTCCTCCCTATTCCCCCGACTCCCCCTCCCCTCGTCTCATTCTTCACGTCCTGCTCTATCGCCCCGCCCTCCTCCTCCCTCCATTCCTCCTCCTCCTTTCCTCCTCCTCCTCCTCCTCCTCCTCCTCCTCCTCCTCCTCCCCCTCCTCCTCCCACCCCGTCCTTATCCACCCCATTTTTCTTTTTTGTGAAGAACTCCTCCCTATCGCGTTATTGATGTGTCGTTCGGGCGCGCTGGGCGTTCCGCCTGAAACCTTCACATCGTTTACGACCTTTGAACACTTTCCAACAATTACACGCACGGATGGCAAGTCGTTTCGGAACGGGACTCTCGCCTTTGCGGCGCGCGCACTCATCCTCAACATTCCGTCACTTACGCGCATGGTGGGCGAGCGAATCGCTCTCAACATGGGGCTTTAGCCTTGGCGCAATGCGCGCTCGGGGTAGACACACCAGTTTACTATGCGGATGGAGGGCGGGCCTTTCTCAAACTGGAGCTCTCGCCCCGGCGCCGCGCGCACCCGGAGTAAACAAATGCAGCAGCTACACGGGCGGGCGGCGAGTCGTTTCAAAATGGGGCCCTCGCCAGGGTGCCGCATTCGCTCGTCTCAAATCAGTCCATCCGTTTACATGGATGGAGGAGAGAAAGCATTCTCGAAGCAGGGCTCTCGCCCGAGACTTCCCCGGCATGTGCTGCCGCGGTCTAGACCTCTGCAACAGTGGCACGGATGCAGAGCGACTCCATTTCAAAAGGGGCCCGTCGCGGGAGACTTCAAACACGTCGGGCGCCTGGATTGCGGGCCCATGGGGCCCTCATCTTTCAAAGGGGGACTCTGCGCCGTGGAACGGAGTGCCTGTCGGGACGAATGAGGAGCGGACCTGGGACGGGAGGGTGTACGCATTGCAGCATCGGTTATACATCTTGGGTTGACTCGGATCTTCGTCCTCTTTGCTCCCTCCTCCTCCCTAAGTCGAGGCCAGGACGAGGGGAACATCGGGTGAGGATGCATCGAGGATCTCTGAGATCTGGCTGCTGGAAGATGTCTCGGGCGCCGCAGCCTTCTCAAAGCGTTCGTTCCGGAACGTTCTGAGGGCGCTCCAGAACGCTCTGGAACGGATTTACCCTCGTCCTAGCCCCGTGCAAGTACGTTGTCTTGAATCTCTACTGCGCGCCTGTGCGCTGGAGCAGTTCGCGTTGTCGAGCGGGGGGGGCAATCCAAGGCTGGCACGAGGGTCTGGCACACCCCTGGGACTTCGAGGGGTACCGTCCTGTTCTTCGTGCTTGGGCTCTCCACCTGGGGGTGCCCTTCGTTTGGGGTGCCTTCATGGGGCCGTAGGCCCGTCTGGCTCCCTCCTCCTCCGCCTCCTCCTCCTCCTCCTTCTCCATTCCATTTCTTTAAAAATAGCTTCTCCCTGTCGCACCCCGAGGCCTGTTTTTTGGGCGGGCCGGGCGTTTCGCCTGAGACTTCTTCACCACTTATGACCCTGAAGCTGAACAAGTGGCAACGGTTTCACGGATTGAGGGCGGGTGGTTCTTAACATGTGGCTCTCGCCTTAGCGCCGTGCACATTCGTTTTAAAACTTTGCAGGAGTTTCACGGATTGAGGGCGGCTCCTTTTCAAATTGTGGCTTTCGCCTTAGCGCCGCGCGCATTCGTTGTAAACAATTACAAGCACTTCACGGATTCCCATGCTCAGCGTACCGGAAATTGTGTTTAGGAGACATTCAGGATTATGAGGGTGTCACAGTTACGTTGACTCGCGGTGTAGAAGTCCCAAGACTGGTGTTCAGGCACGATTCAGGATCGTCAGGACGCAACCAATCAGTTTGATCTGTGGCGTCGGAGTCCCGAGAATAATGTGTTGGCATGCTTCAGTGTCTTCGAACGGTGTCTTCCAACGACGCAGTTCCTTCAGCGGGAATGAACCGTTGCAGGGGCCTGTGAAGAGGGAGCTTGGATGGAGGGTTTATTCCAACATCGTTGATGAATCTTGGGTTTACACTGGTCCTCCTCCTCCTCCAACTTTTCCTCATCCTCCTCGACCTCCTCGTCCTCCTCCTCCTCCTCCTCCTCCTCCTCCTTCTCCTCCTCCCCCTCCCTCTCTCCCTCTTCCTCCTCCTCCTCCTCCTCCTCCTCCTCCTCCCTCTCACCTTCGCCCTCCTGTGCGTCCGCCCCTCCTGCCTCTCGGCCCTTCGAAGCTTCCTCCGTTCCTCCCTCCTCCTCGCCAGGTCTTCTGCTCCGTGGCCATGTCGGCTCACGTCCGGAGGCGCTGCTCGAGGACTCGGCGACTCGGCATGCTGGCGCAGCGGAGGCGCGGCCCCCCCCAGCTGCTCTCGGCGCCACACGGGCGCCTGCCCGGGCAGAGGTGGCTTCACCTGGACATTTCCCGTCAGTCCACGGCTGGGGGCAGCGGCCCGTACTTGAGGCGCGAGGGGTGCTCTCGCATGGCGCGGCCCTCTCCTCCTTGGAGCAGGAACGACTCCTCTCTTTCTCGCAGCAGCAGCAGCACAGACTGGTACCTCGCGCGCCAGCCAGCGGATTCCGTCAAGTGTTGGGAGTGTGGCAAGTGAGTAACATTGCCAGTCTGTCAACACCTGCTTCAAGTGCGGTGCCACCTTGGCCCGGAACGGCTCCGCGAAGCAGCGGCCCGAGGATCCTTCCGATGACCCAAGTAGACAAGCGCGTTCCAGTACTCGCCAACTAACTACTCGCAAATGGCCCCGATCCGCCGCGTGGAATTTACGATCTACTATAGAAAGGAAGACTTATGTTTGCGGACGTTTGCGAGCAGACACTTTGCGAGTAGCGGAACGCGCTCGGTGACTGAAGGCGATGGGGCGCGCTGGGCGGTGCCGAAGCGGCTGCCCGTAGAGCGGTGAAAGCGCCATCCTTCCTCGTCGCTCTTACCCGCAGCTTCGCGGCTGCCAACCCGAATCTTGGACGTGGCGATCTTGTCAAGGATGAACCACTCTCTCTCTCTGTCTCATTCTCTCTCATTCTCTCTCTCTCTCGCATCCTCAATGCCAATCCCTGCAACGACACGCAAACATAGACGGCAGGGAGGGGGGAAAGTGGGCTACCCTCCCGGCGCCCTGCGCCGCAGCACGCCGCACGGCGCGACGCCGACCGGCCGCGCGTCGGCAGCGGCCTGCGCCCGCGCTGTCTGTGAGCCGCGGGCGCGGCGAGCTCGTCCAGCAGGCCGTCCAAGCGCCCGTCGATGCGCCCCCCCAGGTCTCGACGGCGCACGGCAGGATGACCTTGCCCGCCGTTGGAGGGCAGCGCCCCCCTCCTCGGCAGCGGCGCCGGGTGGCCTCGAGGCGGCCTCGAGGGTGCGGGCGGCGGCCGGGTGCCAGAAGGTGCCGTCCAGCAAGCGGTCCGGCGCGGAGGGGTGGCCGAGGAGCTCCAAGTCGAGCGCAACCTCTCCCAAAACCTCCCTCCCATCACGACGCCGCCTCCGGAAGTCCAGCTCGGGGGCACGGAAACAATCCAGAAGCAGAAGCAGTCCAGCTCCGCGCTGGCGTTCTAGTGCTGGCAGCGTCTTGCGGAGCTGGAGGGCCTCGCTGTGGGGCCCGAGACGGGGCCTCTGGATCGGCGCCTGGCCAACTTGGTTGCTGAGCGAGCGTGGGAAGCGCGTGCCGAAGGCCAGCAAGGACATTGACGTGATAGACGAGTGGGAGGCCAGCCTTTGCAAGTAGCGTGAGACAACGGCTGACATGGCAGCTGAGCTAGACGCCGTGTATGCGAATGTCAGCACACTGAAGTCGTCCCTCTCGGATCCGCTGCGATCTCATCCCGCTGCTGGAACGGAGCTCGGCATCTCTGAAGGCGCTGCCACATGGCTCTTTCGCCTTGAAAGCCGAAGGCATATTCGACCCCGAAAGAGACGAGTCCGCTCAGGAAAGTGGGAGGGATGTTGC
Source organism: Prorocentrum cordatum (assembly GCA_963575745.1). Classification (NCBI taxonomy): domain Eukaryota; class Dinophyceae; order Prorocentrales; family Prorocentraceae; genus Prorocentrum; species Prorocentrum cordatum. The sequence continues at coordinate 207,372 of CAUYUJ010014845.1, read as the reverse complement.
GTAGCGTGAGAGGATGCGGCGCCTGTTCGCTCAACCAAGAGAAACCGCGACCTTTGACCGAGCCGAAAATCCGAGAGAGACCAGCAGAAGACGAGGCTGGCCGCCGACAAGAGAAAGACTGGAAGCGAGGAGGGCCAGACCCAGGCCATGGCGGGAGGCGGTGGAGCGCCTCGTGCGTCTCCTCCTGGTGTGCCTTCTGGTGGATCAGGCGGGTCTGCAGGGGCCTCCCAGTCTACCTCGGGCTCCTCCGATGGCAGTGCTCTCGCGGCCGAGTGCAAAGCTGCGTTGGCTGATGGGGGGCCCCCTGGCGGCAAGCCTGGCGGGGGGGGGGGTGCAGCCGGAGGGGGCCCGGATCCGGAGCAGATGCTGCGGCTCCTTCTTCCAAATGGGGACTGGCATGGCCCGTGCACTCACTCCAGCGACAACGGCCCCAGACATGCGCGGCGGCGGGGCAGCAGCCCCAGACATGATGGCGTCGTGCAAAGTTCGGGACGGGAAGTTTTTCGCCAGTTTCGGCCCCATGGGGGCCCTCGACGGGCCTCGGGGCCGTCGACAAAACGAGTCAGGGCGAAAAGCCGGCCCCGGGGAAAGGGTCTGGACCTCCAGGGGCGCCGTCCTGAAAAAAGCAGGGCGTCGCATGTCTGGGGCGCGGCGACTCGGCCGCTGGCCGATAGCTCGTGGGCCGGGTCGCCTGAGGGCAGGATGTCGACGTGTGCGGCTCCGCCGCTTCGGGTGGGCGGGGCATCTCCCTCGTCTTCTCCTGCGGCGACGGCGCGGGCTGCGCCGCCGTCCATCCCCTGCCGGCGCTGGCCAGCGCCGCTGTGCCCGCGCCTGTCGGCGCCCATGCTGTCTGTATCTGCGCGGACTTCATTGTTCTAGGCTCGTCCTTCGCTCATCTGTCGCTCAACCGCCGTCGCGTCTGTGTGCGGCCGAGACGCTCGCCGTGCCTCCGCCCGCGGGTGTCGGTTGCACTGCCTCTGCCTCTTTGCCCTCTCCTCAAGCGCGCATGGCGCGTTTGGGGGCGCTCGTGAAACATGAGGAGACATGTTGACTAACTTCTTCCCGTTGACGTAGTGCGAAGATTGGGTTTGTTCTGCCGCCGTCTCGCCTGCGCTCCGCATGGGTGGGGCCGAAGGTAAGTCCGCCCCCTCAGGTACATTTGTCTCATGAGTGTGGCTTCCCTTCTTTGCTTTGGTCAGGGATACTTCGCCAGCGTCACGCCAAGACCGCCCTTGTTACTATCCCGTTGTCTCCGCTGATCCTGTCCCGTTTTTGTTTGTTTGTTTGTCTCCCCCCCGCTGTGCTTGTTGACGTGGCGCCCGTGCAGACTTTTGCAATATTCTAAATCATTTGCCGGTTGCGGCGCCGAGCTCTTCGGGCAGGAAATCGGTTCCATCGGCGTCGCAGCCAGAGCAAAATGCGCCGCCGCGCATCCTCGCCCGTGCGTCTTCCACACTCGGTGTCGGATCGGCCAGGCCAGGGCCAATGCAGTCTTTGCCCTTGTCGACGCACGTTGTCCACCAGAAGTTGCTGCGAGTGGCACCGGGGGGGGGCCCTCTGTCCTCCTCCTCCTCCTCCTCCTCCTCCTCCTCCTCCTGCTCCTCCTCCTCCTCCTCCTCCTCCTCTTCCTCGACCATCGTCAGGCAGCGAGCGACTGATGGCCAGAGCGTGCAGCGGAACGCCAGCTGCGCCACGTCGCCAGGCGAGAGTTAGCTCGCCCCCCTCCGGGCGGTGCGGAAGGCGGGCTATGCCCCCCTCGCCTCGCCAAGTAGCACCGCAGAAGTGATGGCTCGCTCCCCAGAAATTCTTTGCCTTGAGTGTGACCAGAAAGGTGCTCTAGGAATCGCCATCTCTCTGGGCGAGTGTGGTGTAACGAGTTTTGCTTTCTCTTTTTCCACGCCCCCTCCTTCCCCTGATCGGGGGAAGGGCGCGTCGCTGTTCCCTGTTCATATGCGCCCCCCCCCCCTTCCCCCCCACCCCTGGCGGCCAACCCTGGGCCATGCCAGCCCCATGAGGGCCCCCCCCACGCCATCCCTGTCAAAAAGCAATGCAAAAACCACTCTGCCTCCACATTTGGAGCATGCGCGGCCGCGCCGCGACCATTTTGTAGCCTGCCTTCTGGGCATCTGGACGACCGACTGGTTCGGCTCATCAATGGCTGCTGCCCTGTCGCCTTGCCGTTTCCGACAGAAGTTCGAAGCCTCCACGTGGCCCCAAAATTGGCCAAGAAAGCTCAAAGCCAGGCCCAGGAGCCCCTGTTGGTTCCTGGTGGCTGGCGCACCTGGCGCGGCGGGGGCACGTGGAACGCTGGGCGCGCGTGGGGCACGTGCCACACCTGGCGCGCCTGGCACGCTTGGGCCTCCAAGCTCTGGTGCATCTGGAACCCGTGGCGTCTGCGGCGTTCTTGTGCGACAGGCTGACTCCCGTTTGTTGCGTGTGTGTGTGTGTGTGTGTGTGTGTGTGTGTGTGTGTGTCTGTGTGTGTGTGTGTGTGTGTGTGTGTTGGGAGGGCGGGCGGGTGTGGGCAAGACGGCTTGCGGGCGGGTGGGTAGCTTGACCCCCTCCCCCGGGCTTGGGAGGGTGGGCCGCGAGGCGCTAGAGAGCCCAGGGTGACTCCAAGAAGGCCTCCGAGAGCCCAAGATGGCCTCCCAAATGGCTCAAGATGGCTGAAGATGGCGCAGTATCGCCTCCCGCATGCGCCGAAACGCACCGCAGCGGCTTCAATCTGGCCTAACAAATGCCCTCCGAGCCCTCCGAGAACCCCCCCAAAAGACCAAGACCCCCCATGGGGCCCAGTAGCGCCCGGGATCGCCCCAATAGCGCCCCAAGACGGCCCCAATCGGCAATTTTTGAGCCTCCGATGGTTCGGCGCTGAATTCAAGACTTCCGTCCTTTTGGGCTACGGGGGCCAAGGCGGCCCCGAGGGGCCTCTCAGACCCGCCCGAAAAGGGCCCCAATTTGGCCCCAACAAACTCCAAGAGGGCACCAAAACGGCCCCAAGAAGGCCAAGGGTGCCCCGCGATGGCTCCAAGAGACACCCGAGAACCTCTCGCAACGACGCTTCAACTCGCCTGGCAAATTGTTTCTGTGTGGGCCGGTGGGGACATGCGAAGCGTCGAGAACTTACCAGCTGAAGCACCTCCTTTGGAGCTCTCACCGGCCCCCCAAGCGCTTGGGCAAATGAGATTCATCGCGCGGGAAAAATAAACGCGATTGGCTCCGAGCGTCTGGGAACGCGCGGGGGCGCCCGGGAGCGCTTGGGGGCACTTGGGAGCGCCTGGAGCTCCAGGGGGTGCCTGGGGGCGCGGTGGGGCGCTTGGGAGCGGCTGGGGGGGCCTGAAAAAGCCGGGGGGCTCTTGGGAACGTCTGGGGGCCGGGGGGGCGCCGGGGGGCGCGTGGGAAGTCCCGGGACTGCCTGGGGATTAATTCCTTTGGTTGCGCTTGGGGGCGCCTGGGAATCTGCGAGCGCCTGGGGGCGCCTGGGGGCGCATGGGAGCACTTCGGAGCGCTCGGGGGCGCGCGGGGGCCTGGGCTGGGGGCGCCGTGGAGCGCCTTGGGGAAGCGCCTGTGAGCGCCTGGGAAGGCTTGGGGGCGCGCGGGGGCGCCTGGCAGGGCTTGGGGCGCCTCTGAATGCCCGGGGGCGCTTGGAGGCGCCCGGGGGCGCCGCCTGGGAGCGCTGGCAGGAGCTCTTGGAGACGCCTGGGGGCGCCTGTGGGTTAGGGGGCGCTTGGGAACGGCATTTGGGGCGACTGGGAGTGCCTGGGGGCGTCTGATGGTCAGCGCCCGGCTCCCGGCGCGAACCCCCGCGCGCGGGGGGCGCCTGTCCAGCGGGGCCCAGAGACGGCTGCCGCGCAGAAGCCCGCGCAATTTCTGTCTGAGGTTGGCGCGCTTGGACTCCGAGGTGGCGCTGCGCTGCGTGGCCCGCGGCTCTCTCTGCTCTCTCTTGGCGTCCTGAAAATGAGGAGTGCTCGGCGTCTCTCAGAACCTCTGGGGGTCAATCCGGGGTGCGTGGGCGCTCCCAGGGCCTGTGTTGAAGCCCTCTGGGGCCACTTGCCATTGAAGGAAGTCAAAAGCAGCTTGGCCGCGGGATCCCTGGGCTGGCCCAGGAATGAAATGTTCTGGTCTCCCTCTTCCAATGCCCCCTTGTAGAACGACAGCTCCTTGGGGGGGGGGGGGTAGTTCGAGGGGGTCGGGCGGCCCCCGTATCTGCTGGACAAGCCCCATGAACTGTGGAGACCCGAGCAAGTATTCGGCGATGGGGCGATCGCCCGCAGCGAGGGGCCCTCGGTGCCCGAGGGGGGGTTGCGAGAGCGGCTTGAACTGGCGTTGCTCTCTGTTTGACCGTTGCAAAAGGATTCAATGGCGTTGGCGTCGATGTTAAGACGCGTGACAAACGGCCCAGGAAGACTAATCAATGAGCGATCACTCTTGGAAGCATTGCGTTCGTCGCCGTTATGGCGCGTGGGTTCGAAATTTCTATCCCCGCCAGCTTCGAGGACACCTCTTGCCGAGCTGACGCCCCCCTTCCCCTGTCCGTGCTTGAAGGGCAGCGTTGGGCTCGAGGCGAGCGGGCGGCGCGCGCTGTTGCGGGGGTTTTGAGCGCGCATTAAATTCGCCAGCGAGCCCGGCGACATGGCGATCGGGGGCTTGTCGGGGGAGGTCTGTCTCTGTTCTGGTTCGACAGGCGACGGTTAGTGCCGCGTCGAGAATTAATCCATGATTGTGTATATTGAGATGTGATATGAAGACGCGATGGGGGGCCGCGGGGGGTCAGAGATGGGGCCCGCGCCCAGACGGCAGTGCAGAGGGTGCCAGAGACAGCGATCTCGAACTCGCGCGTGGCCGGCGAATGACGGCCTGTCTCGACGGAGAGGGCAGGGGGGATACCCGCGGCGCCGCCTCGCCCACGGGTGTCCGTGAAGGACGCCTGCCGCGAGATTACTGCAGCGCTTTGGTACAGTTAGGTCTGGGCAGGTTCGAGAGGTTGGAGAGCTTCGAGGAGCGGGCGCGGGGTTCGCGATGAACGAGGGCACGGGCGTTCCACATGCGCGGTGCCAGACCGCCCGGCCGCGAGTTGAGCCCCGCCGAGGACCCGAAACAGATGGCTGAAGACTCCGCGTCGCCGTCTCAGTGGAACTCCGGAAGGCGTCCTGCAACTGTGGATCGATGGCGCTCCTGTCGAAGATTGCGGCGCGCAAATGCCGTCCTCCCATTCAATGACGAGCGTCAGGCTGTCGCGCTTGGGCGTGATCTTGAGAAGCGGCTTTCGCGGCGATGACGCATCGCTGCTGTGGCGACCCGCGCAGAGCCTCGCGGTAGTGTGCGTCTTCCCCAGGATCCTTCTAGCGGTCGTCGTCGCCATCTCGAGCTCGATCTGCTTCGGGTTCTTGTCGGGTGGCTTGAAAAGCTCCGCGGGGATGTGGGGGCCGCTCGCCGTGGTGCTGAAGCGGCGGTCGCTTCCATCTCTGTCTGAGTGCGCCGAGGGCCTGGCGCGCTCTCATCGCGGCCCATCCAGGGGATCCATTGCATCTGATAGCGAAGCGCGGGGCTGCATGCACCCCGTGGAGCAGCCGGCCATTTTCTTTCCAACCGGAGTCCGCCAGCCACGGGGTGACGGTGGCGATGCCGCGATCCCTTGGCGACATCTGGGGGCGGCGCGTCATGATGACAGTGAGGTCCATTGCGCGGTCGAACTCGCGGTTGGCCGTAGACTCAGTAGCGACGACGACGGTCCTCTGGGCGACGGTGCTGAAGCGCTGCTCGAGCGCCTCCAGCTCGCCACGGAACTGTCCGATGGTGGACTCAGCATTGCCCATCTCAACCTCCAAGCGGGCGCACCTCTCTTGGATAGCCTTGTCCTGGGAGGCGTAATGGTGTTCGGCCGACTGGTTGAGCTTGCCCAGGGCGGCCTGCATGGCTGTAATTGACTTCTGGATATCCGATTTGGTGCTTCCCATCTGCTTACGAATATCATCAGCATCAGCATGGGTGAGAGCATGCTGGGGCGACCTGATGCCCTTGCGACTCGGGCGCAGCGCTGGCTGACCCTCCGCAAGGGCACTCATCTGTTTGGCAAGCCTGTCACGCTTGCCTCTCCATCGTGAAAGGGAATGCGATGTACAGTTGGGGACGGAGAGAAGAGGGGATGTAACAAGTGTTCGCCTCTGCTTGCACCGAGGTATGTTCACTGGTGTGTCTGCCCGCTCATGAGGAAAACTTGAGCCACGATGGCAGCGGACCTCCTCCTCCCCCTCCCCGTCCTCCTCCCCCTCCCCCTCCTCCCCCTCCTCCTCTTCCTCCTCCTCCTCCTCCTCCTCCTTCTCCTTCTCCTCCTTCTCCTCGTGCTACTCCCTCTGCTCCTCGTGCTCCCGCTTTTTCTGCTCCTACAGCCCGCCGCGCGCAGCGCGCCGCGACGCCGCGGGCCGCGGAGGGCCACCCCTGGAGGGGAGGGGCCGGCAGACGCCGCGGAGCGACCGGCTGGGGAACGACTGCGCGCGCCCAGGCGTCCTGCCGCGTCGAGTCGGCGCGCGGACGTCCACCGCGGGCCGTGCTTCAGCGTCCGCGGGCTGCGCGGGCCGCCGCCCCTCGCGGGGGCGTGCACCGCTGTGGCCCCAGATCTTCTCGAGTCATGCAGAGATCATGGCGGGAGGCGTTTCGTTATCTTCGGCCTCTGGGGGGCCCCTGCCTGCCCTCGGAGCCGCAAAAAAACGAAACAGGACATGGGTCGAGACCTCCGGAAGGTGGAAATTTGCGCCTTCAGGTGTTAAGGTCATAATTGTGTAAACACGTTGACACACCTTCCCACGGCCGTTTTCGTTGGTCGAAGGGCAAAAGGAATGGCCTCGGTCCCCTCTGGTGGCTATTGGCACTATCGCGGTAAGTGGGTGGTGGGAGACGAACGCAGAGAGGGAGGGGTCGGAAAAACTGGGCCCCGCCTCGAAGCGAATGAAAGAAAGGGAGGGAGGAAGGGAGGGAAGGGGGAGTAGGAGGAAAGGATGGGGATTGAGGATGACGATGAGGATGAGGATGAGGATGATGATGATGAGGAGGAGGACGAGGAAAAGGAGGAGGAGGAGAGGAGGAGGAGGAGGAGGAGAGGAGGAGGGAGGAGGGGAGGAGGAAAGGAAGGAGGAGGAGGAGGAGGGGCGGAGGAGAAGGGGAGGTAGGAGAGGAGGAGGAGGAGGAGGAGGGGAGGAGGAGGGAGGTGAGGAGAGGAGGAGGAGGAGGAAGGAGGGAGGAGGAGGAGGAGGACGGAGGAGGAGGAGGAGGAGGAGGAGGAGGAGGAGGAGGAGGAGGAGGAGGAGGAGGAGGGAGGAGGAGGAGGAGGAGGAGAGGAGGAGGAGGAGGAGGAGTCGCGGAGTGGGGGAGGGAGGGAGGGAATTGAGCTCTGAAACGCTGGGCTCTGGCGTGGGCTCGGCGCACCTCGGGTCCGCCACCCCGCCGCCGGGCGCACCGCCGAGCGCGGCGCGGGTGGAGGTCTTGGGGCCGTCGCTCGCTGGCGCTGCGCAGGAGGAGGTGGAGGAGGACGATGAGGAGGATAAGGAGGCCGAGCAAAAGGCGGTGGTTGCGGCGGCGGAGGTGGAGGAGGAAGGGGAAGAGGAGGAGGAAGAGGAGGAAGAGGAGGAGGAGGAGGAGGAGGAGGAGGAGGAGGAGGAGGAGGAGGAGGAGGAGGAGGAGGAGGACGAGGTTGGAGCGTCTGGGGGGGCCGCGTGTCAATCCAGCCTATCGCCTCTGTGGGCGGGGCCTCCTGCGGCGCTGACCACCGAGGGGCATTTCAACTGCCTGGAGTGCAGCTCGAGCGAGCGAGCGAGCGTCATTATCCTTAAACGGCGGAACACGGGTTTTGCTCTCTTGGTAAGCCAACCTATAGAGATGGAAGGTCCCGGCCGGTCCCCGGCCGGGTCCCGGCCGGGTCCCGGCCGGGTCCCCCCGAGCGCTCCATGAGCGCACCAACAGGGCTCCGAGACGTCCCCGAGAGCCCCAAGAAAGGCCAAGAGGCCCCCAAGAGGCCCCCAAGATGGTACACGAGGGGTCCGACATGCCACAAGATCGCTCCAAGACGCCCAAGATAGCCCCCAGACGCCCCAAGAGGCCTCCAAGAGCACTCCCAATAGGGCCCCCGGAGGCAAAAATCATTGTTTTTCCATAGGTTTTTGAGAGATTTTGGAGCTTCCACCTTTTCGGCTTCCCGACGCCCCAAGACGGCCCAAGAGGCCCCCAAGATCGCCCCAAGAGGGCCCAAGAGGCACCCAAGAGGGCCCCAAGATGGCCCAAGAGGGCTCGAAGACGGCCCAAGAAGCCTCCAAAACGGTCCAAGAGGGCCCCAAGAACGCCCCCAAAGGGGCCCCAGAGAGGGAACACGACACAACATTTCGAGCCCTCGGCCCTAAGAAGCCCCTACGAGGCCCCTAAGAGGCCCCAAGAGGCCCCCACGGGGCCCTCAGGAGGCCCCCAAGAGTCCCCCAAATGCCCCCCCGAGCGCCCCAGGAGTCCCCCAAGCGGCCCCAGGAACCCCCAAAGCGCCGCATTGACACCAGGCCCTCAGGCAAACGGCAGACATGAGACTGTATGGGCCGGCGGAATGAGCGAAGCGATTAAATAACAGGCAGTGAATTTGAACGCCTCGGGGGAGGGGTGGATCAGGCCCAGGGCTAGGAGGGGGTCCAAAACAACGGGGGGGCTGGAAGGTCAGCGTTCAGTTGGCTACGGACGAGCATATACATCGGGTCGCACCCGCAAAAGTAGTGCTTAAGCGAGTCTCGCGCCCCAGGACATCCCCAGACGCACCGCCTGTACGGGTTGCGCATCCTAGACTCGGTGATCCAGCCCCCTCCCCAGGTCTTAATGCAAGCACTGCGCCAGGACGGCGGGATGCGATGCATCACCGAGGCGACGGCCGACCAGTCGATCGCCGCAGCGTCGACAGCGTGGACCCCAAACCAGCGCTGGAGACGCTCTTGCAGGCGGAGGTGGAGGCGCGGGAGACGAGAGTCGGAGCGAAGGTACGAACCGAGGAGGGAGGAGTAAAGGAGGTGCTGTGGCCGCACACGCCGCAGGAGAGCATGGCGCTCGTCTCCTGCAGCTTGGCTGGCGCGCATGCGGCGGGCCTCGCGGGAGGCGGCCGCAAGAAGGGCGCGCGCGGCCGTCGCGCGGGGGCTCGTGCCGCGGCACGACGCCGCTCTCTCCAGCGTCGCAGCAATGGCCTCAGATTGCCACCAGCTGGGCCACGGGCAGCCACGGGCCGTCCGTACCAGGGGCAGGTGCCGCAGCGCGGCCCCGCGGAGCTGCCGCGAGGCCGTGCGCCAGGAGCCCAGCGTGACCACCGCCGCCCTCACGAGGGCTGCCTCGCACATGGTCGTGGCGGAGGGGATCTGCGGGCCGCCGACGGTGTCGAGCTCATGCCACTCCCCGTCTCCCAGGAAGCTGCCTGGCAGGCGGAGCAGGTGCGCCGGCCTCCATCGTTCGAGCTTCTTCAGGGAGTCGGGGGCCTCCATCATCTGCGCCTTGTGGGACAGGGCGGGCACGCAGCGCTCCTTGTACAGGAGGATGGCGGCATGCACGTCCGAGTGGCTCCTGGAGATCTCCCCGACGCGCTCGGGGTACTTCTTCATCGGCACACGCCATTGTGCCTCCTGCGTGACTCCTGGTCCCAACAACGCGCCCGGGTACTCGAGGTGGTCCGCGATTGGGAACGCCTCCCAGTCCTTGTCCGCGGCCATCAGGGAGTCCCGCGCCCGCTCCTGCGCGTCAGCGCGCTGCGGGTCACCCAGCGGGATGGCGCGGCACTTCGCAGGCTTGATCAGCAGGCCCGCCAGGAGCTTCGCGCCGCGGAAGACGCGGGCCAGCGTGGGCAGTCCGCGTTGGGACATCACCGCCGCGCCCAGGTCGTCGGCGCACCATCTCGAGATGCCCCGACGCTTGGAGTCCAGGTTGGCCTTCAGGTCCTGCCCGAACGGGTGGGCGGCGAGGACGAACAGAGTGCCACTTGCGGGGTCGCCCTGGAGGATGCCCGAGCGCACCGAGTAGAGCGCAGCCCTCGTGCGCGAGGCCGCGAGGGAGACGACCCCGTCGTAGTTGACCTCCAGCGCGTCCTGGAGCCCCTGGGGGCGGCCATGGCGCGGAGCGCGCCGGAGAGCCAGTCCTGCGCGATGCTCGGGAAGGCCTGGCCCCAGTCGAAGGAGATGAGGAAGGGGGAGTCGCCGTGCCTCGCAGCCATGGAGAGCGCGCGGGAGTGTGTGTCGAGCTCGACTATGTTGTCGCAGAAGTTGCGTCCGCATATGAAGCCTCTCTGCGTGTCCACGCAGTGCCGCTCCGCCACCTTCTTCATGCATGAATTGAGGGCCCGCATGAAGGCCTTCTTGGACGTGTTCTCAAGCGCCAGTGGGCGGGTCTCACCAGCGCGCCTGAGGACTTCTTGCGGGTCATCAGCACGCGCTCCCATGGCGGGGGAGACGGCGATGGAGAAGTTCCACTCCTGGCGCGTGGGCAGTCCCTCCAGTTGCCACGCCGTAGCCTCCGCCAGCGTGTCGACCCCCAACGGCGTGAAAAGCCAGGCCCTAGCGCCGAGACCGTCTGGACCAGGGGCTGACTTGCGGGCCCTGCGGAGCGCCATGGCCACGGTGCGTGCCGAGGGGGGCGCGATCGAGGCCCAGTCAGCACCTTGGATGCCGTAGCGTCGGAGATATCCATCCTGGAGCTCCCGACGACGCAGAACTGCACGAGGAGCATCTCGCGGGAGAGGGACCATGATGCCGTCTTGGAAGGACATGGGGATGACGTTCGAGTTGGAGGCAAGGTTGCGCATCATTTCCTCGGCTGACTGCTTCCGCTTCGCCACGTCGTCGCCGAAGACGCCTCGCCAGTAGCCCGCTAGCGCCCTCTGAATATCCTGCTCCGATCTCGCAACCGTGCCGCCATCCAGCTCGATGCCCCCGAGGAAGCGACGTGCCGACGTAGGAGCCCAGGGGGCCGCGCGCCGTCGCAGGGCCCTTTGCTGCCTTAAAAGCGCTGCTTTGTTGGACTCGACTGGCTCCCCGTCAATGTCATGTTGATGCAGGCGGAGTATTTCTTGCAGTTCTCGGTGTTGCGCAAGGCGGTACCGTCTGGAGTACTCTTGAGGGTCTAGGAGCACCACTTGTGCTCTGCCAAGCCCTGGGTGGTAGCGAAGTTCGACCATCTGGCTCGTCCATGCATGTTGGCGCAGCAAGGTCTCAGCCATCCGAACGTCCTGCCTCGCTATCGCTCGACCAAGCTGTCTCCAGATCAAAGCCGTCGGTGAGCGCAAGCCAGGCTCCCCACGAAGAATGGCATCGCGTGTGACGGCCGCTGCAGTCTGCAGGATCTTCGTGTGGTAGTGTACCCGGTCAGGAGGAGAGAGACCATCCAGGGGGACCGCGCACTCGTACTTCCTGATCATCTCGCCAAAAAGGGGATTCTCAGAGACGAAGGAGGGGACAGGGTTGATGACGCCCGTGGTCGGTCTCTTTCTCGGGGGGCGAGAGGTCCATGCTACAGAGTACATCGCGTGGTCCGAGAGCCCGTCGAGGTGCAACTCGCGAGGCTCTCCATGCACCTGCCCATGTTGAAGAGTCTGCGTGAGCAGCCAGCGTGGGGCGCCAATCCATATCTTGTCAATCGTGGTAGCGATCTGCCTGCCAGGATGCCAGTGTGTCGGTTTGTGAGGTATCATCTCCGTCGCAGCACTCAGCGCATGCGCCCATGCGCGCCCGCGGGGGTGGGAGGCAGCCCTGCGCCCGCCACCAGGAACGAGGGGGTCCTCCACCTCCACATTCTCGCCGTAGTTGAAGTCGCCCACAATCACAACGCAGCACCTGCTTGGATTCATCTCCATGTCACGCAGATCAGCCTGGATCGCGCCAGCGACCCGTCGTACTTGCTCGCGCGAGAGGGCGTGGTCATGGATGTTCCAGTGCTTCAGCGTGTAGCCAGAGTGAGGCATGTCCGTGATCGTGGCCGTGACACGGAGCACCCGCGCCTTGATGCAGAACGTCTTGCGCAGGTCCATGCCCGCGCGCACCTTGTAGGGGAAAATGGTGGCGACGCTGCCGAGGGACTCATCGACATTGTCACCGAAGGAGTAGAACATCTGGTAGTCCGTCCCCAAGCGATCTATCAGCATACGCAGGCGCACGGCCGACCCGTGGACCTCCTGCATACCAACGATAGCCCCTGCTCGGAGTGCATTCCCAAGATAGTCGCATTTGCGTGCCGCCACGCTCGCCTTGTAATGGCAGAGTGCTCTGGCATTCCAGGTGGCGAAGGTGGGCCCCTTGCTCTGCGGGGCGGCGAAGAGTTTGACAAACGTGCTAAAGACACCAATCGTCATCACCAGGCGCCAAAGCCGCCTCCACCGTCGCTTCGAGGTCCTCACGTCGCAGCCCGATAGCCGATAGCGCGGACGGCGACCAGGACACAGCCGGGGTGGAGTTAGGGCCGTCGATGGTGAGCCGGAGGAAGGCCTTCCATTGGGACGAGAGGGAGAACTTCTGCTTGTCCACGAAGATGCGGTGCCTGTCGCCGATGACGCGCCCCAGCGCGACGGCGAGCTTCTTGAGCGTGAGTTCGTGGAGCACCTGCTTGCGGTTCTGGTCGGGCGCCACGAATAGGAGGAGGAGGAGGAGGAGGAGGAGGAGGAGGAGGAGGAGGAGGAGGAGGAGGAGGAGGAGAGGAGGAGGAGAGAGGAGGAGGAGGAGGAGGAGGAGGAGGAGGAGGAGGAGGAAAAGGAGGAGGAAAAGGAGGAGGAGGAGGAGGAGGAGGAGGAGGAGGAGGAGGAGGAGGAGGAGGATGAGGAGGAGGAGGTGCTGGGGCCGCCGCTCGCAGGCGCTGCTCGGGATGAGAGGGGGGAAGATCCTGGTGTATCAACGATGCTGCAATACACCCTGTCCCCCCATGTCCTTCCTTCATCAGTCCATAATTCACTGCGCGAAACGCCGCCCTTGAAAGATACGTGCCTCACGGGCTGCACTTCTGGCAACAAGTCGGTTCTGTAAGCAACTGCCTTCCATCCTTCGAAGTATACGGGATGCGACAAAATGTGGTCTTCGAGTTCAACGAAATGCCCAACGGCAACCTTGCTTTGAACAGTAAAAGCCCTTCGCCCGTGTAAGTGTCGCACGACTTGAACTGGTGGTCGTAAGCCCAAGCGGAATATCAAACGATAATGCGTTTTGACAAAAAGCCGCCCTCCATCCGCCTACATGTTGCATGCTTGTTTATTTGTGGTAGTACGTGTTGGGGGGATTTCCAGGGCCACAACCCCATTTTGAAGAAGAATCTCCCCCACACTCCGTGTAGCTGTTGCCAGACGGTGTCCATGTGGTAGAACCGTAAACAAGGGGACATCTCAGGCGAGAACCGCCTCGTTTGAGAACGAATCGCCCTCAATGCGCGTAGCGGTTGGATCTCTCTACGTCGAGAGTGCAGAGCCTTATTTTGAAAACGACCCGCCCCGCATCATGGTGGCGGCTTGCACTTTTTTGTAGGGCTGGTGTGCACGGAACCACCGCGAAAACCCTATTGCTAAAACAAGGCGCCATCCATTCGTTGAACTGTTTGGGTTAAGAGAAGCTGCAGTCTGCCATTTTGATTCTTTTTTGAAGACGACGAGTCTTCCATCGGAGCACCTGCTTTCAAACATTGCAGCAAATGTGCACGGCGTCAAAGCGATAACCCTATTCTGAGCATGACATGCCCTCCATCCGTGTAACTGTTTGATTTTGTCAACACGTGAACTGCGCGGCGCCAAGGCGATTGCTCCTCTTTGGGAACACCCCACCCTCAGTCCGTGTAGCTAGTGACGGCTTCAAGCTTCAGGCTCGAAGCGGCGAGGAAGTATCAGGCGAAACGCCCAGCCCGCCTGAACGACACGTCTGGTGGCGCGACAGGGAGGAGTTATGCATAAGGAGGGAGGGTGGGGGAAGAGAGGGACGATGTCGTTTCTGAGGCGAATGCACACGCGCTTTGCCCACCTCCGTCTTTTCACCCTCATGCGGGTCAGCGCGGGCAGCCCACTGTCAGGTGCTGCCTGGACAGGTGCGATCAAACTGCTGGGGACTGACCCCTCCTCTCTCCTCCACCTGCCCTCTCTCCGCTTCCTCCTCTCTCCCTCATCGTCCACTGTATTCGACGGGGCGCGGCCTTGTGCTGCGTCGCCTATGTACTGAAGCATCTGGACATGTGCCATACGTGTAAGCTTCTGTATCATCCATTGCGGACAACATCTTGGTGCGCAACATGAGGACTTTCTTGAACCCGCAATAGAAATTTTTCATCACCAGCAGGCCCTCTGGATTCTGCTCCTCCCTGGGCGGTCCGTCCTGTTCGCAAGACGTGGGGATGCATGGCCAGGAGGACGACGGCGACGCTGACGATGACAGTGACGACGCCGACACCGACGATGTTGACGACGACGACAGCGGCGGCGGCGCATAGCCTGGGGGAGAACATTACACGTATCCGGGGCTCCGACCGTCCATGTCTTCGGTGAAGCTCTTCGGCGAATCCGTGCAATGCCCGCTCCTGGGCGATTCGCCCCTGTTGCAACCATCGGCGGAGGTAGGCTGGCGAAACAAGTGTCGGAGTGTCGGACGACGCAGGCGGCAGCGACGACACCGACGGTGGCAAAGTTCGACAGTCTCTAAGGACAAGGGGCGCCGCGGCGCCGCGGCGCCGATACGACGGTGATGATCGCGCGGTGCTGAATCGAGCGGTCATACAAAGAGAAAGAGCCCCGATATTCGGCCATGGCCGATGGTGATCGATATGGTGATGACGACGGGTGCAGAGGAAGCCAGGAAATGCAGCGAGCAGGAACATGAACGAAGACGCCGATGCTGATGCTGCAGATGATGCAGATGATGATGGCCATGAAAACGGTGAGGGCAGTGATAGCTGTGATACTGCTGGTGCAGATGCTGACGCGAGTGCTGCTGCTGCTGGTGGTGGTCGTGATGCTGCGGATGCGGATGCTGACCATGACCATGGTGGTCGTGATGCGGCTGATGCTGGTGGTGGTGGTCGTGATGCAGCTGTTGCTGCTGCTGCTGCTGGTGCTGGTGCTGCTGCTGCTGCTGCGGCGGATGCTGACCATGACCATGGTGGCCCGATGCGCCCGATGGCCGACGCGTCAACGGCGGCGCCGCCTCGAGGGCCCACGCCCGCCCGCCGCCGCCGCGGAGGGGAGGAGGAGGAGGAGGAGGAGGAGGAGGAGGAGGAGGAGGAGGAGGAGGAGGCGGAGGAGGAGGAGGAGGAGGAGGAGGAGGAGAGGAGGAGGAGGAGGAGGAGGAGGCGGAGGAGGAGGAGCGAGGAGGAGGAGGAGGAGGAGGAGGAGGAGGAGGAGGAGGAGGAGGAGGAGGAGGAGGAGGGAGGAGGAGGAGGAGGGGGAGGGGGAGGTCGAGGAGGTCGGGGCGGAGGCGCCTGCGGGAGGCCGGGGGGTGCCGACAGCGCCGCGGGCCCGCCAGTCCCGAGCGCACGGGCAGCCTCCGGGAGCCGCGGGGGCCTCCCGGGGGGGTCGGCCTGCGGGGGCCGCCGGGAGGGCTCCCAAGAGGGCAGCTTGCGGGAGCCCCGCGGCAGCCGCCTCGAGGGAGCAGTCTTCGGGGGCCTCCGGAGGGCTCGCAGGGGTCGGGTGTCGGGGGCCTCCGGGAGGCCTCCCAGGGACAGGTTTTCGGGCGCCTCCATGACGCCTGCCAGGGAGCAGCTTCGGGAGCCGAGGCCTTCGAACGGCCCTTTGCCGCAGCCGACGGAACTGTCTGTAATTGCTTTCTCGGACCGAACTTGGGAACCGTAAGCTGTTTGTAGCTGTTCTCTCGAAGACGGAGAAAATACATACACATACCCGTCGGTCGGAAGAAGCACGTAGACACACGAAGTAGACATGCGTTGGAAGTAGATTGGGCTTCCGCCCGCCCCCCGAAGAGGAGGGACGAGGGACAACCGCTCGACTCTTGCAGTGGGAAGGCGCCTGGTGCAGTCTGGGACCTGGGAGCCCAAACGCACCTGTACTGTTGACGACCAGCGTGCAGCACGTTGCAGAGCTGCGTCCTCGAAGACCGCAGAGGGAGGCCCGCGCGGGCTTCTCGCGCCGGTGCTAGGCCTCCCTCCCCCGGCGCGCGCGGCGCGTGCGGTGCGGTGCCGGAGGCGCAGGAGGACCTGCGCGGGCCTCCGACGCCTGACGTGTCTACACCGTCTGCTCCTCTCCAATCTTCCTCTGGTTGCGCGCGCAAAAAGGGGGTAGGGGGGAGGGGGGGAAGCCTCCGACGCCTGACATGTCTACACCGTCTGCTCCTCTCCAATCTTCCTGTGGTTGCGCGCGCAAAAGGGGGCAGGGGGGAGGGGGGAAGGCTTCTCAGAAGTACCCCTGCTTCTTAGAAGGCGCTGGCCCTGCATCCATAGACAAGGCCCGCGCCTTCTGAGAACCAGGGGTGCTTCTAAGAAGCCTTCCCCCCTTTTCCGTTGAGGGCCCCCAGAATCAGAAAATAGCCGAAAACCGATCGCTTCAATTTTTCGGAGCCTCAGATCTCTGGCATTACCAAGATCGCCATAGGCTTCAAGGGTACCTAAACTCATCTTTGGGGATGAAGCGGCCATCGGCGCAATGCTGGAGACTGTGATTCTGCTAGCAACCAGCAGTTGGACGACAACGGGCCACATCCCCAAAGCAACCGGAGGGCCGAATTTCCAAGGCCAGTGGCCGTGGTTCAGAGCTAGTTCATAGGTGGTGCCCCTCGGATCTCTGGGAGCGCAGCGCAGCGCAAGCAGAAGAGGAGGGAGGGGAGACGGGCTCCCCGTGTCTGTCGTCCGTCGCCCTGCCGACGCCGCCGGCAGCCACATACGGTACCTCCCGCCCCACCATACCAATCGTCATCCAGAGAGATGAAACGAGTGAGGCCTCCGTATCAGTGCTCGCTGGCGTCGCGCAGGGCAGGGACGCGACCTCTGCTCGCGCTGTCCGCCACGCTGCCGCAGCTCACAGGCGGCCCGGAGGCCACCGCCCGACCGCCGTGCGGCTCCGCCGCGCACGAGCGGCGCTGGCAGCCGCCCCGCGAGCGCCCCCCCCCCCGCGGCTCCGGCGCTGCAGGCCGGGCCGCCCCAGGAGCCCATGGGCCCCGCGCGGCCCTCCTCCTCCTCCTCCTCCTCCGCCTCCTCCGCCTCCTCCGCCTCCGCCTCCGCCTCCTCCTCCTCCTCCTCCTCCTCCTCCTCCTCCTCCTCCTCCTCCTCCTCCCCCTCCTCCTCCTCCTCACCCGTGGTGTTGGAAGCCGCCCTTGCGGCGGTTCTGGCACGCGCCCCGCCGCGCGTGGCCTCCCCCTGGCCGCGGTGCTGCTCCTCGGCTCCGCTGCCCTGGACCCCCCTCTGGCCACGGAGGGAGGGCCTCCAGGCGCGGGCTCGAGCTTCTTCCTCCTCCTCCTCCTCCTCCTCCTCCTCCACCCTCATGGTCATACGTGGTGTGGCTGCTCGCCACCGGCACGGCGGCCATCGTGGAGCTCCTGGAGGGCGTGCCGGGCCTGCTCCGCCGGGATTGCGCCGGCGCCCAGGTGGTCCGCCTCGCGCGCTTCAGCCGCGTCTACGCCTGGGGGGCCATCAGCCTTGGCGCGGCGGCTGCCGTCGGTGCCGTCGTGGGATGCTCAGCCGCAGTGCTCGCGTCCGCGGCGCGTGTGGCCCCTCCGGCAGCCTTGGCTGCCCCGGCCGCCTCGGCCGCCGTGTGGCGGGCGCACCGTGGAGTTTTTGACGCCACCTTGGTGTACCCCAGGGAGGGCCCGCCGGCGCCAGGCACGCCGGTGGGCGGGGAGCGGCCTGCGGCGGGAGGAGGTCCAGCTGTCGCCGCTGCTCCCAGAGAGGATGAAGCGATTCGGGACGGCGACGGAGACGAGGACCTGATGGCGGAGGACACTTGTCGGGAGCGCCGGCTCGGCGGCCTAGCAGGGCGCCTTGCGGGGGAGAGGAGTCAGCGATCTGGCGTCGAGGCCGAGAGGGCGTCGCATGACGCAAGTGGGTGATCGACATTCAGAAGGCCGCGCCGCGTCCGGCGTCCTGCATCGGATGCGGCATCCCATTCGAAGCCAATGAGGTCAAGATCGCAACATGGGGAAGCAAGGATCGAGGTCGTTGGAGGTGTGTCACGTGTGCTTCCCCCCCCGCCCGGCCAGGGGACACGTTGCCCCAGAGGCCGGCGGGAGCAGCCAACGACGACCAAGTTCAAGCCGTACAAGCCGCTTTCGCCCGCGAAGCGGCAGCAGAAAATGCCCGTCGGCCTTAGCCAGCAGGGACCGCCGATGTCCCTCGCCCACTGCACTCTGCATGGGGCAACGGGGAGCTTCCGAACCGCCAGAGGTGGGAAAACCTATCCTGGGATGCGGCCGTCAAGGTGGGGACGCCGACCTTCGTCCAGGTCCCCGACCGCTTCCGCGGGGCCTTCGTCATGGCCCGCGCCGCTGTCTTGGGAGCCTTGGCGGAGGCGGAGGCGCGAGGCGAAGCAGAGCAGGAGTGGAAAGCCCTCCTCCTCTTCGACGGCCTGATGTTGGCGCGCCCGAGAGGGGGCGCGACGTGTGCAGAGACCCTATGACGAGCGTCTCGCGTGCTTCTGGGGCGGGCAGTGGGCCGCCCTGTGGGAGGACGCAGCTGGCCGCTCCGCCCCGCCGCCTCGCGCCGCCTGCCAAGGCTCTGACGAACCGGGGAGGAGGAGGAGGAGGAGGAGGAGGAGGAGGAGGAGGAGGAGGAGGAGGAGGAGGAGGAGGAGGAGGAGGAGGAGGAGGAGAGGAGGAGGAGGAGGAGAGGAGGAGGAGGAGGAGGAGGAGGAGGAGGGCCCTTTGCAGCCGCGTGGGAGGGAGGCCGGGCGCTCGCGCGCGGTGCGCGGCCCTCCGCTGGCCTCGCGCACGGCGGACACCCTGGCCAGCCTGCGGGGCTCCTTCCCGACCAGCGCCCTCCACGCAGCGGCCGCGCAGGCCGGGCCCCTGGGCTGGAGCTGCCCCGCGAGGGCACCGCCCAAGCCCCTGCGGCGACCCCCGCGCTGGACTGCGGCGCCAGACCTCCTCGGCACGCGCCTGGAGCACCTCGCCTCGTGCGCGGACGACCTGGCGGTCCTCGAGTCGATGGCGTGGGCTGTCGGGAAGCTGACCTTCGTTGACGTGCTGGAGGCGGTGCTGCAAGCCCTCCTGGTCGGCGAGCTCGTGGCCGTGGACATGGGCGCCAGCGAGGTCCGGCCGCTCCTGGTGGGAACCACCCTCCGACGGCTGAGGAATAGGGCCCGCGCGAGGGTGAAGAAAGCAAGGATCCACGTGGCGGCCGGGCCCCATCAATACGGGGTGGGGCGCGCCAGCGGGACGGACCTGGTTTCAAAGCAGCTGCTGGCGCAAGCGGCGCGGAGTCCGAAGAATGCATTCATCAAGAAGGACGTGAAGGCCGCTTTCAAAGACTGGAGCGCGGGCTGGCCCATGGAGGCCATGGCGGAGCACGTGCCAGAGGTCGCCCGCGTACTGGACACGTGGTACAGGGGCCCTGCGACCCACCTCTGGTGCGACGCGGCCGTTCACTTCGACACGGTCGAGAATATCTGGGGCTTCGACCAAGGCGGCCCGCTGGCACAGGCCGCCTGCGCGCAATTGGCCTGCGCAGGGCCCTGTAAGCTTTCCTTGAACACCTCAGCGCCCTCGATGCAGAGACGAGGATGTACTCCTACCTGGACGACACGTGCATTGTGGTCCCGGTGGCGCTGGCCGCGCAGACGCTCCGCCTCCTGGAACAAGCGCTATCCCCCTACGGCCTGGAGCTCAGCCCGACCAAGACCTTGGTACGGGTCCTGGCTGGCGTGGCGGGGCTGCCAGAGTCGCAGCGCTCCCAGCCCTGGGCGCGGAGGAGGAGGAGGAGCAGGAGGAGGAGGAGGAGGAGGAGGAGGAGGAGGAGGAGGGAGGAGGAGGAGGAGGAGGAGGAGGAGGAGGAGGAGGAGGAGGAGGAGGACGCCCCCTTCCTGCTCGGCCACCCGGGAGGCGGCCTCCTGCGCAGCCACGGGCGGGCTCCGACTCCCTCTGGCAGGCCCTGCAGCCGCTCGTGGGGCGCGGCTTGTGGAGGCAAGCAGCTGGCAGCTTGTTAGGCGCCCTGCGCCTCCTCCTCCTCCTCCTCCTCCTCTCCTTATCCTTCCTCCTCCCCCTCCTCCTCCTCCTCCTCCTCCCCACCCTCCCTTCCTCCTCCTCCTCCTCCTCCTCCTCCTCCTCCTCCTCCTCCTCCTCCTCCTCCTCCTTCTGGGCCGCGAGCCAGCACCTTCCTGCGGGCAACCTCGGCGACGGACCCAGAGACGCAGCGCTACGACAGCGAGCTGGCGCCAGCTGCTGGGAAGACTTGGCAGGCAGGGGCCTCGATCCTCTGAACCGGGAGACCATGGGCCTCTCGCGCAAGGAGGGCGGGGCCAGAGGGCAGTGGGCGTCCAGCCGCAGGGCAGCCGCTTTCTGGGCCGGCTGGTCCTTCGCCTTGGAGTGGGTTGCCAGGGAAGCGGGCGCGGCTGCGAGCGAGCTGCTCGAGGCGGTGCTGGATAAGACGCTCGCCAGGGTGCGCGCAGAGCTACGGGGACGCGGAGCTGACCCTGCCCCTGGGGCCTCGCTCTTGGAAGCTCTCCATAACCCCCTCAAAGCAAAGCAAAATCGTGAAACTCGTGCAGAACAACACCCGCGGGGCCGTGTGGCAGCGCATGCCTTGTCACGAGAGAGCTCTGCCGTTGGGCGCGGGAGGCCCTGGCGCGGCAGCCTTCCTGCTGTGACCGAGCGACCCGGCGTACGCCATGGAAGACAAGCGCTGGTCGTCAGCACTTTGTGCCCGGGCGTTGGTTCGCAGGCCCGAGTGGTCGCGGGCAGAGCTGGCCGTGGCCGCGGCCGTATGCCAAAACAGGAACCTTGGGGCCGGCGCGGCTGCGGCTGCTTGCTCGGCTCCACTGGACGACAGGGTGATCCACACCGCCATCTGCACGCCAGGGGGCGGGGTGGTGGTGCGCCACGGGAGGCTCGAGGATTCCGTGGCCTGCCTCGTCAAGCGTTGGCTCCACCACGAATCCCTGCAGGAGCAAAGAGTCCCCACGTGGGACCGCCAGCGCGAGCGGCGGCAAGACGATCCGCCGGGCGCCGGCCTCCTGGAGCGCGCTGTCCTCGATCTTGAATGCGAGGGGGCGGAGCGGCACTGGCTTGACGTGACCGTGCGTCACCTGGCGGCAGGGCATGTCGTGGGCAGGGCCGCCCGCAGGCCTGATGAGGCCGCGCACGCAGCCTAGCGCGAGAAGCACGCGCGCTAACCATGTGACGCCCTTCGTGGTGGAGGCGCCGGGCCGCTTCCGGGGGGGAGCCCGCCAGTGGCTCGTCCGTCAGGCCCAGACGTGCCCTGACGACCAGCAGAGCGCGGAACTCACTCGCGCATACAGAGTGGTCAGCTGCGTCGTCCAGACGCAGCTGGCCCTCCAGCGCCGCAGGGCCGCCAGCCAGCACTAAGCGGGCTGCGCTCCCCCTCTTTCATCCGCTCTCCTCGTCTCCCTCCTGCGCCGCCGCTCCTTGCCTTCAGGCCCCTCTCCTTCCCCTCTCCTCCCCCTCTCCTTTCCCTCTCCTTTCCCGCTCCTTGCCTCGGGCGGGGGCCGTCTCCTCCGCCTTCCGGCTCCTTCCGGCTCTCTCCCCCCACCTCTCTCTTTGCCTCCCTCCTTCCTGCTGTTTTTTTGGGGAAGGGGTGGGCCCCGGCGCCGGTGCCCGGTTGGACTGTCGCCCTCCCCCTGGACATTGAGAAGACTGGGCCCACCCCCTCTGTGGCTCTAAACGGACGGTCGGCCGATACGCTTGACCCGGGTGGACACTTGTGATCAAGTTGGACAAGTGCGGGGGTCGCGGATTCCAGGGGGGGTCGAAGGGGAAGGGAGGACGAAGTAGGGAAGAGGAGGCGGAGGAGGAGGGATGAGCGGGGATGGGAAGAGGAGGCGGGGGAGGAAGAGGAGGAGGAGGAGGAAGAGGAGGAGAAGGAAGAGAAGGAGGAGGAAGAGGAGGAGGAGGAGGAGGAGAGCAGCTCAACCAATGAACGATGGCAATACGCAGACCACCGCCTGCGCACCCAAACGTGCCGCCGATTTACTTCGAGCTCCAATCACCCACACAAGCAAACCCAGAGTGTTTCACGACGATCGGGGAACTTTCATCAACGCCAATCATCACCATTATTCACCCAAAGTGCCACACTGTCCCAGTCATTCCGTTGGTGCACACGATCCAGCCCACAATCATCTTACACATGCCGCACCCATTCGGCCAGACCTTCAGCAAATAACAGATCACCAAGGAGGGTCAACGGGATCGACACTAGAATGAGCGACGACCACCTGCACTACTTCCAGATGCAACAACTGGAAGATCGACGACAAACATAACTAGCATAATATGAATACCAAAACATGCTACGGATGCGCTGCACGGGACACATATCACCTAAGCCACCACACCGCATCCTCCCGTACATCGAATTCCGACGGCCGAAACCATCGAAGCACCATCCCGACCAAGCATACGTGCCAACTGCACCACCACAGCCAACGCCACCACCCAGACCATAAATGCCTACACCAGCAGCTTTTGCAATGGCGCCACCACCTGCAGCCAAGGCTCCAACACCAGCAGCAACGGCAAACGCAACACAAACAGACTATCATCACGCGAAGGCACGAATCATCGCTACGTTGACCACCCTCAAAGATGCATCGGTACGCGACGACGGCAGCTGGACAGACGACGATAGCGATAGGGGCGACTACAAATACGTACTAACGCCATTCACACCGACATCCGTACCACCACACCCACAACACGACATGCACTGTCCACCGCGATGGAAGACATACCGATCCACAGAGGACTGCTGGAAAGAAAATAGCTGGCACTACATCGTCTACCACAACGAGCGGGACAACACGTACATATACAAGTTTCCTAATGACCATCTGCTACTTGACTCGTGGCACAGGTACCTCGACACGAACACATGCTAATGTTTGGCAGTAGCACTTACGCGTACGTATGATCCCATGCACCACTGCGCCCACATCCCACAACAACGCCACCATCTCACTACAAGCTTCCACCGACAAAGCCAACCACGCGACTTACTCTGAAGTACGCTACCCAAGCAGACGCGCACCTACCACTATCACCATCAGCACCTGCAGATGCACCTACGCTGTGGCTGGGTGCCTCGGCCAATGGCATGGAAGGCACATGCGTCGACGACCTCGACTTCCGCATCGCCTTAACCATTGACAATCAGTACGTCCACGACAAGCTCAACCTACGCACGACTACGCAACACACCAAAACCACTTCAACAATTATTACCGTGTCTCAATGGCTACACTCCTGCAACCGTGGTGACTGGGCAGCGGACCTACCAAGCACGGTGGAAATGTTATACGATATCATCGGGCAATTGCTACCCAGCAATAGCTACAGCTGCAACACAGCATCGGCGCACCTTCGATATCAAGATTTTACGCTCACAGCGCACATACAACTCACACACCTGTACTTACACTTCAAGCGACCGAGCCGATCACGCTACCAGTGGTGACATTGACAAACAGCGAGCAAAAAACACCTCCGACACAACCAACACAGCAGAACAGAGAAACGGGCAACACGACAACCCGTAGCCCAATACACCCACCATCACAACTGCTTAAGCTGCCAATTGTTTGCCCACCACCTGGCGCGCAACCTACATCGTTTCTTGGCTGGTCGATATACCACTCTCACAACACACGCCACAGACACAGGCGACCATCAGAGCATACTTTCCACCAAAGGCTCCACCGCCAATGTTGGACGCTCAACCAAGATCCATATCAATGCCAGCAGAAGACACCGCCTACGACTCGCAACACGTCGACAATATCGACGACCCGCAACTACGGCACCATCCAGAGATAATTCGCACTTGTCGGCAATACTGCCAGGAGTACAGAAGAAGCAGCCAGGCGCACCGCTCAGCACCTCCAATCGACACACCACCAGAGCGAGACCACAACACCACGCAAAACACCAGAAACACCAAAACACAAGTTTCCTACGTACCGACAAGACTCGAGCCACACTGGGCATCGAGAGCAGATGCTGCAATCTCCGACCTCACATCGCCTACGACAACAACTTGCTGAACGACACTGGCCGCCGGAAATACAAGCACTGATAGTCTGCCTGCTACGTCATCTCATCCCAAGTAGTGCCTGCA
>CAUYUJ010014845.1:167100-183027 GCA_963575745.1 Prorocentrum cordatum | reverse complement strand
TCCTCCTCCTCCTCCTCCTCTTCCTCGAGCGCCTCCTCGAGCGCCTGCCCGCCCCCGCCCTTTCTCCGCTCAGAAGCCTCCTAAACTCAAACATCGTCCCCTTCCTATTTTTCACTATTTTGAATATTCCTCCTGTAGAGGGACAGGCCCGACTGAACCCTGGGCCAGGGGCGCCTTTGTTGGCAACCCTCAAACTCTTCCAGCAGTGGCCCGGCCACAAGAGACCGTCCACAGGAAATTCCACCCCTGAGAACCCCCAGGGTGTCCATCATCGATTTTTTGGTGCGGGGGCGTCACACCTTCCATTGCCAAACCATCGAGACCCAAGAAACCCAGAGCACCCTGGAGGCAAGCAGGGTGTTTTTTTGGGTGGGGAATGGGCCCCCACTGTAAGTGGGCTCGGAGGATTGCGTCGCCTCGCCGATGCATCGCCGATGCATCTCGACAATGCGTCGCCGATGCATCGTCGATGCATCGCCGACGTCGGCGACGCATCGGCGACGGCGGCGTGGAGAAAGTCGGGCTCCGCACCGCGTCGCACCGGCGATGCATCGGCGATGCGGCGCGATCACTCGACCCCGTCTGCCGCCGAGCGAGACCCGATCGAACCCCTCGAGATGAGGCCTAGAGGCGATGAGGCCTAGAGCCTCTCGAGCCCCGATCGAACCCCTCCCGAGGGTTCGCCCGTTGTCGCAGGGGCCGGGCAGGGGGCCGTCCCCTGAGAGGCCCAAGTCAGACCTCTTGAGCAGGGACCGACCGTCCCGGCATTCCTATAGTACTACCACGAAATGTTCAGAGAACCCAAAAATGTTCCAAGAACAAAAACAATGTTCTTAGGACATAAGCCCGATGTGTTGAAACAAGACAGCCTCCGCCAGAAAAGGTTCTAAGAACCTTTCGTGGAAGCCACAAACGGTTCTTAGAACAATGTTTGGTAGGGCTATATAATATAGGCGAGCCAGGACGCTTCGCCACTGCTCGAACCTCTGGCCCTC
This sequence comes from Prorocentrum cordatum, assembly GCA_963575745.1. Lineage (NCBI taxonomy): Eukaryota > Dinophyceae > Prorocentrales > Prorocentraceae > Prorocentrum > Prorocentrum cordatum. Next base: position 182,032 of record CAUYUJ010014845.1, on the reverse strand, counting down.
CCTCCGCGCCCTGCGCTCGGGCCTCCTCGCCCTCCCCTGCTCGGGCAGGGCCGTGCACAGCGGCGGCAGGAGCGAACACCGACCGAAGCGACAGCGACGACGACCGCCACCCTGCGCGCCGAACGCGGCCTGGAGGGGCGCCGAGCGGCGCGGCAACGACACAGAAGCCGACCGACCCGGACTGACCGGACGCAGCCGACAAGAAGAGCAACACAGACTGCATGCGCATACACTTCTGGCGCCCCGCGCGGATGTCTCGGATTTGCGCGGGCCTCCCTTGGCGCGCGCAGCGCGCCAAGGGCGCCGGAAGGGCGCCACCAAGGGGGGTCCAGCGCAGATCCAAAAAACCCGCGCGGAGCGCCCAAAGGTTATGCTTATGGCGTTGTTTTTTTCATTCGAACAGTCATTTTCGGAAGTTTCCGAAGCCTGGAGTGGTCTCCTCGGTGGCAACTCATGGGAGCCTCCCATACCATCTTGCCAGCTCTTACGAATCGACGCTGATCGATGCTAGCCAACGATAACCGACGCTAAATCTACGCTAATCGACTCTGACCGACGCTAAACCGGCGCTCTCTCATCGACTCCCAAACGCTAGTCGACGCTAACCACGGAATTAAGAGAGTATACAAAGCTCCCATGATTTGCTTCCGAAGTTCTCCATCAGCTGCGCCTCGTCGAGGCCGTTCCCAGGCTGCTGGAATCATCCCGAAGGGCCGCCGGGGGGCTAGAAGCATGCCCCAAAGACTACCAGGGACGGCGGTGGGCTCGGGACCCAAATCTTCGACGAGACCACGTTCTCAACCTTGGCGATTCTCCTCGGACTCCTCCAAAAGCTCCAACGTATTTCAACATTCGGTGCGGAGGTTTGTCGCAGCTGTCAGAAGACGGCCCAGGAAGTGAGGCTGGCCCTTGGGAGCGAAGTGGTCAGAACTTCTGGGGACCTGGTAGTGATCCCCATGAGATCGGCAAGCCAAAGGCGGTGACAAACTTAGGGATGTGCCCTTGAGAGACTGAGGGATTCCTCAAAATCGGCACCGATTCATCCTCACCCTAGCTCCGCCCGGAATGCCCTGGCCCCGCCAGGCCGACGATGCAGCGCCACCCCAGAGGGTGCTATACGCAGGCGCAGGGCCTGGAGATCGGCGCGGGGAGAGGCCGCGCTCTCCAGCCACACTGTCCTGCACCATGCTTCGCGCGAGACTGCCTGCGCGCTGCCGACGAGCACCCACGCCGGGGCTTCCCTCTCTGGGCCCACGATCTGCCGACCCCTATCCACGAGTACCCATGATGTGTCGACCCCTATCCTGGGCTCTGTGGTGTTTGCGAGTGGACCCGATGCTTGTTTTGGGCCCAACCCTGGGATACCCGATGAGGGAGGACGTCCAGCCTCGATAAGGGGTGCGTCCGAACAGCCTCCTTGGGGTGTATCCCAGGGCCCCCCCCTTTCTTCTGAGCGGCCGAACTTCTCGGGCGACTCGGGCGGAGCTCGGGCATTGGGGGAGAAGAATCGCCCGCGATTCTCGGTGGCACTGAAACGAACGAACCACCCGACCGACCATTCAGCCAGCCAGCCGGTTAGCCGAGCGAGCACCGGGCCCGCCGCATGTGCAGATTGCCTCGGCAGAGGTGGAGAAGGCAGATTCCCTGGCAGACGAGGCTGCTTCTTGAAGACCCCTCCTCCTCCCCCTGTGCCCTCACCACCGTCCCCTCCCGTCGACGACGACGACGACGACGACGACGACGACGACGACGGCGGCGACGACGACGACGACGACGACGACGACGACGACGACGACGACGGCGACGACGGCGACGACGGCGACAACGACGACGGCGACGACGACGACGACGACGGCAGGGAGGGCCGCGCGCGCACCTGGCCCTCGACGGCCGCGCCCTCCGCGGCCTCGCGGGCCTCGAGCGCCCCGAGCTGGGCCGCCTCGGGGCCGCGCGCGGCGCGCGCGCGCGGCGCTCGCGCGGAGGCGGGCCCGACGAGCTCGGGCGTCCGCTCCCCGTGCATTCTCGCTGGTGTCGCGCGTGCCTTTTTCCGTGGGGAGAGGAGAAGCGCCAGATGCCTAAACTACAGGCGGATTTTGGACGAAGAATGGAAGATACACGAGCATGTAAGAAAAAAACAGAAAATCGTAGAAACATCGTCCCACAGCTATTTTTCCTATTTTCGAAACTTTCTCTCGTAGCGGGGCAGGGCCCGACTCAAACCTAAACTCTTGGCGCTCCGCGCGGATTTCTGGGATCTGGCCTGGACCCCCCTCGCTGGCTCGCGGAGCGCGCCGGGGGCCCCGGCGCGGACCCAAAAAACCCACGCGGAGCGCCAAAGAAGCTCTCAAGGGGTGCGTCCGCCGCGGCTCAAGTTCTCTGAGAGAATGAATTCGATACCAATGCTCATCTTCCGATACGTCTCTCATGGCACGCATCCCGCGCCCAGACAACAAAATCTTAGACGAATTCCCCGCTTGTGACGACGGTAAAACAAAAGAAACCCCTCCAGGGGTGCGTCCGGGCCGCCAAAAAAAATTAGTTTGTAATGCCGCGACAGAAGAAAACCTTTTGTCAAGCCGCCACAGCAGCAATCCTTTGCATGGCCTCCGCAAAAGGCATCCTATTGTAAGGCCGCCACAAAAGAAATCCCAGTGTAGGGCCGCCACAAAAGGAATCCCTTTTGTAAGGCCGCCACGAACGGAATCTTGTTGTAAGGCCGCCACACAACGGATCTATTTATGAGGCCGCTACAGAAGCAATGCTTTTCGTAAGGCCGCCGCACAACGGATCCCCTTGTAAGGCCGCCACAAAGGGAATCCCTTTGTAAGAGCGTTAATCTTGTGTAGGGAGCTGCAGCTGAAAACCAGGAAAACAAGGAAAAACAATGAAAACATAGCGAAAAACAAGGAACAACAGAAACAGACTATGAAAACACAGCCAAAAACAATGAAAACAAATGAAAACCGTTGAAAACACAGCACAAAGCAATGAACGCAAGAGAAAACAAATGAAACCACCGCCAGAAATACAGAAAACAAAAACATAATAGTGCATACACCGAGAAAAGCTTCCAACACCAAAAAATCTGCTAAATCACAGCAAAAAAAAGAAAGAAAACATATGATTACACAACAAAAAACAATGCATGCACTGGAAACCATGTGAAAATACACTGTGTTCTTGTGTTTGCATGTTTTTTTGTTGTTGCTGTGTTTTCATATGTTTCCTTGATGATCGTTGTTTTGTTGTGTTTTCATAGTCTTGTAATGATTTTCCTTGTTGTTCGCTGTGCTTTCCTTCTGTTCCTTGCTTTTTCTTGTTTTCCTGGTGTTCCGCTGTTGGCGTCCGAAAGAAATAGCGGCCTTACAAATGGATACCTTTTGCCCTGTGTAAGATCGCCGCAAAAGGAACCTTTCTGTAAGGCCGCTGCAAAAGGAATCCTTTTTGTAAGACCGCCGCAAACCTTTCGTAGGGAGCTGCAGCTGAAAACCAGGAAAACAAGGAAAAACAAGGAAACAATGGAAACACAGCGAAAAACAAAGGAACAACTAGAAAAACACTATGAAAACACAGCCAAAACAATGAAAGCAAATGAAAACCTATGAAAACAAAACAAAAAGCAATGCACACACACACACAAAAAGAAATATTGTTTATATGTGTTCTTGTGTGTGCATTGCTTTTTTGTTGTGTGTTCATAGGTTTTCTTTTGTTGTCATTGTTTGTGGCTGTGTGTTCATGATATGTTTCTGCTATTCCTTGTTTTTCGCTGTATGTTCCTTGTTTTCCTTGTTTTTCCTTGTTTTCCTGGTTTTCCGCTGCTGGCGTCCGAAGGAGGACGAGCGGCCTTACAAAGGGATTTCTTTTGCGACTGCCCTACAACAGAATTTTATGTTTGCGGCTGTCTTACAGGAGGAGGCCTTGTGCGGCGGCCTTGCACATGGATCTCTTTTGTGGTGCCATTACAAAAAGATTCTTTTTGTGGCGGCCATATGAAAGGATTCCTTTTGTGGCGCCGTGAGACAAGGAATCCTGTAGTGGCGCCTACAAAATGATAATCGTTGTAGCGGCGTTGCAAAGCAATTTGAAAAAGGGGCGTGACGAATAACATCTTCAAGAGAAAACAACAACAACAAAAAACACATCCCAGATCTTGGTGGTAGACCTCAATATATATATATATATATATATATATCCGACGCCGCTTCTTTGCAGGCTCCGTCGCCGCTGTTTTGCCGGTTCCGGCTCCGGGTTTTTGTTGCCGTTTCCGGTCGCCATTTTTGGGGGCCGTTTCCATGTTCAAGAGGCATTGCTTCGCAAACGGTGAAACAAAAACGGCCCTGCCGTTTCCAGGGCCTACTAAGGTCATGCGTGCTTTTCTCGCCAGCTGATCTAAGATGCTCCTCGATGGTCCTCGCCGAGAACGAATAGATAAACACGTCCAAGCGATGCCGAGCGATCTGAGGCTTGTCCACCGGCGGCTGTTCCTCATTGCACCAGCCTTGCAGACGTGCTGCAGCGGATTTCTGCGTGGATTTCTCGCCGAAGCGGCGAGCGAAAAACGAAGTGAATTTCGCGTGGATTTGTTTTGGGTCTTCATGAAAAAGTCCGCGCGAAACTCACCTCGAAATCCGGAAACGACATTCTCCAGGACACTCCGGGCCCATCCTGTCGCTTTCCAGACGAGATCCGCTCTGCGATGTAGGCGCCATGACTGTTCCTGGATTCCTGGCCCTGCAGGGGTCCGCTTTTCCTCGACGCTGGTCCCCTACAGGAGGAATGTTCAGAAATAGTAGAAACAGATTCAACACATACCCCAACATATTACAAAGATCGGCCCCATATGGTTGTTTTGACTATTTTGAATCATCCTCCTGTATATAGAGGGACGGGCCCTGCTTAACCTTAAGTCGGCGGTGGACAAACCTCCCTTTAATAGACCTCCCCTTAGCGAAAACGGCCTGGGACCAAAACCGACGGACGTGGACCCGCAAAAATGACGGCCGCGAGGCCCTCTCGCGAAACGAAAACGGCCAATTCCTTACTCGACGTGTCAGGGTAGGAGGTCTGTCCACCCCCGATTAAGGACACCTCTCGAACGCGCGACGGCGGGGCACGCGCGCCGGGCCCCAATGGGGGACCGCCTGACAACGGCCTCGGGGCGAGGAGCCAAGTCCTGGGGGCGTGGTCCCGACCTCGGGGGAGCCACGCTGTGGAAAAGTGGCGGCGTCGGACGTCTGAGAAGCGCCCTCCTCCTCCTCCCTCCTCCTCCTCCTCCTCCTCCTCCTCCTCCTCCTCCTCCTCCGCCGCCTCCGCCTCCGCCTCCGCCTCCACCTCCTCCTCCTCCTCCTCCTCCGCCTCGACCTCCGCCTCCGCCTCCGCCTCCGCCTCCTCCTCCTCCTCCTCCTCCTCCGCCTCCTCCTCCGCCTCCTCCTCCTCCTCCTCCTCCTCCTCCTCTCCTCTCCTCCCTCCTCCTCCTCCTCCCCCTCCCCCTCCCCCTCCCCCTCCCCCTCCCCCTCCCCCTCCCCCTCCCCTCCCCCCCCCCTCCCCCTCCCCCTCCCCCCTCCCCCTCCCCCTCCCCTCCCCCTCCCCCTCCCCCTCCCCCTCCCCTCCCCCTCCCCCCTCCCCTCCCCATCCCTCTCCCTCTCCCCTCCCTCTCCCTCTCCCTCTCTCCTCTCTCCCCTCCCCCTCCCCCTCCCTCTCCTCCTCCTCCTCCTCCTCCTCCTCCTGCTCCTGCTCCTGCTCCTGCTCCTCCTCCCTCTCCTTTTCCTCCTCCTTGTCCTCCTCCGTGCCCTCCTCCTCCTCCTCCTCCTCCTCATCATCATCATCCTGCCCTTTCTGCTCCTCGTCCCTGCGGTATCTCCAACGATCTGTTCCTTTCAACGGGCCTTTTCTCCTCGATGTCGGCTTCTGGGCCCCGCCATCGCGCCCCGTGACCATCAAACACGGGCCCCGGACGCAAAACCAATCCCGGGGAAGGGGTCGGGAGCTCGGATTGAAACAAAAAACTCGTCATCGGCGGACCCAGAGATCTGGTGTATGGTTATTGTGTCTACAATCGAATGCCGAGGATGGGCCGAAGGGAAAGGATGCAAGGGAAACCTTGCAACGTCGCTCCTCCTTACTATCAGTGCTGACTGTACGGGGCCCTCAGAAGTCCTGGCCCCTTCCCAGGGGCGGATCTGAGGCCGCTCTCTGGCAGTCTCTCGGGGCCTGGCGAAGGCCCCTGCGAGGGAGGCAGCCAGAGAGTCTCGGGGCGGAGGTCACAGGGGCGGGTGGTGGTGGTGGCGAGATGGAGGGGGTGCCCTCGTCCTCCTCGTCATCGGTCGTCCTCCTTGTTCCTCTTTTGTTTGTTCCTTCCTTCTCCTGTTCCTGCGCCTCCTCCCACCTCCTCCCTGCGGCCCCTCCTGCTCCTCCTGCTCCCCCTCCTCCTCCTCCTCCTCCTCCTCCCCCTCCTCCCCTCCTCCTCCTCCTCCTCCTCCTCCTCCTCCTCCTCCTCCCTCCTCCTCCTCCTCCTCCATGTTCTCCTCCCCCATGCGGCTTGTATCACCCTCCCTCAGTCTTCTCCTCCTCCTCCTCATCTCTTCTCCTCCTCTCTATTCATCGGCCCTTCTCCTCCTATGTTTCCTGCTCATGTTTCTCCTCCTCCCTCCTCCCTCCTTCTCCCTCCTCCTCCCTCTCCTTCTCCTCATCTCATCTCCTCCTTCTCCTCCTCGAGCCTCCCCCTGCCCCTCCTCCTTCTTGTCCTTCTCCTTCCTTCCTTCCTTCCTTCCTGTCTTCCTTCTGCTCCTCTGCAAATCCGCCGACCCTGTCGGCGTGTGTGAGGGGCTTGTCTCTTCGAGTTGCCGTCTCCGTCAGTCGTCGCCTCCGTCGTCCCCTTTCCCCGCGCGCTCCTCCTCAAGCCCGTGAGCGAGAGACATCCTTGCAGTGCCGTTCGAAGGACTTCCCGTGGCACCCGCCCCGGCGCGCGAGGAAGTAGCCTCCCAGCGCACCCCCAGAGGCCCATTTCCAGGGATGCACCGGGCGCGCCGCCCAGCGCACCGGGCGTGCCCCAATCTGGGCGCCCTCGCCCGAGACATCCTCGCAGAAGTCGCCCCGCGGGCCCCCGGCGAGCGAGCGCGCGCAAGGACCCTTTGCGGGGAGGCACCGAGCGAGCCCGGCGTGCCCCAATCCCCGGCGCTCTCGCTCGAGATCCTCGCAGAAATCGCTGCACGGCGCTCTCCCTGGGCCAGGGAGCACTTCGGGGGATGCACGGGCCGCACCAGGCGTGTCCCAGTGCGCCATCCCTGAGATCCGATGTCGTGGTTTTTGTCAGGGGTCCCCGGAAGTCTCGACCCATTCACCAGGGCCGGTTTTTCATCCCGAGTCGTTCTTTGACGGTCCTGGGGCCCGGGAAGGGCCCCTATGGAGGCCGAACAGGATGAAAAATCCCCGTCGCGTTTTTCAAAAAACGTTGGATCTCTGGGCGCGCCGGGCGAATCGGGGGTGTCCCCATCTGGCGTTCCGCTCGAGAGGCCCGTGCAAAATCGCCCCGCGGGACTCTGCCGCGCCCCCAGGAAGGAGGAGGAGGAGGAAGGAGGAGGGCGAGGAAGGAGGAGGGGGAGGAAGAGGAGGGGGAGAAAGGAGAGGAAGAGGAGGAGGACGACGAGGACGAGGACGAGACCGAGGAGGAGCAGGAGGAGGAGGCGGAGGAGGGAGGAGGAGGAGGAGGAGGAGGAGGAGGAGGAGGAGGAGGAGGAGGAGTAGGAGGAGGAGGAGGAGGAGGAGGAGGAGGAGGAGGAGGAGGAGGAGGAGGAGGGATGAAGACGGAGGAGGGAGGGGAGGAGGGAGGAGAGCGGATGAGGAGAAAGCCAGAATGCGGACGGTGATACTGACTGAGAAGGAAGAGGAGGAGGAGGGGGAGGAGGAGGAGGAGGAGGAAGGATGACCTCCAGGGACGGTCCTGATCCTCCTCCTCCTCCTCCTCATGCTCATTCTCACTGGCCTGATCCTCGCTCTCCTCGTGATGCTCACTCTGCCGATCCTCACTCTGCTGATCCTCCCTTTCCCGCTCCACACCTTCCCGATCCTCACCCTGCTGATCTTCATTATCCTCATCCTCGCTCCCCTGATCCTCATTCTCTACATCCTCACTTTTATGTTCCACGCTCGCCTGATTCTCACCCGCGTGACCCTCACCCTCCCGATCCTCCCCCTCGCAAGCCTCGCCCTCATGATCCTCATGTTCCTCATCCTCACCCGCCGCAACACCGCTTCCCGCTCATTCACCTTTCGCCCACAAGCGCACCCTGTTTCGCTCCTTCTTCTATATCCAGAATCTCCTGATCAACCGTAATCGAGTTGAAGGAAAGACCCTTAATTTGAATCCCTCCTCCGTCGAGGGTAGGTCCTGGGGGGGAGGGGTAGGGGGGGAGGGTAGGGGCCGGGGTGGTCAGATCCGCATACTCTCCTGGGGGGGCCCAGGGCCTTCGAGGGTACCAAGAGAGGCCAAGAGTGCCCCAAGAGGCCCACAAGACGGCCCAAAAGGGCTCCCAAGCGCCAAACTATCGGTCCAAACGCCTTCACGCCCTCCACACTGTCCAGGAGGTCGCCAAGACATCCCAGGAAGCCTCCAAGCACCCCCGAAAATCGCCCGAAGACGGCCCACGAGGCCTCCAAGACGGTCCCCACACAGCCCAAAGAGGACACCAATACACCCCACAACTCCTCCAGGACAACCCAAGAGGCCCCCAAGACGGCTCCAAGAGCGTGCCCAGACGGGGGAACCGAACGGACATTTCGAGACCTCGGCCCCGAGAGGCTCCCAGGAGGCCCCGAGAGGCTCCCAGGAGGCCCCAAGAGGTTCCCAAGAGGCCCCAAGAGACCCACAAGGTCCCCTTGAAGCCAGAAGAGACCCCAAGAGGTTCCCAAGAGGCCCCCAAGAGGCTCCCAGGAGGCACCAGAATTCATCCCCAGAGGCCCCCGAGAGCCTTTCGAAGAGACCCTATGACGCATCCCTCTGACCCAAGTCAACATCATCGTCGGTGCCGCCGCCGCCGTCGTCCCCCTCCTGGGTCGGCGGCACCGGCCGGTTTCCGTTACGGTCATGGGGCCTGGCGAGGGCTCCCAAAAACCGAAAACTCGGGGACCAACTGACCTGGGGTAAGGCTAACCCGGGCCAGTCGGGCCTTGCAAAATCCTACAATATCCTGCAAGACACTGCAGGATCCTGCACCCCTGGCTCTGCAAGATCCTGCAAGATCTGGCGCTGCAAGATCCTGCAAGATCCGGGTCAATACAGCCCTGGCTCTGCAAGATCCTGCAAGATCTGGCGCTCCGACTGATGCCCGGTTGCATTGACCCCCGTCTCTTGCGCCCCGAAAAGATCAAGGAAACCCTCCCGCTGCGATTTTTTGTTAGGACGCCAGGGGGGGCCTGGGTCCTCCTCTCAACGCCCCTCTGACGGGGACTCCACTAATTGGCCAGTGACCCAGCGAACCCGACCCTCCGCGATGTGGGCAACGCTGCACCGGCAGAAACAGGCCCTAAAGTGGCAACTTTCGGCAAGTTTCCAAGGCATCCGTTAGTGAGTAGCCAGCACCAGAAGAAGAAACGCCATAAGCAGAAACTTTTGGCACTCCGCGCGGCTTTCTTGGATCTGCGCTGGACCCCCCTCCCTGGCGCGCGTAGCGAGCCAGGGGCGGCGCCGGAGGCGCCGCCGCGGGGGCCTACGCGCGGATCCGAGAAATCCGCGCGGAGCGCCAAAAGTTGAAGTTTATGTTTATGTTTAGGCAATTGTTTCTTCTTCGAACTTCAGGAGAGACACAAGTACCACTACCACCAGCCAGGGGGGTGGCCGCTCCCTCCCCTCGAGCTGGTGGCACCTCCTTCCGGGAACTCTCTGGAGGCATGCCCGGAACGAGGTGCCACCAGCTCGAGAGGGTGGGACAGCCGCGCCGCTAGCTGGTGGTGATGATACTTTCGGGGGTGGACAGGGCCCCCTCTAGTAAAACGTGGTCTAGTGAAAACGACCTCGGGCCCAAACATGGCGGCGGCAAGCCTGGAAAATGACGGCCGCGGCGCCCTCTCGAGAACCGAAAGCGGACAATTCACCAGTCGACGTGTCAGGGTGGGGGCTCTGTCCACTCCCGAGGCTCGTCTCTGGTGAGAACCGCTCCTCGTGCCTCCACGACCCCGGGAGCGGAAGGACACCCCCCGCGGCCCCGAGGCTTGGCGGCCGTGGGGCCCTGTCTTCTCTCTCTCTCGCGCGCGCTGCTGCTGCTCGCACGGGCGAGCAGGTCTGCGCACCGGGCCCCCACGGCCATGCACGCCGGCATGGGGCCCGCCCGCGGGTGCACGGGGAGCACGGACGCATCCGCCACCCGCAGGCCCCCGATGCCAAGCACGCGCAGCTCCGTGTCCACGCAGTCGCCCATGCGGCACGTCCCGGTGGGGTGCCAGTAGGAGCTCGTGCTGCAGGCGGCATACGTGAGGTCTCGGCTTGGGCCCAGGGACAGGTCCAAAGAGACACGGCCCTTCAGGGGAGGAGATCCCAGCAGTGCTCGGAGCTTTCTTACGCCAGCCTGCATGTTCTGTCGGTCTTGATCGGTGGACAGCAACTGAGGATCGACTACTGGGTCGACAGATGCATCCGCAGATTTGATGAACACTCTCCCCGTGCTGGTCGGCTGCACAAGGCAAACATTTATCCCGACAACGCGATACGCCTGACGACGAAGGCAGACACAATGCGCCAATACGAATCGGATCAAGCAAGCAATCAACTGCACAACGGAAAACAAACTTGCGAAACAACAGCCCGGTCGCCGAAACGGGTTAATCATTCCAAGCGGGATGATATCAGGCGCAGCCTGACCATCTATCAGCACGAATTGGATACCATATTCGCTGTCGTGAATCCACCCTTGGACTGAATTTGGCGACAGCTCCGCGGATGACGGCCTCGCTGTGCCGACGAAGGGATACGCCAGGAGAGGATGATCTTTCAAGCCCTCGCCGATGGGAAGCGCCTTGATCTGTCTGATGTTGTGATGCTCGAGTAGACTGGTGGGCCCAATCCCTGATAACTGCAGTATCTTTGGGGTTTCCACGGCACCAGTGCAGAGCACCACCTCTCCACCGCCAGGTGATACTTTCAGCCTGCGTCCATCGCCGAGGACAACGCCCGAACAGCACATATCGGTGTCCACAAGGACTCGGTGCACTCGCCCCTTGACAAGAGTCACATTCTCAGCATCTGCCCCCAGAGCCCGGTACAAGTCCAAGCGCTGGCCTGATCGCGAATCAACCGTAGCATGGAATTGAGTGGTAATGCCAGGTTCTGTCCAGAGGCTGCGCTTGCGTCGTTGAAACCCAAGAACTTCGGCAGTGGCGGCGACATCTTCTCCGAAGTTGCCAGCATCAATTTCGCTCAGGTGCAAGTTTGCCTCCAGAGCCTCAAACACTGGCTCCATGTCGTGAGACTGCCACCCTGGTGGCATCTGATCCCAATCGGATCTGAAGCCTCGACAATACAACATCACGTTGAGCAAGTTTGAGCCACCCAGCCCTTTCCCGCGAGGGTACGTAATCCGCCGCTTCGCCAAATTGGGCTGGCTCGCTGTCGTAAAATTGTAGTCGTACTCAGAGCGGCCCAATGATGCAGGCCACCTTCCAGGCGTTGAGACGGTAGTGTGCGTTATGACATCATTACCGAACTCAACAAGGGCTATCCTGGCCCAAGCAGCCTTCTTGCTCAGGTGGCCGACCAGAGCGCACCCAGAGGTGCCAGCGCCGACAATAATATAATTCGCCGGCCCCTTGGTGTTACCTCGGCGTGTGAGATAAATGCCCCTGCCCAAAATCCTCCCCAGGGGAGCCTGGTCTGGCCGATTAGGCCGGGGGAGGGTGGGCCGAGGGAGTCGTCTGCCCCAGAAAAGCTCCCAAAAGCACCACATTAGCCGAATAACGCTTCATGGCGGCCTGCAAATACTCTGGGACGGCCGAAGAAAGTCCAAGAGGGCGCCGGACGGCCTCAACAAAGCCCCAGAGGATCCCAAGAACCAGGTAAGCTCCAACAGGATCTCCAAGAGGGCGCCAAGAGGGGCATATGAATTACTTTCCTCTGGTTTCATACATGTTTGACGTACTGTTTTTGTTCGATGCTGATGGTATCGTAGGCAGCCCAAGCAGCCCCAAATAGCGCCCCAAGACTGAATAAAAGACCCCCCCATAGGGCGCCCAAACTGCTCAAGAAGGCGCCAATGATGCCCCAATGGCGCGCTAAGATTGCCCAAGAGATATCAATGAGGGATCCAGGGCTCAAGAGGGAGAACTCGTTTTTTTATAACTGTTTGGGAATTCTCAAATAGACGCCTGGCGCCAGGATGCTGCTAAAACAACGCCCCCTGGAAGAGAGGCAGCCAGAGCTCCCAGGGAGTCCGCGGTGCGGCGAATGCCAGTGAATCAAAATCAGCATGGATCTGCTGGCCCGCAGCTTGCGGCAAGTGCTCCTGCATGACCACGGAGCTAAGCACAGCGCGAACGTGGCCCGATCTCTACCGCTGGCAACACATGAGCCTTTGATGGAGCGAGGCCGCAAACATGCTGTGGCAACTGATCGGAGCTACTGGTCATCACAAACTGGCCTTCGGTCGGGCATGCTTCCCTACAGGCAGATTTTGGAGGAAAGATAAAATGTCAAAGAGTACTTAAAAACACGGTCACAGAATACTAGAAAGATCGTCCCCAGACTTTTTTTGACTGCTTTTGAATATTCCTCCTGCAGAGGGACATGCCCGACTTAAAACTGGCCCCGACCCTGAGCCGCAATGGCTGCGAGATGGAGGCGCAGATGCGGCCTCCGACTTCGACACGGAATGGCGCTGTCTGGGTATGGCAATGGAGTTACACAGGAAAACGTGCGAGGTCATCGGCTGAGGTGTTCTGTCCTCTGTCCCCTGTATACCCGGCTGGGCAAGGGCGGCCCCCCCAAAGGAAAGGTCTGGTGTTGCCAAGAGGGTCCCTGGCTCAAAACCCCATTTTGGGGACCAGTTTTTCCGCCCGGGGATTGTTTGTCTGGCGGCCGCCCTGGAGCCCGAAACCAGCTGGGCTACTGCGGCGGAGCTCACTCACCAGGGTTATCGAATTGCCCTAAGCCACAGCAGGCATGACGAACCCACTTATAAGCTAGGTTAGGTCAGATATAACCCACCTCAGCATCCACTTATAACCCCCCTATCCACTCAGTAGCCCCCGCGGTGACCACCTGCTGTGCACGAGCAATGCCACATGAAACTGGTGAAACCTGCTGGAATACATCGCGGAACTTGTATGTGTGATGTAGGCAAAATTGTTCTGCTGCGTACTGATTCCGCTTTACTTTGAACCAAGTGTCGAACACCGTGACTCCGATGTACCCCGAATTTGTTCGTGGGAGATGTCGCATGTACGGTTGCAGCTGGAAACAAGCTCCGACGTCAACGTTGGGAGGATGTCTCAAACCAAATTGTCATCTTGGAGGAGGAAATGGAAGGGTGGGAAGGATGGGGTGAGTAAGTGTGAGTGAAAGATATGGCGCGAGCGCACCTGCATTACATTGGGTCGTCGCATGACCAATCAACATCGACTCGAAACATCGAACCGGAACGGGGCGCAGCGGCAAGGCGTCGGCATAGAACCGCATCGGCCGCGACAGGAAACACGTCACGGGCAACGCCATGCAACCCTCTGGCCGCATCGGACCGCCAGGCCAGCATCGATACCGTCAACAGGTATCATAAGGACGCACGATAAGGATGCAAGGGACTTGTACGGCAATCTCGAAGCTTTTCGAGCGGGGCGCGGCCAACGAAAGTGGCCAAGGATGGACCGAGGAGGGAAGGATACAAGGTTACCCTTGGGAAGGTTGTCCATTCTTCCCATGCGGGTCGACTGTATCGGACCGGACACATTGGATCGAAATGAGCCCTGCCCTCACGGGTGCGCCTCCGACCTTCCGAACCTTTCCTCAGGACCATCTTTTTATCCCGGGTCCGTTTTTGACGGCCCCGACGCCCGAAAACGGGCCCCGGAGGCCGAAACGGAAAGAACCGCCAGTTGAGAACAGCACGTCGTCGGGGATCTGGGGGCTTCTCTGCTCTCGTCCCTCCCACAGGAAGCCTTCTCCAACAGCAGGGGCTCCTCCACTCTCCTGATCCCCATCTTGATTCTCAGCATCCTCGTCGTCGTCGTCGACCTCTTCCTCCTCCTCCTCGCGACCTGGAATCGGCGATACAACGCCGATAGGACCCCTGTTGCGAATTCTCACGTGCCTTGGCGGGGTGGCCTTCGGGCTCCTATTCGAGTAGGGATAGTAAGGATTAACTACAACATTGATGTACCCCAGAATTGATTTTCTTGTCGATTTCTCGTCGAAACTACCAACAAAAAGGACGCAGTATTTCTCCACGGGCTCGACGAAAACCCGCATTCTGGGGTGTCTCCGAGGGGGGGTCATCGACGGGGGTTACCGAGGAGAAGGGCCCGAGGGGGGCCACCGAGGGAAGATCCCTAAGGAGGGGGTCACCGAGGGGGGGTTGCCGAGGGGGCGTCACCGAGGGGGGGGTCACCGAGGAGGGGTCGGCGAGGCGGGCTCCCCGAGGGAGGGGTCCCCGAGGGGGGGGGTCCGAGGTGGGGTCTGCCCCCCCCCCCCCCCCTGGCGTCGCCCCTGGCCTGCCTCCCCCTCCCCCTCGCCGAGGCCTTCTCCGCCAGCAGGGGCCGCAAGCCCCGCCGCGGCGGGGCCTCCCGCGCAGCCCGGCTCGCCGAGCTCGCGCGCGCCAGCGCCTCCTCGTCTTGAGGGGGCCCCGGGGACACACACACACACAGACACACACACACAGACACACACACACACACAGACACACACACACACAGACACACACACACACACACAGACACACACACACACACACAC